>OY856410.1:212896906-213496906 GCA_963693085.1 Alisma plantago-aquatica | reverse complement strand
CTAGGGATCACACTAAAAGGAGAGGATGGTTCCCTCACTGGGATCATCTGTCTAGGGATCACCCTAAAGGGAGAGGATGGTTCCCTCGCCGACACTACAACTTAGACTTGGTTTTATCTTTTATTAAGAGCAAGAATTTGCCTCCAAAACTAGGATTGCTTATGATTGGGAGAACAAGCCCAATCATTTGTAATGATTTATGACTTGTAATTACATAAATATGGATTTTCATCATCCGTGATTGTTCTAAGCCCATCTCAGACAATGAGCTTTTTTGCATTAGTCATGCAGTGCCATCAACCGACATGCTACCTATCATGGTAACTCAACCGATGATGCTTAAAATCTTATATTAGTAGTATCATTGACCAAGTTATGCTACTCACATATCGACCCATGGTATTGTGGCTATTAAGTGCAAACTAGTTGTTAGAGGGAGAGACACATAGAGAGAGGAAGTGATTTATATCAGTTGTAAAAGCAACAAACCTCTCTAAAATAGCTAGAATTCAGACTAAATTGCTCTACTGGCTAGTGTACACCCTCAACTATAAATGTGAATTAATGGACTTCATTCAAAGGTTACCTTTCATCCTTGTATATTATAATTGAGTGGAAAAGTCCCTAGAGCCTCCCAGTCACTCTTGAGTTTGATGACTCTCTGCTGCCATTAATAGTGAATTAAGAATATGTGAGATAGCTTGCTTCTTTATCATCTTTGTGAAACTCTCAATCTCCTCTCTCAATGCTTGTTGATTGAAAATTTCTTCCTTGGTGAAGGTTCAAGACTGAAGATCCAAAGTCTATAGTGAGTACATGGCTAAGACTGAAGACCTTTCATGTTGGATAGGTAAAATCTTAGTAAGGTTATTGGCTCATTTGGCCTTAAAAAAGTAAGTTACTCTTCATTCTTGACAAGAGAAGACCTACCTGGTGTTGCTCTTATAATTAATATAGAGTAGTGGTACTCAAGTGTTATCTTAGAAGTTGACCTCTCTAGATAGTGTAGTACATCTCATTTAAGGTTGAAGTCATTATAAGTGTTTGTGTTCAATTGTGGCTTGTTACAATCCCTCTCATCCTTACTTTGCTTGTTTTACTTACACTCACATTGTCATATAAAATGAATGTTTAATAAATTTATTGTAACAAATTTTAACTATATTTACCCCCTATAAAGGCCCTATATCCAACAATACCAACAACAAATGACCTCAAACTCTTCTCCACCTAATCTCATATGACATATTTGTTGGTATGTATGCCCATAGAGCAAGTCATGTGATGATTGTAATGGGATACTTTGTAAATGATTTGAATAATAATAAAGGCAATTTCTGATTTATATGTTTTAACTATTTCTGAGATGATAGTGTAACATGATAGATGTCTACAGAATTATTTACTCGATGATGTATGCTTTTAGGTTCATGACCTAAACGATGAGATCATACAGATGTTAAGAGTATACTTTCTTGTTCAGTTCCTAGTCGGTTGTTATTGTGGAAATAACCATAGACATCAATAACACTAAAGACTAGATTGTGTATTGGTTGATGACAGAATATCATTAGTCATGATATAGTGATATCAAACCAAGCACATATGTACTTGTTAGAGAACAAGTATACTAGACAGACCCACCGTGAGAGTGACACATGGAACCATGATTTGGTAGTCACATTCAGCTCTCACAGTGATGGTGGTGAGTGTGATTCTTCGACCTGAAATCACTACACTCAACACATGTCGTTGGGTACACTTTGACATCATCAAACACAATCCTGAAACATGGGTTGTTATAAAGGTGATGATTGGGTGACTTTGACACATGGGGCTTTTGAGGGGTGAGTGATAGATATGTGATTTGTCCCTCCTAAGGGAGTTTGATGTCCATGGCCACTTGATGAGTAGGATTGAGAAAGGCATGCACATTCATGTGTGAATCAATATGTGATATTGATGTCACACACATTTCACCTAGTCTGCTCTGAGATCAAGGAAATGGATGAGCGTTGAAAGGATGACTGTACCATGCCTTGAGTTCATTCGGGACATTAGTGACAAAGGAATTATACATTCACTGTAACACCATTCACGGATTGTAGGATTGAAAGTTGTTCTCCAACTTTATATTTCACTTGGGTAGCACTGATGTGTGACTAGGCACCGCTCTTTGCTTGTGAAGTCATAAGTGTTATGGACTTTCACTGCCAATGTGAAATGGACATGTAGGGTCACACACACTAGGACATGTTCGTGGAAGAGGAGTTTCTCCATAAATCTTATTTCGATTGATTACTAAAGGAGTTTAGTAGTTCAATTAAACACCCAATCGATTGATGGCTCAAAATCATAGTGTTCAAGGTGTTGGATCAGATGATTAGAGTATCAGATTGATTGAAACTGCAATTGACTGATTTGTTGCCCCAACCAATCGGCTCATAGAGATGAACCGATCGGCTCAGGATGGTGAGCCGAACGGCTCAGGTCAATGAACCGATCAGTTCACATTGTTGAACTGGTCGGGTGACCAATCGAGTTAGTTTCACTTGTCAAATTTGATTTGGACAAGGACTAATATATAATTAGTTAGAAACGAACATGAAAGTCAATTCGAGTTGGACCATGAGCATGAACCGATCGGCTCAAGCATGAACCGATCGGCTCAGATGCCCCAAATGATCAGTTCAGGTGTGAACCGATCGGCTTAGGTCACCAACAGACCGTTTCGTGCTTGAAATGATCGGTTCAACTGGCACAGTTTGTTAGATTTTGTGGAAAATCTCGAACCCTTCTACTCCTGCTTTAATCCCGCATTGCCTGGGGTAGAGAACCTTATCCCATGACCCTCCTATATATATTGGGGTATTGGGGGCTTCTCTCAGTACAACTCAGAACACTAGTTGCTCTGCAAAGTTGTCATTCTCTCTGGTTGTGGTAACCGAGAGAGCCCGAGCAAGTGCTACCCGATAAGGGAGGCACATCAAGGGAAAGACAACTACAAAAAAGTGACTGGTTGCAGGAGAGTGTGTTAGTGACTAGTACACTAACAGGAGGGTACGACTCCTTCCGATGCCTTGTGGGACAAGGCGATCGAAGTTTCAGGCAGTCTGTGTGGACGATTGTAGAGGCGGGAGACTTTTGCCGCTCGGAGGACAGCTGCCAATCCTGACAGTCCCGGTGAGACCAGGAGCTACACAGACACCGTCCAAGACCGAAGGTGAAGACCACACAAGCTACGAGGTAACGTCGTCGAGCAAGCCTCGGGACAAGGTACGTCTCTACAAACCATCCATCCTATTGTATAGATCTTGACGTGATTCCTTTATACTGGGTTTGGGGAGAATTTTTGTGTGTGTTTCCGCTACCTTCTCTGCCTCCTCTAAAACCCAACAATGGTATCAGAGCCACGTCAACTACTCTATACTTTAGGATCATTGATTGTCACCTTTATTTTTTGCATACGATGCGAATAAAATTGACTTTATGCATGTCCAATCCTAAATCCACAAATCCCAAAATACATATATGATATGTAATATGAATGCACTCGATACACGTCGCCCTTAAACGAGTTTTGTGGTGGATGTATAGTGTGGTTATGGCCAATAAACCCTATGTATGTGTGTTTGGTTGAATGTGGTTGCTTGCATCTCGGTCTGCGTACCGATTCCCTACCTCCTTTTCTTGATGTAACTTGAGATAACTCGAGATTTCTTTCCTACTTTTGCTCCCCCCGAATGTAACTCGGGGTTTCTCAATTCAAATGTAAATAAGATAGAACTTTTTTTTCTTATTATGTCGAAGAACGACGGACAACCTGATGATGACTGAGACAATCAGTTCAAGGCGCAAACTGATCGATTGGCATTCTAGACGACCGGTTCGAGGAGTGAGACGAGCGGGTGGCAACCTGAGAAGATGCACGATGACCAATGAACTGATCGTATGGAGGTGCCAGTCGATCGGCTGGTGGCACCCAACTGACCAACCTGATGGCGAGCCGATCAATCATGAAGATGGGTTGATCAAATCCAGAAAGGCAAAAGTACAGAGTTCATCTTGTACATGTTGCATGTAGACCTAGATGACTGTGATTCCTCTTGGCTCGAGGATTCACATTAGGATGGCCATAATCATCGCTTTTATCATTTCACATGTTTTTTGTGGGATATAGCATGTATATGATACATACTATATATTGTGGTGATTGGATATGTATATGTACCTATAAAACCAAATCTCTCGTTAAATATTAAAGTTTTAGATGTCTTCCAAATGTGACATACGTGAAAAGCTTGATCGACTAAGTGTGGTACGCCCTAGCGTGGTGCACCGTCTATCTCGTGGAAGTGTGAAGGATGGATATGTGGGTCTGCCCTAGCAGGGTGCATATTCATCATGTTGGCTTTGGGTCAGACTTAACAAGGTGACCTAGATAGGATCTAGCACCTTAAGGCATGGAGGTGATCATGGCAAAGAGTTGCATATGACATCTTTCAAGAGTTGCATATGATGCAATTGGTAAAGGTTGCCTACCTGAAAGATCTAAGTTGTGGGTGACAACCCTAGTTGGTCCAGGACTCAGAGGATTTCAGGATCTTGACCCAATAGGAGATTGTACGCTGCAATCTTCCGAATTGATGATGAGGTCTATCAATTTGAACAAAAATAGTGGGAGCGGTAATTAATTAAAGGCCTAATTAACTATCGTCAAATTTTATTCAAATCAAATCAAATAAAAAAGGAGTTTTGACAAATGCAATTTTCTCTTGTAGAATGGCAAAAGAATCATCTTTTATAATGGACAAATTAATTGAGAATAAATTCCATAACTGGTTAGGGATTGTGAGAAGTGTTCTGCACAATCCAAATATACCAGTAGTCTTTGAATCCACTATATGTATGCTTAATACGCTCAAAACATGGAGAGGATGGAAGGAACGATGGAAGAAGAAGCAAGAGATAGAGATCTCTACTTCTGGTGTATACGTGATAGAAATTAACTTTATTACTTCTTTGTCATGGGTACTTGATACCGGATGTGGATCTCACATTTGTTCAAATGTGAAGGATCTTAAGAGAAGTAGGCCTTTAGGGAAAGGCGAGGTTGAACTACGTGTTGCCAATGGGGCAAGGGTTGTCGCCAGTGCCGTAGGAACCTGTGAGTTAACTCTGCCTAGTGGGTTAATAATAGAGTTGAAGAACTGCTATTATGTACCTGCCATAAATAGGAATATCATTTCTGTTTCTTGTTTAAACAAGGATGGTTTTGAATTTCTCATTAAGAATGGAAAATGTTCCATTTCAAAAGATGGGATCCTTTATGGCAGTGCCCCAATGTCTTATGGTCTATACTTGATAGATCTAGAAACAAGCGTATACAATGTAAACACCAAAAGGCAAAAACTCAACAACTCAAACAAAACATATCTTTGGCATTGTCGTATAGGGAACATAAATGAGAAGCACATTTCTAGACTCCATAAAGATGGTTATCTAGACTCTTTTGATTGTGAATCAATAGAGACATGTGAATCTTGTTTGTTGGGCAAGATGACCAAGACTCCCTTTTTAGGTAAAGGTGAGAGAGCTAGTGATCTATTAGGACTCATACATACTGATGTATGTGGGCCTTTTAGAACTAATGCCAGAAATGGGTGTCAGTACTTCATTACCTTCATTGATGACTTCAGTAGGTATGTCTATGTATATCCGATGAAACATAAGTCAGAAACCCTTGATAGGTTCAAGGATTTCATGAATGAAGTGCATAATCAACTTGGTAAAAGTATCAAAGCACTTTGATCCGATCGAGGTGGAGAATACTTAAGCCAAGAGTTTGAGGACCTTCTACAAGCCCGTGGTGTCGTATCACAATGGACTCTGCCTGGAACACCACAACATAATGGTGTGTCTGAAAGAAGGAATCGCACGTTACTGGACATGATGTGATCAATGATGAGTTTTGCTGATCTTCCGATTTCTTTCTGGGGTCATGCTCTTAAAACTGCTACATTTATACTTAACTGAGTACCATCTAAATCGTTTCAAAAGACGCCATATGAGATTTGGCACGGGAAGCGTCCTGATTTGTCTTTTATTAAGATTTGAGGTTGTGAGGCTTACGTCAGGAAAATGTTTCCTGATAAGCTTGGACCCAACTTTGATAAATGTTATTTTGTTGGATACCCCAAGGAAATGAGGGGATATTATTTATACCACCCTACTGACAACAAAGTGTTTGTTGCTAGGACAGTTGTGTTCCTAGAAAAGGAATTTATTTCTAAAGGAAATAGTGGGAGGAAAATAGAGCTTGAAGAGGTTCAAGCCCAATAAGAAAACATTGAATTAGTAGATGTACAAGAGGAACATAGAGATTCACAAGGTGTTGTGGAATCTCAGTCTCCTCAAATAACACAAGGACCTCATAGATCTAGTAGGACACACCTCGAACCTGAGAGGTTTTGGATACCTTGTGACTCAGGAAGGCGGTAAGTTGATCATAGATGATGATCCAACTACTTATCTAGAGGCTATGGAGGGACTGGAATCTGAGAAATGGCTTGAGGCCATGAGATCCAAGATGGAATCCATGTACTCCAACAAAGTATAGACTTTGGTGGAACCACCCGAAGAGGTAAAACCCATAGGGTGCAAGTGGGTCTTCAAGAAGAAGACCGACATGGATGGCAACGTGCAAACTTATAAAGGCATATTGGTTGTGAAGAGATTCCGACAAGTTCAAGGTGTTGACTATGACGAAACTTTTTCTCCAGTTTCCATGATTAAGTCCATCAGGATCATGCTTGCTATTGCGGCTTACTATGACTATGAGATTTGGCAAATGGATGTTAAAACTTCATTCCTTAATGGGAATATAAATGAGGATGTGTATATGACACAATCTAAAGGTTTTGTAGATCCAAAGAATGTCAATAAAGTCTGTAAGCTACAAAGGTCAATCTATGGATTGAAGCAAGCGTCTCGGAGTTGGAATCTTCGATTTGATGAGGAAATCAAAGTGTTTGGCTTTATTCAAAATGAAGATGAACCTTGTGTGTACAAGAAGGTTAGTGGGAGCACGACCACATTCCTCATATTGTATGTGGATGACATATTATTGATGGGGAATGATATCACATCCTTAGAAAAGAGAAAGACTTGGCTTGGGAATACTTTCTCAATGAAGGACTTAGGAGAAACATCCTACATTCTAGGTATTAAGATATATAGAGATAGATCTAAAAGACTTCTCGGACTAAGTCAAAGCACGTATATTAACAAAGTGTTGAAGCAGTTCAGCATGGAGAACTCAAAGAGAGGCAACATCCCCATGCTACATGGAGTTACCATCTCTAGAGCTCAATGTCCCCAATCTTGTGAAGAGAGGAAGCGTATGAATGAGATCCCATATGCATCAGCCATCGGATCCATCATGTACGCTATGTTATGCACACGCCGAGATGTCTCGTATGCTCTCAGCATGACGAGCAGGTACCAGTCAGATCCCAGGGATGCTCACTGGATAGCCGTAAAGAACATCCTCAAGTACTTGTGAAGGACTAAGGATCATTTCCTAATATACGGTGGCGAGGAAGAATTGGTAGTAAGGGGTTACACCGATGCAAGCTTCCAAACTGACAAAGATGATTAAAGATCACAATCAAGATTTGTATTTTGCCTAAACAATGGAGCTGTGAGCTGGAAGAGTTCCAATCAAGAAACAATTGCCGATTCTACTACAGAGGCCGAGTATATTACTGCTTCACATGCAGTAAAGGAGGCTGTGTGGATCAGGAAGTTCATCACTGAACTTGGTGTAGTTCCCAGTAGCTGTGATGTAATTGAGCTTTATTGTGACAATAATGGAGCTATTGCTCAAGCTAAGGAGCCCAGATCACATCAGCGGTCCAAGCACATACTACAGCGCTTCCATCTCATACAAGAGATTGTACAACGAGGAGATGTGAAGATTTGTAAAGTACCAACTGAAGACAACATAGCTGATCCACTGACTAAGGCCCTTTCTCAGTAGAAGCATGATGGCCATGTTAGGTCACAAGGACTGAGGTTCCTAGGTGACTGGCTCTAAGTGCAAGTGGGAGTATGTTGGTATGTATGCCCATAGATCAAGTCATGTGATGATTGTAATGGGATACTTTGTAAATGATTTGAATAATAATAAAGGCAATTTCCGATTTATATGTTTTAACTATTTCTGAGATGATAGTGTAACATGATAGATGTCTAAAGAATTATTTACTCAATGACGTATGCTTTTAGGTTCATGACCTAAACGATGAGATCATACATATGTTAAGAGTATACTTTCTTGTTCAGTCCCTAGTCGGTTGTTATTATGGAAATAACCATAGATATCAATAACACTAAAGACTAGATTGTGTATTGGTTGATGACAGAATCTCATTAGTCATGATATAGTGATATCAAACCAAGCACATAGGTACTTGTTAGAGAGTAAGTGTACCAGACAGACCCACCGTGAGAGTGACACATGGAACCATGATTTGGTAGTCACAGTCAGCTCTCACAGTGATGGTGGTGAGTGTGATTCTTCGACCTGAAATCACTACACTCAACACATGTCGTTGGGTACACTTTGACATCATCAAACGCAGTCCTAAAACATGGGTTGTTATAAAGGTGATGATTGGGTGACTTTGACACATGGGGCTTTTGATGGGTGAGTGATAGATATGGGATTTGTCCCTCCTAAGGAAGTTTGATGTCCATGGTCACTTCATGAGTATGATTGAGAAAGGCATGCACATGTATGTGTGAATCAATATGTGATATTGATGTCACACACATCTCACCCAGTCTGCTCTGAGATCAAGGAAATGGATGAACGTTGAAGGGATGACTGTACCATACCTTGAGTTCATTCAGGACATTAGTGACAAAGGAATTATACATTCAATGTAACACCATTCACATATTGTAGGATTGAAAGTTGTTCTCCAACGTTCTATTTCACTTGGGTAGCACTGATGTGTGACTAAGCATCACTCTTTGCTTGTGAAGTCATACGTGTTATGGACTTTCACTGCCAACGTGAAATGGACATGCAGGGTCACACACACTAGGACATGTTCCTGGAAGAGGAGTTTCTCCATAAATCATGTTTGAATTGATTACTAAAGGAGTTTAGTAGTTCAATTAAACACCCAATCGATTGATGGCTCAAAATCATAGTATTCAAGGTGTTGGATCAGATGATTAGAGTATCAGATTGATTGAAACTGCAATTGACTGATCTGTTGCCCCAACCGATCGGCTCATAGAGATGAACCGATCGGCTCAGGATGGTAAGCCGACCGACTCAGGTCAATGAACCGATCGGTTCACATTGTTGAACTGGTCGGGTGACCAACCGAGTTCGTTTCACTTGTCAAATTTGATTTGGACAAGGACTAATATATGATTAGTTAGAAACGAATATGAAAGTCAATTCGAGTTGGACCAGGAGCATGAACCAATCGGCTCAAGCATGAAGCGATCGACTCAGATGCCCCAAACGATCGGTTCAGGTGTGAACCGATCGGCTCAGGTCACCAACTTACCGTTTCGTGCTTGAAACGATCGGTTCAACTGTCGCAGTTTGTTAGATTTTGTGAAAAATCTCGAACCCTTCTACTCCTGCTTTAATCCCGCATTGCCCGGGGCAGAGAACCTTGTCCTATGACCCTCCTATATATATAGGGATATTGAGGGCTTCTCTCAGTACAACTCAGAACACCAGTTGTTCTACAAAGTTGTCATTCTCTCTGATTGTGGTAACCGAGAGAGTCCGAGCAAGTGCTACCCGATAAGAGAGGCACAACAAGGGAAAGACAACTGCAGAAAAATGACTGGTTGCAGGAGAGTGTGTCAGTGACTAGTACGCCGACAGGAGGGTACAACTCCTTCCGGTGCCTTGTGGGACAAGACGATTAGAGTTCCAGGCAGTCCGTGTGGACGACTGTAGAGGCGGGAGATTTCTGCTGCTCAGAGGACATCTGTCAATCCCGACAGTCCCGGAGCTGCATAGACACCGTCCAAGACCGGAGGTGAAAACTGCGCAAACCGCGAGGTAACATCGCCGAACAAGCCTTGGGACAAGGTATGTCCCTACTAACTATCTTTTCTATTATATAGACATTGACGCGATTCCTTTATAATGAGTTTGAGGAGATTTTTTTTTTTAAATTTCCGCTGCTCTACCTCCTC
The DNA here is from genome assembly GCA_963693085.1 of Alisma plantago-aquatica. Classification (NCBI taxonomy): domain Eukaryota; kingdom Viridiplantae; phylum Streptophyta; class Magnoliopsida; order Alismatales; family Alismataceae; genus Alisma; species Alisma plantago-aquatica. The sequence goes on along the minus strand of OY856410.1, from coordinate 213,486,670 downwards.
TAAAACCCAAGAATATTTTCTATTGTACTCCATTCCAATGCATTACTGACCTATACACTCGGTTGGCTTGTGCGTTTTTAGAGTTTTTGATATCGACCTGTAAGCATAGGAGAATCCCATACGAACCCCGTTTAAGTGTGCCCACTTTTGTCAAAGTTGACCTGGCTAAGCGGCCGGCCGATCGTCCTGTCTGACGAGCAAAGGTCGCACATGGTTTCCTTCATTCAGGGACTGGCATCTCTGTTCAAACACCGGCCTTCCCGCCGAAGCCCTAATCCCGCGATAGGTTTACTGTCATATTTTCTTCTGTCCTCCCCTCACTCCCATGCTTCATACGCACACATTTCACTCGGCTACCGTTCTCATGGGATTCCAATTCGGGAGATCTTCAATGTTCGAGTACGCCAGGGGATACAGTTGCCATGCTGCATGGTTCTCCTGAGTCCCAGATCGTTCTCTAAACTGGCAGCGGATTCCGAAGTAAGGGGCTCGGATGGGTTGACAGTCGATGACATTGTAGCGAAGGGGTGGTCGGTGTTGGATGAGAGTGTGCCTGATTGGAGGAGCCATGCTGCTGCTATTGCAAAGTCCATCCAGATAATCAAGAGGCGGATGCAGGTTCTTCTTCCCGAACTTATCTTATGCATGACATTGTAAGTAGAATTCGGCCGGGGGTTAGTTGGTTAGGGTATGCCAATTCGTATTCCGTAAAGTTGGTGTGCATGCCATGAGCTCTCTATCAATCCCATTATAGCTGCATCAGTGTCAGTTATACTCTTGCTCCAGTTGGAGATTTAGAGTTATACTCTTGCTCCAGTGCAAGAATGTAATCCTCTTCAGCCTTCATTATATCAATCCCATTATAGCTGCATCAGTGTCAGTTATACTCTTGCTCCAGTGAAAGAATGTAATCCTCTTCACTCCTATGTAGCCCTGGCGGAGGCATTCAGAAGTGAACTTGCACACACTTGTGCATGCTAATAGGCAACGCGTTTGAGTAAGGTTCTCAGACCCAGGGCTATAAAATAAAATGGAACCACAAAAGTTAGCACACACACTCCAACCCATTGCTATCTTTTATGTTTTTGACTAAGCTTAAAATTTGAACGAAAATACTTTTGCATTCGACATGGTTATCATTCTTTGGGCTAAAAAGGCCATGCATACAAGTAACTAATTATCAAGGTGACAAGATAGTGATTTCAATCAAGAAGCACCTTCACTTTATCTATGCCTTGCCTCACATGTTTGTAATTCTTTTTTCTTCTTTAAAATAATGGAATTAAGAAACACTATCCGGGAGGTGAGAAGATGGACGCTGTAAAGCTAAAATACCAGTCTCCCAGACTGGAGCTTAGGGGGATGCTTTTTAAAAAGTGGATCATTAAGTTATACCTATACATTTTGAATTTGTATCATGTCATCTCTAAAACCCTTCATCTAATTGTTTAGATCAGAGTAGCACACAGTAACAAAGCATTAAGTACTAAGTATACTACTGCATCTACAAATTCAGAGGCTAATTGAGCAAAAGTTAACTAAATAATAGTTAGTATACTATAAATATAATAAATTAATAACTAACCTTAATTGCTTACTTATATAATATTTACGATAACAGCAATAATATTAAGTGCAATAGTAATAACTTTAAGATTGAGTTTTTGTGATAAATAAGTAATATTATTTACAAAGACTAGGGGTGGGCATTGTTCGATTTTGCTCATTGTACTGGTAAATTACAAACCATACATATTGGTTTGTAAACTTTTCAAACCGAACCGAAATGCTAGTACTTCCAACCAAACCTAGCCGAACTGTTCCTTTGTAGTTTGATTTGGTCTGGTCTAGTTTGGTTTCAACCTAGTTGGGTTTCTTTTAATTAAACTTAGTTGTATTTAACATTAGTGAACTTATATACTACTTTTTAGTTATATTTAGATGAGTAGTTATACATTATATAGGTATATATTGTTACTATATAAATGATATGTATAGGTTTGGTTTGGTTAAACTATACTATCAAACCTTACTAAGCCATTGTTAATGGTCTGAATATTTTGAAACGAAACAAACTATACACTTCCTTAAAACAGAACCAAAGTTGTCGGCTTCATTCGGCTTAGTTAAGTTCTATGGTTTACTTTCGTTTTCTGCCCAGCCTCAATAAAGACTGCGACTGTAAGTAGTAATACACCAAGTTTATTTAATACCATTATAATTACTAAGTTTTAGAGGATTGTATATAATTAGTAAAACACTTTTACATCAAGGTATAATATTATGTATAACTACATAACACAGAACAGACTTAGTCCTTTGTAGTATTGTTGATACGGTACCCCAGTGCAGTTTACTGATACGATATGTGTAGAATAGTACATTGATATTATAATGAGATAGCACCAGGCTATACTTGTACTGCATAGTGCAAAAGAATGAAACTACATTTGGACCTGTGTCTATGTTTGGCCTAAATGGCTGAGGAGGAAGTTAATCGGGCCTGATGTCTAATTGGCAGGGTAGGCATTGTTTCCTTTACCACTGAAACCACAAATTGAACTGTGCCTATCGATTTGGTATCTTGTCAAATGAAACCAAACTAAACCGAGTCCAAAAGTCAACCAAACTTAACTGTTATTTGTTGGTTTGGTTTAGTTTCTAACTGTTAACCTAGAAACTACATGAGTTATATATGAAGATTGAGGCAGACTGCCACTTTTTGTGAGACTTTGTGAAAGCCAAGAAAACAATGGCTCCCTATATGAAGATTGGAGATCAAGTGAGGATATTCTTACAGAACCACTTCCTCCTCTCTTTCAGCTTACACGCCATATACTTTCTAGCTTGAGGGGGAGTGTTAACATAAGTGGTTTTATTTGCTATTGGGCCTGGCGCCTTTGTGTTTTCCTTATGCTTTGTCTATTTGCTTAGGTGACCCGTTATCACTTAAGATCCACGTAACTCTACCCTCTCCTATATTCTTAATAATTGAATCATGAATTACTTTGCTGAAAGAAGGTTGCTAACGAGGTTTACCTTCAGTCAAGACTTTTTAACACAGTAATGAACTGTGGAATTGTTGGATTGGCTTCCATTTTAGACAGTTTAGTCTACAAGATAATTGCTACTCTTACTATTGTTTGGATATGGAGCACAACCAGATGCCATTTGAACTTATGGGCTGATTACTGATTAGAGCATAACCATAAACTTAGTTGCATGCTTGTGAACAACTTACCATTTATTTTTGCTTGCACGGACATTAAACCCGCATGGCTGCTGTTATTGAAGCAAAAAGGGACCCTTCACCAAAAAGGGACACACAAGAATATAGGGTAAATCGAAGGTCCCAAGCCCAAGGCCTCGAGGAGGTGGGTGTATAATAAGGCTGTCTTGCTGCTGGTGGTTAAAATGAGTAAGCATAATGATATGATTTTTATGGTGCTACTCAGGCATCGAGGCTGGTAGCCTGGGCATTGAGAAGGGTAGGTAATAAATATTGGGACCGAGGTTAGATTGTGTTGGAATTCAGTCAATTTACTTACCACCAGATATTAGTTATCCATAATATATGAAAAAAAATAATACAAAACATAGCATCTAAAAACTATGTCAACATATTTTCTGATTCTCTGCACCATCTTAAAATGATATCAACTTCTTTTTTCTTCAATTTTATACAATAATTTAGTTTTCTTTTTTAATTTTCTTTATTTGTTTTAAGTGACTTTTGATAACAACCTTACTTCCAATTTTCCAGTACTCTCACATGGACTATATGCTGCAGCCATGCTACCTACTGGATTTACAACTTCGGTTATATGTAAACCTTGTGTTGATAGGAAATGTGTATGACAGACTTCATTGATCTACCACTTACAACATTTTCTTGACTTAAAACATTATAGAAACTTATAATTATTAGGCCCTTACCATTTACTCCCTTTGGAAAACAGACTTGAAATTGTAAATATTTGGGATTCTTGTTAAAAAATTCTTGGTGCTGCTTTGGTTTCTATTGCTTTTTACTATATTAATATAACTTACATATTTGTTTTACAGATATCCACAAGTTCTACATTTCGTATCATTGAATGTATTAGGTGATAGTCTAGTTAGCTTACCTATGAACTATCGTCCCCTAGAGGACAAGATTTTTCCTAACATATGATCTAAGTCTGATTAATTGATATATCATACACCTGACATGGCAAATTATCTATAAATGTTTAAAGGCATAATAGAAGAAAGTCACATGAGACATGACACATGTGATTAATATATGCGATGTTTATGTAGTTTGATACTCCACACAAGCATCATTGCTTGCATTTTCTTCTTGAGTGGAATAATGGAATGTTTTGTTAGAGTCAAAGATTATTTAAGGGACTTGATCTGTGTATTAACTTCATTGACAGTGGAAGAAGATGACAAGCAGGCTGGATCAACTCTCTACAGCTTTGAACAAATCCGATTTTTGGGATGACTCCATAAATGCTGGAAGAATTAGCTGTGAGCATGGTACATTAATGGGAAAGATGAGTGAGATAACTGATTTTGAACGTGAATTGTTTGATCAAATGGACATGCTGAAGCTTGCCCACGAAGAGGATGATGCGGAGATGGAATCAGTACGTAGCTTATTTTTGCAACTTAAGAGTCTTCTTTTCTGTGATAATTGTTGCCCCCCCCCCCAACAACACACAATAAAAGAGCTCCCCACACACCGTAACTCTGAACATTTTGCATGTTTAACACCCTATTCATTCATATGTATATGTGACATGGAATTGATGATTTGGTTGCTTGATTAGTTGGAAAATACTTTCGGACTCTAAAATCCCATTTCACTCATTTAGATTGTGCATAATTATTTTGGTGGAAGAACCATGCTCCCTAAGTTGAACCTTCCTTTTTTAGCATGAATTCTAGACCCTTCTTGTTATTAACCTTAATATTTATTAAACAAGAGAAAAAATGTGAAGGGAAAAATAGTGAAAGGAATAGGTTGGAAAACATGACCAGTTGTTTAATAGATAACCGTGACAAAGAAAAGATTCGTTATACTGCATTTCTACGCCATTTCATCACCCAAAGAAATGGAATTCTGGAAATTTTGAGGCATCGTGGTCTGTCGATGGAATTTAAACAACGTAGAAATGTAGAAACTTGATGCAAATTATGGAAATTTGGCACAAAATATTGGGATAATTTTGTACTCGTGAGAAATCATATCCAGTTTATAGCAACAATAACGAATAAAAGTGGGATAAATGACCAATTAAACTACTAACAAAAGCCTAAAATGGCATGTAGGTTGTAGACTTGTAGGTATAAGATGATTATTGAATATTAGATCGTCATATACATAAACTTAGGTTGTAGACTTGTAGGTATAGGATGATTATTGAATATTAGATCGTCATATACATAAACTTGTCGCAAAAGAAAACGTGCTCCACAATGGGTAGGTTCACATATTTTAGATCCATCAACTTTTCATGAACTTTGATGATATTGACCAATCATGTATCGGTTTAGTTGATTTGTTGATTGAAATCTAAATTTTCCTTGGAAATTCTGGTTTGCTGACAAAACTACCATTTCATACGCCGCCCTTGTTGAAATGGATTTTTCTAGATAATTTTGACGTTGTTGTGGAAATGCTACTATTTTTTTTCATATGGCAACTAATTGTTTTGGGTGTGTATGGATTGGACGTGCTTATACTTGATTAGTCTTGCATAGGTTGGCATGCCATCCAAATTTAATATATATATTATTTGTTCTTTGTATATCCTCCTATTTCCTGAGGGAAAATGTCCTCTCTCTCTCTTTATTCCTGACATCTTTCCTTGCATCCCCACATAATCATATGCTAGGAAACCAAGTCCTAAGCTTTTTCTCCAATTTCCTTATGTAGATAACAAAGTGATTCTCATTAGGTTAAGTAGGAGTATAAGGGCTCTCCTATATATAGGAGTACAAAGGATAAGTGGATGCACTTAGGTGGGTGAATGGATCGTCGCGTAAGTGTACCATAAACATAATAAAGAAATTACACTAGTGAGACTTGGCCATACTTGTCAAGGCGGCAAGGCAACACGACGTTCGGGAAGAGAGCCTTGCGATTAGACACGACTAGTCGCGACTAAGCGTCGCTTAAGCGACTTAAAAAAGCTACTCAAGGGTCCTCACTCCCAAAGGATCTATCGAGGGTCATCATCCATGGATATGTTGAGGCTCATGGCTGGACCTATTGAGGTCCAAAAACCAAGCCTATCGAGGTGCACACAACAAGGCTATCGAGTTGCAGCAATGCAACCCCTATCGACCTCTCCCCATGCTCTATCCTATAGAAGGTCCACCTATGAGGGAGCCTTGATAGCTAGCCACACAAGGGACCTTGGACGACCAAGTTATCGAGGTTGGGTAGGTTCTTAGCCATCGAGCTTCGAGATTCGACCGATTAACCTCAATCATCTAGGTTAGGGTAGGAACCAAGGGTTGAAACCTCATTCAAACCAAGTTCAAAAGCATCCAAAAGTTAAGAGAACATGTAAAAATATATATAGTCTGAACTCAAATTGTAACTAGATCGTCAATTTTGATGAATTTACTTATCATTCCACAAATGTACATGAAATTACCACACCATGGCAAACATAATGCAAAATGCGTCAAATTAGAGGCTTATTATAATCAATGGGCTTAAAAACTTAATCAAGCATGATTATCAAAGATGATTAGAGGTTAAGCTAGGCTAGGGGTCTTACATATTTATTGACTTTTTGGCTTTTATACATATTAATTTTCTAGAGACCCTTTGTAATATGTTTTACTATTGTATTTGGATTTTGTTATAATTTATGTTATTTATCAGGCAATTCTGCACAATTGGCCAAGTCATTAGACTTTTATCAGTTTGTTATAACCACCAATGCGGCCTATATGTTTGGTTATATAGACTTCATTATGAATTTGGTTATTTCGGGGAATAGGTTTGCATATCCTGGCTTCCTCATATCCCCAACATTCACCATTATAGTACATGGCTGTATGTATGGATGCTTTATAAACTTACCTTCAATTTGGTTGATATCCACCTTCTTTTGATCTTCTTTCCATCTTTTATTCCACCTTTATATCGTCATGAGGTTAATAGTTATTGAAGCTATCTTTTGTTGCTTCTTTGCTCTATGGCAACAATTCATTAACGTACTTCAAGTAGACAAGTAGGTCCCATCTAGGAGCCCAATTAACGAAATTGCAACCCCGGAGTATTGGTTTGTACATCCAAAGGTAAGAAGCTTTGCACTAAAAACTATTGCTTTATTCATCTAGATTGCAAATAAACTTATAAGTTAGCAATCTGCAATGATGTCAGTTGTTATACAAGATCTAGAATTTATGTCTGTAAAGAAGAACACCTACGTGCAACATTCACACTGTGTTTAGACATCATTGCAACAATGACCTCCCTATGTTTAGACAACTCATGGTTCCCATAAGCTGTAAGCCATGTATAAACATAGTCCAAGTACATCTTGTAAATCATTAATATGGTTATTTGAGGGTCCTACAAGGTATATAAGGGGATAAGATTCAAGTTTTATAATTTTTTATATACTAGTTTATGACCATATTAAGGAATTAAGGATAAATCTTTCATTGCATAGCATAGACTACCAACTATGAAGCACAAATATGGATCATACATGGATACATGTATAGAAATGAGATATGACGATTTTTGGATATATAGGATGCATGTATTGAAGTTGATACCACAAAAATTGTTGTTATTTAAAATTATATACATACCCGCATTGTTTTATTCATAAAAATGCAAATCAAGACTATTTAATTTCAGTCAAAGATAAATATAAAGAAATAAAATCTTCTTGGACATGACATTTTTCATTCTTTGTTCGGTCTCATGAACAACCTATTGTGTTTCACTTTGGTGTTCCATTTCTATAGTGACTGTGAAAGCAAAAGAAGATGGGAGAATCCCTCAACCCATTCTCATGGTTGGGGTGCTTCTATATTTACATACAAGAGACTTTACACATAGGTCCCTGACTTTTATCACACTTACAAGTAGGTCCCTATACACACATATTAACACTCCCCCTCAAGCTGGAGCATATATATCATATCTACCAAGCTTGTTACATAAGTATTGAAGGGACTTTGTAAACAAATAAATTAAATGGTCTTTTGATTTGACTGGTGACAACTGAATCAAATATGTTGAATCTTTTCTCGCATAAAATGACAATCGACTTCAATATGTTTGGTTCTCTCATGAAAGATAAGATTTCGGGCAATGTGGACAACAACTTGGTTGTCACACTTCAAGTCAATGGGAGTTTTCTGAATAAATCCAAGCTCCACTAGCAAGTGACGAACCCATAACAACTCACATGTTGCTAGGCCATAGCTCTATAGTCTGATTCTGCACTAAATCTTGCAACTACAGTTTGCTTTTTGCTTTTCCATGACACCAAGTTTCTGTTGGATCCTAGATGGGTGACTTAGGTGCTCTAGAGGGGGGGTGAATAGAGCTGAAAGCACTTAAACAAAACTCATTAAACCTTCAAAATATATGACAAGATTAGGTTGCTAAATAGGTAATTTGAGTGCAACTAAATCATGCATAGCAAGGATAAGAGAGATTGAACATACACCAATAGACAAGCTATTTAGAGTGGTTCCACACTTCAAACTAGAAGTGTGTCAGTCCACTTGCCTAGAGAGGTCAACCTCTAGGACTTCAACCAATTGCACTCTTATATTCATTCATAGGACTTACAATACATGACCCAACAAAGGACTTACCTATCCAATACAAAGAGTCTTCAACCTTACCAAGGACTTACCCACTTTGCAAGATTCTTCGGCCTTCTCCAAGGACTTACCCAATCTTGCACAAGTCTTCGGCCTTGTAGGAATTACCCACTCTTCTTGGATCTTCCGCCTTTGACTTCACCTTCACTCGGAGAAGCTTTTTCCACCAAGGACTTACCCACTTGAGCTGGAGTCTTCTGCCTTCTCCAAGGACTTACCCACTCTAGCTCCAAGTCTTCAGCCTTGATCTTCACCAAGGGACTCCTTCCCTTGTTCTTCTTCACCTCTCTTGGCTAAGAGAGAGAACCTTCATCTTCATGATTGAAATGGGAGATGGGGAGGTGGTGGAAGTGAGAGCCTCACAAGATATACAAATAATACTAGCTCTCTTACAAATCTCCTACTCACTCTAATGGATGTAGCAAGTGATTAAGCTTAGAGAGAGAGAGGAGGCTGTAGGAAGCACTCAACTATAGAATAGGAACCTCACAAAGAGTTTGCAATGAATGCTCAACCTTGGAATGAAGCCCAAGGGGTCCTATTTATAGCTGGGGATGCCTCTTAGCCTTTGGGAACACATGAGAACGAAAACTAGCCGTTTTGTGGCTTGCAACGGATCTATTTTCACTTGTTGCAACTCCACAACGGCTAGAATCACTTTTCTGCACTTTTTCGTACAGTCTGATCGGCCGAGTTTATATAAAGGTAACTTGGCCGAACCACTAAAAGACAAGGCTGAAAGCTAGACTGTCGGCCGAGTTCCTTTGGAGAAACTCGGCCGATCGGTCGACTTTCATCTTGGACCGATCAGTGGATCGGCCGAGTTTCCTAGCTAGAAACTCGACCGAATGGGAATCGGCTGAGTTTGTAACTCGGCCGATTGCAACAAAAATTCCAGAATATATGGATCGGCCGAGTTTGGAATTCGGCCGACAAAATCCCTGTTATGGGTATTTCGGAATTTTCGTTTGACTATACAAATGATGGATTTTTGTGTCCCAATAATTTTTCTAAGCTTAATTACAAGTCATACAATCATTACAAGTGATTTCAAAGCAATTCTAAGGTCATTTACATAGAGATCCCAAATTGCACACTTGTAGCTATTTTGACTTGTCTTTTCTCCAATTTGATATGCGCAAGTTAGGGCATTTGGAGTGTGTCTAAACCTAATCTGAAATCACTCAATGTAGAAGCATTAGACACCAATATGTGGAATGGTTAGTCATCATCAAAACAAGGGTTTAGTCAATTTAGACGTGAGTCAACATTGACCTAATTGACCTTGAGTCAACATTCTCCCCCTTTTTGAAGATGACAAACCATTCCATAAATGTATTGAAAGCTTGTACGTAAAATCATACCTTCGGAGAAACCTAGGGGTTTCAATAGGATTGAGCTCATATGCTCCCCCTCAATTGATGCGCATGGAGTTCTCATACTCCCCCTCAATTGATGCTATTTCTCCTGCATGGTTAGCTTTCATAACATTTATAGAAACTGTCTTCTACTCATATATGTTCTACACATATATGTCTTCTCCCATTTACCTTCTCCCCTTTACATGGACACGCTTCTTTGCTTCATGTAAGACATGCCTTCTCCCTGTTGTCAAAAGAAGACATATCTTTCTCCCCCTTTGTCATTTCAAAAAAGGTGGGGGTATGAAGAAACTAAGAAACAACACTTGTTAAGAGAAAGAAGATAACAAAAGTTATATAAGGAGAGTAGAAGAGCACAAATAGGGGCTTGTCCAAGCATAGAAAGAAAAGCAAGTTAAAGCATATTCTTGAACAACCCAAAACATGCAAGATAGGGTGCTGCAGAAAAACAATAAATCGCAATTTTGACCCTCAAGATGATGGAATTTGATCAAAAACCATCAGGGCTCATGGCGGAGCAATGAGCCTTGCTCAGAAGGTAGTTTCTGCATAAAAAACACTATACTTGCAGCAAAACCTGAAACTGGAGCAAAAGCTGCATAAAAATCCACAAAAACTCCAATTTCTACATATCATGTAGATTTATGTACCCTGCATCACAATGTTATGCAAGCAACTCAAGATAGTAGATATGCAATTTAAGGAACAATCTTGAGCATGTATGAGATAAGATACAAGCATAACATATAGATGATCAAAGATGGCACTTTGTAAACAAGGTTAGAACTACATGTATATGAACTACTAGTAGATGGTATCACAAGTTAGGACTACTAGTAGGATCTAGATCATAGCAAGAGATACCAAAAGGTACACAAGATAAAGCAAGCTATGAGTAGATGTAGAGATATATCCAAACAAAGAGATATGCAAATTTAAGAAGCATGAAAGGATATAACTCACTAGATATGCATCCTTACCATAAGATGATTACCCCTAAGAACCTCAAGGTTGTATCAAAACAAGATATACACCTAGATAGATGTAGCAAGTTAGAGCACAACGGAAGCGATTTTAGATACAACTAAGAGATCCAAAGAGATCATCATCAAAACCTACAAAACAACTCAAAGCAAGTAATTGCAACATATAGATATACCAACTTAGAGCAATTAGAGAGATAGAGTTGTAAGTAAGATAGGCAATTTAGAACATGGCAATATGCATATATAAGGGTACCAAATGGAGTGCCAAAGAATAAGGCTATTGGTTGAGAAAATCTAGTTGAGAGGGAAATTCTCATTCAATAAGCCAACTGTATACTCTGTGAACAGTGTTTTCGGTCGAGTTCTGTGTATTGGCAACTCGGCCGATCGCAGTTGTTGGCAACACCCATTGGTGCCTATCGGTCGAGTTTTAGACAGGACAAAACTCGGCCGACAAAACTACTGTAGAAAAAGCACATATTTTTCATAAAACATATCTAGAGGCATGCAAAAAAATACAAACCATATCCAAACATGTCTAAGAAAGTTAGTAATGCACTATAGAAGCATTAGAAACAGTTTTTGAGCAAGAGTGTGAAGAGAAACACAAAATGCCACTTTTGACTCAAAAACCATATGTATAGTGCATACTAACTTGACAAAAACAAGTTAGAACAGGTTATAAGCAATAAAAACATTACCTTCATGCTTACCATTTCTTTTCCACTTGTTGTCACCCTCTGCACATCTCACCTTTCTTCTTTCATGTGGATTGAGAAGTCAATTTGCAATTCAATGGCTCATGTCAATCCATTTGCAAGTACCTACAAGAAGAAAGATGAAATGGTCCCCAATCATATTTTTGGGTCCGGAGGGGTTAGTTTAGCAACCCAAGTCCTATTGCTCTTGGGTGCTTTCCTAAAAGGACAACAAGTAGCATAATGACCAAATTCATTGCAATAGTTGTATGTGCCCATAGTCTTGGAACTAGAGGATTCTCCTTGGAATATTGGAGGTCCTTTATCTTTGTTGTTCCCTTGACTACTATCATATCCTAAACCATGTCTACCAATTTGTTTAGTAGAATTGAGTAGGATGTCATTAAGACTCTTCTTACCAACTAAGAATCTTTGCAAAGATGATCTCAAACTATCATTATCATGCATAAGAGAGGCAATAGTAGAAGACAAATTATTGATATTATCTCTAGCATGCAAAAGATCATTTTCTAAGCAAAGAGCTTTAGTTAAATAAGAATCTCTATCAATATGAAGAGCAGCAACATCATTCTCTTTATTAGTATAACTAGAACAAGATTCATGCCCATTGATTTTAGCAAGCAAGGAGGCATTTTCTATTTCTAATTCATGCAAAACAAAATCTTTGTCCTTGTTTTCAGATTTAAGAACATCAATGTCATGCATGAGAGAATCAATAATTAAAGTATGCTCTTCACTAGAACTAGGCATGAGAGGTTGAGCTTCTAGAAATTTAATCTTATCAAGTAAACTAGCATTTTCAAGTTTAAGAGAGTCTACTTGGCTAAGACAATCATTTTTATCAATAAGCAAGCAAGAATTAGCATATTCAAGATCATCTAGTTCTATATGCAAATTATCAACAATTTTAGCAAGCTTTTTCTTTTTCTTTTTAGAAGACTTATAAGAGGCACAAATATCATGAATAATAGCAATTAAAGATTCTTTATCTAAAGAGTCTAGATTTACCTCACTTGAGTCTTCACTTGTAGTAGCTATAAGAGCATAATGGCATTCTCCTTTATCAATAGAGCTTGAGCTGCCACTTGACTCTTCACTTGATTCTTCACTTGAGCTTGAGTTGGAGGAGCCGCTTGAGCTTGAGTGCCATTTCTCCTTCTTCTTGTGAGAATGGGTCTTTTTACCTTGTGGGCAATCTTCCTTGTAGTGACCCTTCTTTCCACATGTGAAGCACCGGGTGGAAGAGGACTTGCCTTTGTAGAGCTTACCCTTGGAGTACATGGCATCTTCCTTATCTAGAGAGGATGGAGAGACTTGTTCCATGATAACTTCAATTTGAGCCTTCATTTCAGCCTTCTTCATTCTCTTTAGCTCTTTCTTCTCTTGTCTTTCAACTTCCTCCCTCTTGTCAAGTGTGGCTTCATGTGCTTGTAGATTTCCAATGAGCTCTTCAATGGGGATGTCCTTAAGTGACCTTGCTTCTTCAATGGAAGTCACCTTTGATTCCCACCTCTTGGGAAGAGTTCTAAGGATCTTTGAGTTGATCTCTCCACTAGACATAGGATGACCTAGAATAGCAAGACCATTCACAATGGTGTTGATCCTTGAGTACATGTTGGCTATACTTTCCTCCTTTCCCATCTTGAAGTTTTCAAGCAGTCCCTTGAGCATGTAGACTTTGCTTTCCTTCACTTGATCCGTCCCTTCATAAGTGATGCAAAGCTTTCTCCATACCTCATAGGCCTTCTCACAAGAGGAAATCCGGTTGAACTCGGTGGGGGTCATGGAGGCATATAGGATATGCATGGCTCTAGCATTCAAGGTTGCTTTCATCAAGGTGGCTTCATCCCATTCTTCAATGTTTGTCTTTGGTAGAATGTATGGGCTGTTCACCATTTGCCACATCTCGAGACTTGATCCTTGGATGAAGAATTGAAGTCTTCTTCTTCAATAGAGGAAGTTGCTCCTATCAAAGATTGGAAGGTTGGTCGAGAATCTCCCTCCTTGATAGTCACCCATCTTCTCCTACTTGTTGAAGTATGCTTGGAGAAGACCCGCTCTGATACCACTTGTTGGATCCTAGATGGGTGACTTAGGTGCTCTAGAGGGGGGGTGAATAGAGCTGAAAGCACTTAAACAAAACTCATTAAACCTTCAAAATATATGACAAGATTAGGTTGCTAAATAGGTAATTTGAGTGCAACTAAATCATGCATAGCAAGGATAAGAGAGATTGAACATACACCAATAGACAAGCTATTTAGAGTGGTTCCACACTTCAAACTAGAAGTGTGTCAGTCCACTTGCCTAGAGAGGTCAACCTCTAGGACTTCAACCAATTGCACTCTTATATTCATTCATAAGACTTACAATACATGACCCAACAAATGACTTACCTATCCAATACAAAGAGTCTTCAACCTTACCAAGGACTTACCCACTTTGCAAGATTCTTCGGCCTTCTCCAAGGACTTACCCAATCTTGCACAAGTCTTCGGCCTTGTAGGAATTACCCACTCTTCTTGGATCTTCCGCCTTTGACTTCACCTTCACTCGGAGAAGCTTTTTCCACCAAGGACTTACCCACTTGAGCTGGAGTCTTCTGCCTTCTCCAAGGACTTACCCACTCTAGCTCCAAGTCTTCAGCCTTGATCTTCACCAAGGGACTCCTTCCCTTGTTCTTCTTCACCTCTCTTGGCTAAGAGAGAGAACCTTCATCTTCATGATTGAAATGGGAGATGGGGAGGTGGTGGAAGTGAGAGCCTCACAAGATATACAAATAATACTAGCTCTCTTACAAATCTCCTACTCACTCTAATGGATGTAACAAGTGATTAAGCTTAGAGAGAGAGAGGAGGCTGTAGGAAGCACTCAACTATAGAATAGGAACCTCACAAAGAGTTTGCAATGAATGCTCAACCTTGGAATGAAGCCCAAGGGGTCCTATTTATAGCTGGGGATGCCTCTTAGCCTTTGGGAACACATGAGAACGAAAACTAGCCGTTTTGTGGCTTGCAACGGATCTATTTTCACTTGTTGCAACTCCACAACGGCTAGAATCACTTTTCTGCACTTTTTCGTACAGTCTGATCGGCCGAGTTTATATAAAGGTAACTTGGCCGAACCACTAAAAGACAAGGCTGAAAGCTAGACTGTCGGCCGAGTTCCTTTGGAGAAACTCGGCCGATCGGTCGACTTTCATCTTGGACCGATCAGTGGATCGGCCGAGTTTCCTAGCTAGAAACTCGACCGAATGGGAATCGGCTGAGTTTGTAACTCGGCCGATTGCAACAAAAATTCCAGAATATATGGATCGGCCGAGTTTGGAATTCGGCCGACAAAATCCCTGTTATGGGTATTTTGGAATTTTCGTTTGACTATACAAATGATGGATTTTTGTGTCCCAATAATTTTTCTAAGCTTAATTACAAGTCATACAATCATTACAAGTGATTTCAAAGCAATTCTAAGGTCATTTACATAGAGATCCCAAATTGCACACTTGTAGCTATTTTGACTTGTCTTTTCTCCAATTTGATATGCGCAAGTTAGGGCATTTGGAGTGTGTCTAAACCTAATCTGAAATCACTCAATGTAGAAGCATTAGACACCAATATGTGGAATGGTTAGTCATCATCAAAACAAGGGTTTAGTCAATTTAGACGTGAGTCAACATTGACCTAATTGACCTTGAGTCAACAGTTTCCTCCTACAAATACACAATAGCCATTAAATAGACCTTCTGTCAATACTAGATCTAGCCCAATCAACATCTGAGAAACCTTGAACCTGTAGATGTCCATGATTTTCATATAGAAGCCCTTGCCAGGAGACTTCTTGAGAAATCCTAAAGCGCGCATCACATCCTCCATATGACTTGTGCATGGCTTATCCATGAACTGACCAACAACACTAGTAGTAAAGGCAATGTCGGGCCGAGTGACAGTCAAATAAATTAACTTCCCAACAAGTCGTCTAAATCTCCATGGATCATCAAGTAACCCCCCTGCTCCATGGACAATTGGACTTTAGGATCCATTGGAGTATCAACAGATTTGGTACCCAACATCCCTGTCTCAGAGAGAAGATCTAAGACATATTTTCTCTTTGAGATAACTATCCCATACTTGGACTTGGCAACTTCAATCCCCAAAAAATATTTGAGACTACCCAAGTCCTTTGTCCGAAATTGACCTTGTAAAAATGTCTTTAACTGTGCAATGCCATGTCTGTCATCACCAGTAATCACAATATCATCAACATATACCACTAAAAAATGCTCCCAGAACTCTGTCTTCTTTAGAAGACCGAATGATTCATGGTACATCTCTGGAAACCAAACTCTGAAAGAGCACTATTGAATCTGCCAAACCATGCATGAGGTAACTGCTTTAGACCATAGAGGGGCTTGTGAAGACGACATATTAGATCTGACTCCCCTTGAGCAACAAACCCAGGTGGTTGCTCCATATAAATATCCTCATCTAGATCACCATGAAGGAATGCATTTTTAATATCAAGTTGGTGTAGAGGCCAAAAGTGAGTGGCAACCACAAACAAGAAAATGCGAATAGATATCATCTTTGCCACAGGAGAGAAGGTCTCTGAGTAATCCTCACCATAGATCTGAGTGTAGCCCTTGGCTATCAAATGCGCCTTGAGTCGATCAACACAACCATCTGCACCCACTTTGACAGTGTAAACCCAACGACATCCAACAACAGACTTGCCATGCGGGCGTGAAACAAGAGACCATGTCTTGTAACGGTTAAGAGCTGAAATCTCCTCTTCCATAGCATGACGCCAACATGGATGATCAAGTGCAACTGAAACAGACGGAGGTATAGAGATAGATGACATAGAAGAAATAAAAGCATGATATGAAGGTGAGATGTGGCTGTATGAAACAAAATTAGAAATAGGATGTTGAATATTTTTAAGTGTGCATGATCTGGCGCCTTTACTCAGGGCAATATGAAGATTCTGTTGAAAAGATGGAGGAATTGTCTCTACCTGACCTTTTGACAAGGAAGCATCTGGAGGAATTGTCTCTACCTGACCTTTGCCAGAACCAGACTGCCCACTTGTACATGTACAACGAGTGTAAACCTGAGTGACTGGTGATCTAGCTGGGCTGGGTGGAATAACATCATGAGGACCATCATCGCTAGGGGACGAAAAAATAGGAGACTCGACAAAATGGGAAGAGGCAAGAGTTCCTCCATAACTATGGGTGTCACTGAAGAACTATCTTGAAAGTAGGATGTGTCTTCAAAGAAGGTGACATCTGCAGATACAAAGAAGCGATGTAAGGTAGGACTGTATCACTTGTACCCCTTTTGAACTTGAGAATAACCTAAGAAAACACATTTGATGGACTTTGGATTCAATTTATCCGTATGTGGATCAAGACAATGGACTAAACAAACAAATCCAAACACTCTAGGTGGAACATTGTATAATGGCTTTATAGGATGAAGGATCTGAACAGGTTGCGGTTTTGGAGAACGGATGATGGCATACGGTTGATGGGGTAGGTGGCTGTGAGAACTGCATCCCCCCCGAAATTCTCTAGGAACATGCATATGAAGGAGAAGAGTGCGAGCGGTCTCAACAATATGACCGATTTTCCTCTCAGCCACTCCATTTTGTTGTGGAGTATGTGGGTAAGATGATTGATGTATGATGCCATGTGTGGAGGTGAAATGGATGAAGTCACGACTGAAGTATTCTCTAGCATTGTCAGAATGAAGAGTACGAATTTTCTTTTTTGAACTGGGTTTCCACTTTTGCACAAAAAGACTTGAATATGGACAAAAATTCGGATCGCTCCTTCATCAAATAAAGCCATGTAGCACGAGTATAATCATCAACGAAAATGACAAATTATCATAATCCAAGTTTAGATGTGACACGACTTGGACCCCATACATCAGAATGTACCAACTCAAAAGTATACTTTGTTCTTTGACTCTCCATAGACCTAAAGACAGACTTGTATGTTTCCCAAAATGACATGATTCACATTGCAAACTCTTAAAGTTGGACAAACCTGGAACCAAAACCTTGAGCTTTTCTACAGACGCATGACCAAGACGACTATGCACCACTAAAGGAGATGCAGCGACACATGTTGTGGAAAGCTGCTGAAGTAGTATACTCCTTCCGGTTCATATCCTTCGCCAATCTTCTTCCCCGTCTTCAAGTCCTGTATAAGACAAGTATCTGGTAAGAAAGTAACAAAGGCTTGAAGAGAACGAGTTGATTTGCTAATTGATAACAAATTAAATGGAAAATGGGGAATTAACAACTTAGATGGTAGGGATATATGTGGAGTTGGTGACACTGTTCTTGTTCCCTTAATAGAGGCAACAAAGTCGTCTGCAAGGGTGACACCCAGTAGGTTGGGTGTAGGTGGTGAACATCTTTGGTACCCCGGTGATGTGATCAGTTGCACCAGAATCAAGGACCCAGTCTGACTTGGATGTAGATGCCTTGGATGCCTGTGAAATGCATGCTGACAAATCAGACCTTTGTGTAATGGAGACTGAAGTCGTTGCAAAGCTCAAACAAGCATCAATTGAGCATATTCTTCTTTAGACAAAGACATCTGATATGTAGTCTGCTCTAGAGTATCATCAACAACAGCCATATTGGTGGACTTTACATGGAATCCATATAACTCTTCTTGGATTGTCGTAGTGGATTGGTGAACCACAACCTCTTTATCAGCAATGTTGATAAAAAAATGCACCCAACCAATTAATCAAATAGGCAAAAAGCAGACTAGGGGACAACAAATCAGATTCTAGCAAAGATTCAGACCTTTTCTTCAAGAAATCAAACTTTTCTCTTCAAGAAATCAAGCTTTTTTTTCTTCCACTAAGGTACAATAAAGATCTTGAAATCAGATATTTGCACACTTTGTGGAAACTATGAACCTTGAAACCAGACTTTTTAGCCTTAAAAATACTTTCACAAACTTCATAGCAACTGTGCTACAGTGCTTCGCGGCTACAGTAGCTTGGGAGAATGACCAAAGCTCCCTCCTCAGATTACCTATGCCCTTGACCTTCTAGGGCAAGGTTGTAGGTTCAGGGACGCCCCTCTTTGACTAGATTTGAGGGAGCCCTTAAGCCCTTTGTTGGAAGCCATTTCATGCTGCAATAAGAGGCTGTTAACAGCAGTCGGATGTGATGTTGATTTAGAGAAAAAACATGGACGTAACAGTCTAGCAGCTAGCCAAAGCACCGTAGGGCAGCTAGGACCAAGAGGAAGGACTTCCCAAAAGGGCAGAACCTAAGTCCAACCAGAGAGGGAGTGTTGACCTGAGAGTTATACATTGTCCATATTTTAATAATGACAACCATTCCATTCATATGTATCTAATATGTCTACTTGAGATAGATTTCAGGCATTAGGTACATGAAAAGGATCAATTCAATCAAGCCCTAGATTGATCAAGTTCAAGTCAAAAGCAATGAAAATACATTTTTGTGGAAAACACCCTAAAACCCTTAGGATGAGTTTGTAATCATTTGTATTGTTGTAATGACTTGTAATTAAGATGAGAAAAAATCAGGAGCCCTTAATTCGAACATTTAATCACTATAAATGACATTTTCATAAATTCATTACAAGGTGTTTTTCGGTCGAGTTTCTTGTGTGACAAACTTGACTGATCCCCTTGATGCATTTTGAGAATGTCCAAGTTCGGTCGAGTTTCCTATACACAGAACTCAACCATGTACTGGATAAAACTAAATTTAAGCGATCGACTGAGTTTCATCTAGGATAAACTCGACCGATGCTTCAAATTTACTTTGTTACATAGTGCAATCTGTCGACTTACCTTTATTAAAACTCGACCGAATGCACTGTACGGAGAATGAAAAAAAAGTGATTCTAACCGTTGGAGTGTTGCAAAACTCGAAATTATATCCGTTATAACACCCCAAACGGCTAGAAAACGTTCCTTAGTGCTCCTAGCCTCTAGTGGACACCCTCAACGATAAATAGGACCTCTTGGAGTTTATTCTAAGGTTGCTCCTTCATGCTATTCAAGCTCCTAGCTATATGGAGAGAGAGATTGAACAAGCACATGAACACAAACTATGTAGAGTGGTTCCAATCTCCAAATTAGGAGAAAGTCAGTCCACTACCTAAAGAGGTCAAGCTCTAGGATTTTGCAACCATTGCATACGTATATTTCATTATAAGACATACTATATTTGACCTTATTTTTCCGGGCTAAGGATATCCATCATTCCCTTTAAGGAGAAGGGAGCCAACAACCTGCCAAAAGACTTACCTATCCAAGACTGCGTCTTCAACCTCACCAAGGACTTTACCCACTTTTACAAGGAGTCTCTGCCTTCACCAAGGTTTTACCCACTCTTGCAACAAGTCTTCCTCCTTGAAGGAATTACCGACTCTTCTTGGATCTTCCACTTTTGACTTCACCTTCGCCAAGGAGAAGCTTTCACCAAGGGACGCCTTCCCTTCTTCTTCACCTCTCTTAGCCAAGAGAGAATCTTCATCTTCATCTTCATGGTAGAAATGAGAGATTGGGAGGTGGAAGACTGAAAGCCTCACAAGATATACGTGTAGGACTAGCTCTCTTACAAATCTCCTATTCAATGGGTGTAGCAAGTGATTAAGCTTAAAGAGTGGAAGGAGGCTCTTGGAGGCACTCAACTATAATATGGGGACCTTCATAGTTCTTGGCTAACCATGGGATGAAGCCCAAGGGGTCCTATTTATAATTGGGAATGTCTCCTAGCTAGTAGAAACACTTACAAATGAATACTAGCCGTTAGGGGTGCTGCAACATATATTTTTTCGAGTTTTGCAACACTCTAACGGCTAGAAACACTTCTTGTGCACTTTCCATACAGTGCGATCAACCGAGTTTACTTTTGGAAAACTTGTCCGATTGCACTATGCGACGAAACAAATTTGAAGCGTCGGTCGAGTTTATCCTGGATGAACCTCGGCCGATCACTTAAATCTGATTTGCCAGTGCATGGTGTTGGTCGAGTTTTGTGTTTTGGAAACTCGACTGAACCTGGACATTCTCAAAATGCATCAAGGGTGTCGGTCAAGTTTGTCACAGGAGAAACTCGACCGAATAGGCACTCTGTGATGTATTTTGGAAAATGTCATTAGAGTGTTTTAATATTCGCTTGAAGTGCTCTTGATTTTTTCTAAGCTTAATTACAAGTCATACAATCATTACACGTGATTTACATCATGATTCTAATGGATTTACATCATGTTCCACAAAAATACACTTGCATTGATTTTGACTTGTCTTTTCTCCAAGTCAGGATGCGCAAGTTAGGGCATTTGGAGTGTGTCTATACCTAATTGGAAATAACTCAAGTAGAAGCATTAGACACAAATAAGTGGAATGGTTAGTCATCATCAAAACTAGGGTTTAGTCTATCTAGACCTTGAGTCAACATTGACCTTGAGTCAACAAAAGCTTCTCCAAGTGAAGGAGAAAGTGCAAAGCTTCTTCAAGGTTGAAGAAGAAGGTACTAAAGCTTCTCTGAGTGGAAGGAGAAGGCAAAGGCAAAGGCAAAGGCAAAGGCAGAAGATCCACGAGGAGAGTGGGTAAATCCTCAAGGCCAAAAACTTGTTGCAACAGTAGATCACCTTGGTGAAGGTCTCTACTAGCTACAAAAGTGGGTAAGTCCTTGGAGGTAGAAGACTCTTGTTCAAGGATAGGTAAGCCCTTTGTGTACGGTTTATTGGCTCCTTTTGGTCCTTAAAAAGGAGGCTAAATATGCTTGTCCCGGGAAAAGGAAGGTCATCTTGTATGTCTTATAATGGAATATAAGTATACATGGGTTGCAAAATCCTAGAGCTTGACCTCTCTAGGTAGTGGACTGACGTATTCCTAGTTTGGAAATTGGAACCATTCTACATAGCTTGTTCATTGTGATTGTTCAATCTCTTTCATCCTTGCTATGTATGCTTAGTTGTACTACAAATTCAATATTTACAAATCCTATATCTTGTAGTAACTCGAAGGTCTAACGAATTTTGTGCAAGTGTTTATAGCTCTATTCACCCCCCTCTAGAGCCCATTGATCCAATAGGGAGCAACAACCACCACAATGGTTGTCGTGCTGCAGTACGATACTGTAGCAATGAATGGAAAACTTGAATTTGTCATTGTTCCTTGATGCTTGCAGACCTCAAGATGGTGATGACAACTTACTAAGGCTTCTTTGGAGAGATTGACAACTCTCCTAGGGTTTTCCATGTAGCTCTGATACCATATGAATGCAAAAGAAGATGGGAGAATCCCTCAACCCATTCTCATGGTTGGGCTGCTTCTATATTTACATACAATAGACTTTACACATAGGTTCCTGAGTTTTATCACACTTACAAGTAGGTCCCTATACACACATTAACAGTGACTTTTGGGCAAATTTTGACCCCATTGCATTAAATCTTTAGCAACTGCACTTATGCCCTAATATACGATTCCTTGTACTCTTTGCTAACATATTTGTAACAACATTGACTATTGTCACCTTCCATGCTTCAGATAGTATGATTGCATATTTCTATAGTGGTGCATGATCATCGCACTCAATTGAGAGACGTGTCCTTTTATAAGAGATGTGAAGATTAGATAATAGAAATAGAACGACTAGAGAAGATTGGATACCATACACAAGGAATGGTACCGTTCGAGTTGGATTATGACTCACATGAAAACGAATTAGGAAGTAGACAACTAAAAGATCTCGGAATTTGACATGAGTGAGGCTATAAGAGATATTCTTAACAACATAATGCAAAAATTCGAATCAACATCATAATGGATCAAAATCCTAACGAAAAGCACCTTATGGATTAATATTATCAACTTTTCTTGGCCATACATTTGGTCAATAGCCTAGAAGGGGTTTCTCTGAATAACACTCAAGTTTATAGAATATCACATAAATAGATTTATATCTAGCATACATTTTGATTTCTTTGTAGTTCCAACTTCTAAGTTTACTTTGGGAACCAACATGCCAAAGAGTTTTAGAAAAATTCAAACTAGCATTAAGTACTAGAACAATTTCAAGAATATGCAAGTAATTGTAAATTACTAACAATAGATTGATTAGAATATCCACTTGGTTTACAGAACAATGTTCTCTAGATCCATAATCTGTACAATGTTTTGTGTTAGTCCTAAAACTCCTAAGGTTTATTTTAGAGTCAATAAATTTATTATCAAAGATATAAAATTAACAATAACAATAGGCACACACCGAAAAATTAAATCAGATTTATATATGCATACATACATACATACAAATTAAATCCCAGCTGCCGCCTTGGTTTACCACCCTCTCGGACGTTCGATCTCCGTCACGGGCATGGGAGAGGGGGAGAGAATGCCTTTCTTAATCCCATACATATATATACATAATCTCGGACGTTCGACCTCTGTCACAAACATGGGAGAGGGGGAGAGAATGCCTCTCTTTATCCCATACATATAGATACATAATACAAATAGCGCGTTCTCTCCTAGAGTTTGCTCTGGCGATCGCTAGGCGATAAACGGAGATGACAACAACGTCGGGGGACTCCACCCCCGTCCTCCACTAGGCCACAACCACCACCCACCCTAACCCTAACCCTAACCCTACCCATGATAACACTAGTCACTATGGAACCGATGGACAAAAGAGCCCTAATCCGGAGATCGAGTGGCTGAAGGAGGGCAGGGAGGTGTCGCTGAGGCAGGCGTAGAATCGAGTATTGAAGCAACATACGACGTAGAGGGAAGCGCTAGACTTTCCTAAACTGAGACTAGAGGAGGATGGGGTGCACATCGCCCTCGATGAGGATGAATTCGAAAGAATGCGTAATATTTGGGAGTATATGGCTATGGTGTATGTGCTGAGCAAGCGCCCCTTCTACCCTCATCTTCAAGCTTGGGTCCGCAGGACTAGGCGGCCAAAGGGAACATTTGTGATCTTGTCCAGGGATCACGGGGTGTTCTTGGTATGATTCTCGACAACGACTGATAAGGAGGCGACACTAGAGCTCGGCCCGCGCTGGTTTGACGACCAACTGGCCGTCGTGAATGACTATAGGTACGGGGACGAATTGAAGAAAGATGTGTTTGCCACAGTTTCGACATGGATAGCTATCAAGTCCTTTAGAAAATCATGGACCAGGAAAGCTGTGGGTACAATCGCAACGAGTTTAGGGAAGGTGTTGCATATTGATGAGAGATCGTTGGAAGGTGACGAAGCCATGGTTGTATAGGCGGCCAGGTGTTCTAGGGGGACGCCCAGACAACCTAGGCGCCCAGGCGGAGGCCCAGGCGTTTCTAGGCGTTTTTATATATTTTTTATTTTAACAGATATATGTAAAATTTCTGAAAAATACAATCCTTAGTTCCTTACACATACAAATATACATGATAAAGATGCAATCAATGTGTTAGTATCGTGTGAAGAAAGCAACAAAATCATTTGATATGGATTGAATTGTGGAAGTTTTACCTAAACAAAATTCAGATA
Source organism: Alisma plantago-aquatica (assembly GCA_963693085.1). Lineage (NCBI taxonomy): Eukaryota > Viridiplantae > Streptophyta > Magnoliopsida > Alismatales > Alismataceae > Alisma > Alisma plantago-aquatica. Next base: position 213,462,176 of record OY856410.1, on the reverse strand, counting down.
GAAATCAGAAAGCTAAACATGTATTATGTTTGTAGCCAAAACATGTATAACACTATTATGTAGAATTTAGGCTAAATCAAAACTAACAAGACCTAAACTAGAATTGATTGACCCTAATTTGAACTCATTTGATCCAAATTTGATCAAATTTGACCTATGTTACCCTAATTTTTGCCTAAACCAGACCTAATTTTGTATACCAATGACCTAATCAATCTCAATTTCCATAAAATTTTTATATATTCACCTAAATGAGACAAAAATTGCCCAAATAATACTTAGTCATCCAATTTAGAACAATTTTCCCCAAATCATACTTGTTTCCCCTAAATTAGACCTAATGTGCCCAGTTTTGACATGATTTGGCCTAAATTAAGCCTAATTTTGTATATTATGATCCAATTAGACCTAATTTTCCCAAATTTCCCCTAATATTGACCTAAACAATATCTAATTTTGCCAAATTAGACCTAATCTCACCACATCAGACCATTTCCCCAAAATCAGACTTGTTTTCCCCAAATCAGACCTAATCTACTCAAATTTGACATAATTTGGCCTAAAATCAAACCGAATTTGCATAACATGACTAAATCAAACCTAACTAACCCTAAATTTCCCTATGTTGATCTAAACGAGGCCTTACATGACTAAATCAGACCGAATTCCCCTAAATTAGACCTAATCCCCCCAAATCAAGCCTGTTTTCTGCCAAATCAGACCTAATTTACCCTAAATTGACCCCTTTCGGAATAAATCAGACCCAATTTAACCATAAATGACTCAATTTGATCAAATTCAGATCTAAATTATGCTAAATTACACTTGAATTGGCTTAATTTGGGCCTAAAAAGGCCTTAGGCAACAACTTAGGTCAATTAGGGCTGGGCGCCCAGTTTGAGGCAGGCTGACTTAAGCCTAGGTGCCTAGGCGCCGCCCAGGCAGGCGCTTGTACAACACAGGACAAAGCTCAAGTTATCGTGGAGTTGGACGCGGAGTAGAAGCACCCCGACAAAGTCTGACTGAATGTCAATAGACGAGAACCAATTCCGGTGGACATCCAGTATGACTTCATACCACCCAAGTGCGTTAGCTGTAGAGCGTTTGTCATGCTAATGGCCAATGCAACAAGAGAAACCAGGGCGTGGATGCTGGTGACAAGGGCACAAAGGTCTGGATGAAGAAAGACCCTAGCACAGAGGGGTCGCAGCAACAACAATATGAGAAGGTCTGCAACTAGCCAAAGCAAACACGGAAGCATAGACAGAAGATGGAACTAGCAGATCGCCAAATCAACATCAGGTTGGAGAAAGAGCTTCCAAGTCGCCAATTGGGGAAGACACAACGTCGGAGAATGATTCAGTTCTGAATGAAAGGAGTACACCTGCTGGCACCAGCAAGAAGAGAAGTGATGATACAATACATGCGGGTACTGGAAAGAGTACTCCAGGGGTACAAGCAGTGAACATGTAGAAGGTGAATTCGTATCCACCACAAGGAGGAAAGGATTAAGAAGTCTGGTATTCCTAAAAACGTAGTAGGTACTATCCTAGACACAACGAACAACTTTGAAGCCTTATCTGATTCCGACAAAGAGGAGGATGGTGCAACTAGGCAAGAAGAAAAGGAGGATAGGAGGAAAGACAGTAGGAAGGATCCGGTTAGGCGCTCCAGGTCAAATAAAACTCGTTGATATGTCCATGCTTTTATGTAATATCAAAGGAGGCTGTGACAAGAACAAAGAGGAGATCCATGGTCTCTTAAGACAAATCATTCTTCTGTGGTTGGTGATTGGGGACTTCAATAATGTTCGCTTACAGGCTGAGAAAAAAGGAGGAAGACCGGCTTTGAATGCAATGATAAATGCATTCAACCATCCTATATTAGTATATACACTTTACTCTGCTGATTGGATACAGTCTGAATTCTAGAAACTTCTCCAGGCTCGTCTTGCTTCTTCTACTGACACCTCTACTAATGGTAGCACCGCCCTCCTGACATAGTCTGGTAAAAATTCGTGGGTGATTGATTCTGGTGCGACATCTCATATTTCTGGCAATCCTGTTTTATTTTCTAAACTGCAAACTACTTCTATTATACCTCCTGTTACACTGGCTGATGGCTCTAAGACACCTGTTACTGGAATTGGTGATATCTGTACCACTGGTTGCCTGCCTCTGCAGTCTACTCTTTATGTTCCTAAGTTTCCTATTAACCTGCTATCTGTCAATAGAACTGTGAAGAGTCTTCGTTGCTCGATTACGTTTGATCCGGATGGTGTTATTTTTTAGGATTTGCGCACGAGGTCGACGATTGGTTCGGGCCATGAGGGACCAGACGGGCTATACTACCTGGACGTTCCGAAGACCGCAACATACTTGACATCTTCTGTGACAGGCATCCAGTGGCACTATCGCTTAGGACATCCTTCTGCAGCGAAGCTGAAACAGTTATTACCTGATGTATTAGATTCTGTTTTTCATTGTGAGACTTGCCAACTGGGCAAACAGACCCGAGCATCTTTTTCCAAAAAATCATGTATTAGCTTTAAACAACCGTTTGACATTATTCATGTTGATGTTTGGGGACCCTGTTTTGTGCCGAGTACTTCTGGATTTCGATATTTTCTGAGTTTTATTGATGATTTTTCTAGAACCACCTGGTTGTTTTTACTCAAAGACAGGTCTACTATTCTTGACAATATCACTGCTTTCTTTGCTGAGATTCGAACCCAATTTGCTAAACCCATTAAAATCTTTCGAACTGATAATGCCTTAGAATTTGTGCAAGCCTCAGTCAGCTTCCTTTGTCGAAAACAGGGTACCATACACCAAACTTCTGTGCTTACACGCCACAACAAAATGGAGTCGCTGAACGCAAATATCGCCACCTTCTTGAAGTTGCCCACACTTTACTGTTTCATTATCATGTTCCCCAACATTTTTGGCCTGAGGCTATCTCTACTGCTTGTTACCTAATTAACCGAATGCCCTCTTCTGTGCTTGGAAATCAAGTTCTATATCATATTCTGTTTCCGGATGCGCCCCTTTTTTCTGTGCCTCCGCGTATCTTTGGGAGCACTTGCTTTGTCAAAAACCTTCGTCCCAGTCTAACCAAACTTGATCCCAGAGCAACTAAGTGTGTCTTCCTAGGGTACTCGCGCACTCAGAAAGGGTACTGCTGCTATGATCCTGTGTCAAAGAAATGGTTTGTATCTGCTGATGTTGTTTTCTTTGAACATATGCCATTTTACTCGTATGCCGGGTCGGCTCTTTCTTCAGACTTATTACTGGACACACCTTTACCTATCATGGATGATACTGCTGATATTACTGATACTGTCGATACTGCTTCTCCTAATGAAAAGCCGCCTCTAAAAGTATATCAAAGAAGACAGAAGACAACAACTCCCTCTATGGCCCCTCCAACGTCTTCATCCTCCGTGCCAGATCAAACACCACCGCAGGTATTCTCTGATCTTGATGTTCCTATCAGCTTGAGGAAAGGAACTAGAACTTGCACTAAACATCCTATTGGAAAATTCTGTAATATTGATAATCCGGGGACTAATTTTGCAAACTTAACTGCTGCTCTTTCTGCTATATCTATTCCTAAAAATGCTTCTCAGGCTCTTAAACATCCTGCTTGGCAACAAGCTATGGAAGCTGAAATGCAGGCTCTTACTGAACGCAAACCTGGCAGCTGGTTGATCCTCCTGTAGATTGTTCTCTAGTTGGCTGTCGCTGGGTATTTACTGTCAAATATCAACCGGATGGCACGGTTGAACGGCTGAAGGCGAGACTTGTTGCGAAAGGCTATACACAAACTTACAGGGTCGATTATTTTGAGACCTTTTCTACTGTGGCTCGGCTGAACTCTTTACGGATTCTTATTTCTGTTGCTATTAATTCTGATTGACCCTTGTATCAACTTGATGTAAAGAATGCTTTTTTGTATGGGGACCTACATGAGGAGGTCTACATGGAACAACCCTTGGGATTTGTGCTTCGGGGGGAGTCCTCTAAGGTTTGCAGGTTGAGGAAGGCCATTTATGGTTTGAAACAGAGTCCACGTGCTTGGTTTGATAATCTGAGTACTATTCTTCAGAAATTTTCTTTTAAATGCTCCCAGTCAGATCACTCTATTTTTGTCAAAAATACTACCGCTGACATTGTTATCCTTATTGTATATGTTGATGACATCATTCTCTCAGGGAGTGATCCTGTAGGCATTCAAGCTACCAAGTGCTATTTGGAGAAACACTTTGTTACCAAAGACCTTGGCTCTCTACGGTATTTTCTTGGCATTGAAGTTTCTCGGTCATCTTCTGGTCTTTGTCTGTCTCAACGCAAATATGTTTTGGATCTACTTTCTGAAACTGGACTTCTAGGTGCTAAGCCTGCTAGCACACCTCTGGATCCAAATACTGATTGGGATGATGAGAACTCTCCTGCCTATCCTGACCATCATCGGTATCGACGCATGGTTGGTAAGCTTATTTATCTGACTGTTACACGAGCTGTACTTCTGCTGTCGGGCTTGTTAGTAGATATCTGAATAAACCCCGACAATGTCACTGGGATGCTGTTTGCCACATTCTTAAATATTTGAAGAGCTCTCCTGGGAAATGCCTGCTATATAAGAAACATGGTCACTGTAAACTCCTTGGTTATTCTGATTCAGACTATGCTGGGAGCAAGCTTGACCAACGCTCCACTTCTGGCTACTATACATTTGTGGGAGGAAACCTTGTTACTTGGCAAAGCCAGAAACAGACTGTGGTTGCTCGCTCAAGTGCTGAAGCTGAATATCGCGCCATGTCGCATACTACTTGTGAGCTATTATGGATTCGGAGCCTGCTGAAGGATTTTGGTGTTTCTGACTCCTCTCCTATTCCGATGTATTGTGATAACAAAGCTGCTACGTTTATTGCCAGTAATCCCACTTTTCATGAGCGAACTAAACACATTGAGGTGGACTGCCATTTTGTTCGCGAAGCTGTCTTATCTGGCCAGATATCCACTCCCTACATCCCTACTTCTGATCAGGTGGCTGACATCTTCACAAAGATTCTTCCAAAGATGAGATTTGCTACTATGACATCCAAGCTGGGCATGATTGACATCTACGCTCCAGCTTGAGGGGGAGTATTAGTATATACACTTTACTGCTTTTCTTTACTTAGTGTATTTTACTTATCGTCTTTTCTCTTTTACTCTTTATCCCATATTGGTTATCTCTAAATCCTGTACACTCTCGTCTTATAAAAGAGAGCCCAATGTATTCTTTTTATTCATCCAATAATAAGCAATCTCGTTGCTGACTTCTAGATCCTATAGATAAAGCTGGTTTGTTTGAGCTATCAATGGTTGGAGGTATATCTTCACATGGAACAATGAGGGGAAATTGGAGGACAAAAAAGCAAGTAAATTGGACCGAGCTTTGGTGAATGATGAGTGGCTGCAATTTTTTTCAATGTGCAGGTGAAAGCAGGTGGTGTGACCATGCTTCTATCTTGGTTCAGATCACAAAGAAGAAGCAAAAGAGGAAACCCTTCAGATTCTTGAACTACTGGGCTGATTGGAAAAGTTTCGCTAATGTTGTCAAGGAGAGTAGGAACATACAAGTGACAAGGAACCCGATATACACCTTTGCAAAAAAGCTGAAAACTAAAAAAAATGCACTAAAGAGGTAAGCCAAAGCTGAAGTGAACATCCTAAACCTGTTGGTTGAAACTAAAAGAGAATGCAAAGATGTCAGGGAAAAGTTGCTATCAGATCCACTTAATGAAGAGCTGATAAGGAAAGATGGAGAACTAAAGAGGATGCTGGAGGACCTTAAGAAGGCGGAGGAAAAATTCTACTGGCAAAGAAGCAGGGAGAAGTGGATGGAGGATGGGGACATGAACACTAAACTCTATCACACAACAGTTAAAAGGAGAGAGGCTGACAATATCATTTCTGAGCTCATTGTTGCAGAGGGCAATGTGGTCGACAAACATGAGGATCTGGAGAAGCAAGCCATACAGTTGTATTCTTCTCTATACAATAAGTAGTTTGGGGCTGAACTAGAAGAGGAGGAGATGGATTGGAAGTTCAAACTCACGAGCATTCATAACAACATTCTTACAAGAAAGACAAATGAACTGGAAAGTCTGGAAGTCAAAGTAGCAGTTTGGAGCAATGGCAACAACAAGTCACCAGGATTAGATGGTTTCAACGCTTTTTTCTACAAGAAGACTTGGGATATCATCAAGGAGGATCTGATTGCATATGTTAGCTGGTTCCCGGAAGGAGGTAACATGGTTATACAGGTCAATCATTCTTTTTTGATTCTCATTCCCAGGAAGAAAGTGACAACCTCTCTTGCTGGTTTTAGACCTATTGCTTGTTGTTCTGTGCAATATAAAGCCATTGTAAAATTTTTGGCTGCTATATTAAAGTTAGTACTCCCCTACCTCATTTTTGCACACCAAGGAGCTTTTGTGTTTGGACGGAGTATTAGCGACTCCGCTCTTTTGGCATGAGAGTTCTTGCTGGATTACAGTGTAATGAGAGGAAGTAGGAAAGCATATCTAAAACTGGATGTGTCTAAAGTTTATGACAGTGTCATATGGGAGAAACTTTGGTGGATCATGAAACAAATGGGATTTAATGATCAATGGATTTCCTGGATGAAACAGTGTGTTGGGACTACAAGCTTCTCTATTTTAGTAAATGGTACTTCAACATGAATGTTTCAAAGGAGCAAATGGTTTACGCCAAGGAGATCCCCGGTCTCCTCTTCTCTTTGTGATTGTCATGGAGTATTTCACACAAAAAATGCAGGATGCAAAAAGAAAAAAAGAGATCAAGCCCTATACAGTACATGGTACAAACTACAAAGGTGATGACCACTTAATTTTTACAGATGATGTGCTTGTCTTTGTTGAAGCAAAACAAAACATGCTGGGGATGTTGCAACTTCTTCTTAGGGAGTTTGGTGAACAAACGGGTGAATGCAAATAAGACGAACCTTTTCTTGTTCATAATCTGTTACCAGATGGAGGACATGTTAAAGGAGACAATGAGAGTAGAGACGGGGAAATTTCCTACAAAATATCTTGGATTTCCTTTGGCTGGAGGTAATCTACAAGTCAAAGACTTTGCTGATTGTATTGACAGATTGGAGGAAATGATTAACAGGTGGCCAACGCAGAAGACTTCTATGGCAGGGCGAGCTACTCTGGTAAAGGCTGCTATTGAGGGGCTCCTTATCTTCTGGGGAAAACAAGGGGAGATTCCTGGACCGATCCTGATAGTATGGAGATGAAAATGACAAACTTCTTATGGGAAAGCGAGTACCATCCGATGAGATATGCAAGAATGACTCTCCCAAAAGATGAAGGTGGTTTGAATTAAAAAACCCCGGTAGCAAAGTGGGGGACACTGAAAAGAAATATTATCTATGAAGAATGCTTCTCGACTTGGGAGAGATGGATGGCAGAGAGATATCCAAGGGGATTGGACTTCAAGCCAAAGACAAGTAAGGATATTCACGCACCATCAATGTTGTGTGACAAATGTATGGCAACAAGTCAGACACTTGTTTGATCCTCATGAACCGGGAGGATGGAGACTCAAAGAAACAAAGATCGACCTATGGGAATTGATGAGATGAAGAACTGTGAAAGATAAGCATATGGTGCAGGTGTGGGCTGGTACACATGTACCAAAATGGAGTATGTACATCTATAAAATTCCGCATGGTGCACTTACTACCTTGAATAAGATACATAGATGAAATCATGATGTTTCTGCTGTTTGCATGCTATGCATGAAGGAGGATTAGTCCCATGACCACCTGGTAGGCTGCTGCAAATTTATAAAAGAAGTTTGGGAGATTATTTGCAGAGATTTCAGATTGCAACTGAAGCTGGAAGAGGAGCCAAGAAGAATGTTGTCAAGCTGCGGGACGGACAACAAGAAGAGGATCTTATTTGCTGCTCAATGCTATCATATTTGGAAGGAGAGGAATGCTAGAAGACATGGTGGTAAAACCACTAATGCAAGGAGTATAGCTGTAAAAATTTGTAAATGTGTTAAGCGCAAGCTACACGTTAGATAGAAGAGTGCGTTGTTTTCTGCTATGATGTATAGCGGCGGGCTATATGCTTGACCTTCTACATTTTTAGGAGAAATTCGGAATATATATACCTGATACATATATATATATATATATATATATATATATATATATATAGAGTCAGGCTAGAATACACTCGAGTGTACGGATCGCACGAATACACTCAAGTGTGTTTGCATATCAAGACTATTTTTTGCAAAATGTAAACCGTTGATCTTCACAGTCATACTATAACTAGGCTACATACAAATTTTGAGCCCATTTGGATGAGTGTAAGTCACTCATCCAAGGGCAACAAAATCGACGTGCGAAACTAATTTGAAATGCATAATTTTTGCGGTATTCATAACATGAGCTATACATATCCAAATGTGCTCAAATTTTGCGTATGAGTTGTTCACGAGATGTTTAAGAAGATCAACAGATTAGATTTTCAAAAAAAATATTGCATCATCAAAAACTACTTGAGTGTATTCCTCTCCGGATACACTCAAGTGTATTCTAGCCTGACTCTCTCTCTCTCTCTATATATATATATATATATATATATATATATATAAACATATATAGAGTCTGGCTAGAATACACTCCAGTGTACAGATCGCACGGATACACTCAAGTGTGTTTGCATATTAAGACTATTTTTTGCAAGATGTAAACCATTGATCTTCATTGTCATACTATAATTAGGCTACATACAAATTTTGAGCCCATTTGGATGAGTGTAAGTCACTCATCCGAGGGAAACAAAATCGACGCACGAAACTAATTTGAAATGCATAATTTTTGCGGTCTTTATAACATGACCTATAAATATCCAAATCTGCTCAAATTTTTTATATGAGTTATTCACAAGATGATTTAGAAGATCAATGGATTAGATTTTTGAAAAAAATATTGCATCATGAAAAACTACTTGAGTGTATTCTGCTCTGAATACACTCGAGTGTATTCTAGCCTGACTCTACATACACACACACACACACACACATATATATACACACACATATATATATACATATATATATACACACACACACACACACATATATATATACATACACACACATACGTATATATATATATATATATATATATATATATATATATATATATATATATGCATAATTATGCATTTCAAATTAGTTTGAGGCGTCGATTTTGTTGCCCTCGAATGAGTGACATACACTCATCCAAATGGGCTCAAAATTTGTATGTAGACTAATTATAGTATGACAATGAAGATCAATGATTTACATTTTCAAAAAAAAGTTTTGATACGCAAACACACTTGAGTGTATCCGTGAGATCTGTACACTCGAGTATATTCTAGCCTGACTCTCTCTCTCTCTCTACATATATATATATATTGAGTCAGGCTAGAATACACTCGAGTGTATTCGGAGCAGAATACGCTCAAGTAGTTTTTCATGATGCAATATTTAAAAAAAAAATCTAATCCGTTGATCTTCTTAAACATCTTGTGAATAGCTCATATGCGAAATTTGAGCACATTTGGACATTAATAGGTCGTGTTATAAAGACCGCAAAAATTATGCATTTCAAATTAGTTACGTGCGTCGATTTTGTTGCCCTAGGATGAGTGACTTACACTCATCCAAATGGGCTCACAATTTGTATGTAGCCTAGTTATAGTATGACAGTGAAGATCAATAATGCTTTACATTTTGCAAAACATATTCTTGATATGCAAACACACTTGAGTGTATTCGTGTGACCTGTACACTCGAGTGTATTCTAGCCTGACTCTCTCTCTCTCTCTCTCTCTCTATATATATATATATATATATATATATATATATATATATATATCAGGCTATCCACAAACTATGCAGGAAATCTCCGCGAAGTATCCCCCCTTTAAAAAGTTTAGAAGATCTAGATACATATGGAGAAGTATTCTATACGTACTTAGGCGTATCCAAGAAATACTAGTATCCAATACGTGTGCAGTATGGGTGTGGGATCTATTCTGGAGTATCCATACCTCCTAAGCAACCAATTTTACTTTATTTAGGTTTATATTTGGCTTATTTATATATTTAGCATTAATATGGGTATTGGAAAATCCACGATAAGAAGAAGGCATTCTGTACAAGTAGTATAACAATTTACATTGAAATTGAGTACCTATTACCACCAAAAAGACCTTAACAGTTAAATCAAATTTAAGAAACTATCAACTATAAAGCAAAAGACAGAAGGGTTACCCAAGGGCATTAATTCCTAATAATATTTATATTGCGCAACAAACATAGATAAACATACTTATTTATATATAGGGACATTAAAACCACCAATGGCGGTAGATAAGCCAAAGTGGGGGTCTGGACTAGCAGCTTTACTCTATGGGCTTGCATCAGTGGTGTTCAAGCTTCTAATGCTTTGTCAAATTCTGCCATTAATCCGTAATAATATTGATATCTGCATAATGAAAATAGACAAAATACTTAAATTGGACATTGGTTTACTTGCAAATAACATATTTCCCATATATATGCTAGGGAACCATACAATTACCAAATGCAACAGATTCGCCAGGGCACATGTCCGACAACAATGCGTGGGTCCTCCAAACTTCCAAAGTGCACGCCTTAACAAGTATGCGTGGAATCACATACATGGCCTTACATTTTTATCAAATTCTTCACTACATTTTTGTAGTGTCGTCTCAATTAAGTTTTGCATTAAACCTTCTTCTGATCATTTGATTTTTTTATTCATACTTCAAAATCAGTTCTGAAAACAAAAAATAGCTTAGGCAATTACTCTAATTTATAAGAACCAAACTAAGCTGAACTAAACTAAGCAAACAACAAGCACATATGACGTTGATACTATACGGAATATGGCACAAATGGTCGTGCCTTGGTATATATTTTAGAATGCCGTTCAAGGCAGGGAGAAAATCAGAATGAAAGTTGACTCCTGGATTTCTCATAATTGTCTATGCGCCTAGGCAGTCTTGTTTTCCCAACGGGTGCCTAGGCGTTTCTAGGCATTTTTCTTTTTTACATATAATATAGTAAATTTACATATATATATATTTAAGCATATTCAAATAGATACATTACTATGTATATATCTAGTGGTTATATCTAAGTGGTAACAATTATAATTTGGCCTAAATCACACCTAACATGACCTCCTGATTGGCCCTAATTTGACCTACTTGTTCTATACTGGACCTAATCTGACCTGATTTGACCTAATATCTAACCTAATTTTGCATAGAATAAACTTCTCAGACCTTAAGTTATCCCTTATTTACCCTATATTTACCCAAATGAGACCTAATTTGGCCAAATCAAACCTAATTTCCCTAAAGAAGACCTATTTTCCCCAAATCAGACACGTTTCCCCCAAATCAGACCTAATTTGCTCAAACTTAACCTGATTTGGCCTAAATCATACCCAAGTTTGCATAATTTGACCTAAGCAGATCCTGCTGCTCTGAATTTACCCTATATTGACCTAAAGGAGACCCAATTTGGCCAACTCAGACCTCAATTCCCAAATATATTTTCCCCAAATTTGACCGGATTTGGCCTATCAGACCCGGTTTTGCATACGATGATCTATTTAGACCTTCTTACCCTAATTTACCTATATTGGCTTTAATGAGACCCCATATGGCCAAATTAGACCTAATTTCCACAAATCAGACTCATTTCCCCCAAGGCAGACCTGCTCCCTCAAATCCGACCTGATTTGGCCTAAATCAAACATTTTCAACCGTGAATTGACTCATGGTGATCTAATTTGACCAAATTCAGACCTAATTCAAACTAATTTTGCCTTTCAATGGTTTAATTTGGGCCTGAAAGGCCTTAGGCACCCACTATAGACACTTAAAGAGGCTTGTTGCCTAGTTTGCGCCTTGTCTAGCGCCTAGGGTGCCTAGGCGGGTGCCTTGGTAACTAAGCCTGTATTTCCTTTTCAAACTGAAGTTCTTCAGGCTGGAGTAGGGTTTCTATAATTTGCTTAATGGACATGTAGTGTAATGCTATATCGGCCTACTTTTCACTCTATTACACTGGCTGAATGAATTCTACGAGAAAACAGCATCTGTATGACATGCCAATCTTAAATTAAACAACCAGTGTAGCTTCTTCTTCTAGTGAAGCTTGCTACATTATGCTGTTATTTCTTTTATGACCTATATTATTTTGGATCTGAGGCCTGTGCCCTATTTGAGTTATGTTTTATTAGGTAGTCCTTGATTATTTAATTGCATCTTTCTGTTTTAAGGAATCATTATCGTCACTACTTGAAATGAGAAGAACAATGAAAGAGAAAGAACTGGAAGCATTGTTATCGGGGGAAAATGACTCTTGCTCCTGCTATGTGGAGGTTATTCCTTTTTATTCTAACTAGATTTATCTCAAGTTTTGCAATTATATCTTAACCCGGGTTAACTTAATTTTTTTTTAATTTACAACCTGCGGTAGAAGTTCCAGTAATTGTACACATTCTTTCTCTTTAGTAGATGTAGCAGGAGTTTCTGTCATCCTGGTCCTTCTTACAATGGATTTTGAAACTAAGCAACCACTCAATCTATATTTCTGAAACAGAGTCAGTAATTTCTGGAAGCGTAGGGTTGAACAATGTGTGCACCCTTGTATTAATATAAACGGAACAATTACAGAGAGGTCCACATATAATGTAAAAATAACAAAACTAATAACAGAAGATATAAAACAAGATATATATGTTAACACTCCCCCTCAAGTTGGAGCATAGATGTCAATCATGCCCAACTTATCCATAAGAGTGCAGAATTGCTTCTTCGCCAGCAGCTTGGTGAAGATATCAACAACTTGGTCTTCAGAACGCGTGAAAGGAGTGCAGATCTTGCCGGTAAGAATAGATTCCCGAATAAAATGGCAGTCAACCTCAATATGTTTGGTGCGATCATGATAAACAGGATTACTGGCAATGAAGATAGCAACTTTATTATCACAATGCATGGGGATAGCAGAAGAAGAATCAACCCCAAATTCTTTTAAGAGAGAGCGCACCCACAGAAGCTCACAAGCAGTATGGGCCATGGCCCTGTATTCAGCTTCAACACTAGATCTGGCAACCACATTTTGCTTCTTGCTCCTCCAGGTGACAAGATTGCCTCCAACATAAGTACAGTATCCAGAAGTAAATTTCTTGTCAGTTTTTCTTCCTGCATAGTCAGAGTCAGAGTACCCTTCAAGAGAACAATGTCCATTTTTCATGTAATGAAGTCCCTTGCCAGGAGACTTCTTCAAATACGTCAGAATGACAAAGTGCATCCCAATGACACTGTCTGGGTTTATCAAGGTACCTACTAAGAAGGCCCACTGCAGTAGAAATATCGACTCTAGTCACAGTCAAATAAATCAACTTACCAATCAGCCTCCTGTACTTTTTATTATCAGAGAAAAGTGGAGAAGACTCATCATCCCAATTGACATTAGGATCTAGAGGGGTGTCAGCCAGTCTAACTCCAAGCATACCTGTCTCCTGTAGAATATCTAATACATACTTCCTCTGAGACAATACAAGAGCATTAGAGTTTCTAGATACCTCTATGCCCAGAAAATACCGAAGCTTGCCCAAATCTTTGGTAGCAAAATGTTTACCAAGATGGGCTTTAGTAGCTTGAATACCAAGAGAGTCACTGCCAGATATAATAATATCATCAACATAAACGATCAAAATATCAATGCCAGCAGAGGTCTTCTTAGTGAAGACAAAATGATCCACCTGAGATCTCAGAAACCCAAAATCAATCAGAATTTTACTTAATTTGTCAAATCAAGCACGGGGACTCTGCTTGAGCCCATAAATTGATTTCTTCAACCTGCACACTTTGTGTGACTCCCCTGAGCAACAAACCCAAGAGGTTGCTCCATATAGACTTCCTCTTGTAAATCACCATACAAGAAGGCATTTTTCACATCCAACTGTAGTTGGGGCCAATCAAAATTAACAGCAACAAAAAGAAGAATTCTGACAGAATTAAGACAGGCAACTGGAGAAAAAGTCTCAAAATAATCAATACCATAAGTTTACGTATACCCTTTAGCAACTAAGCGTGCCTTCAGTCGTTCTACAGTGTCATCAGGATGGTATTTCACAGCATACACCCATCTGCAGCCTACAGGCTTACACTGAGGAGGTGGATCCACCAACTCCCAAGTATTTCTATCAGCAAGAGCAAGCATTTCTTCTTTCATAGCAGAAGTCCACGCAGTACTTTGTAAGGTATCTTGAATAGTTTTTGGAACAGCTACAACAGACAGAGCAGATACAAAATTGCTAGCATGGACGTTCAAATGATCAGTAGAAACAAAACGAGCAATGCTGTGAGACGTGCAGGGACGAGTACCTTTTCTAAGAGAAATGGGTATATCAAGATCAGATGTTACCTCAGGTGTAGCAGAACCTTCTGGAGATGAAGATTGGTGCCCGGTTCCTGCGATGATAGACAATAAGGGGTGGAGTCTTATGCTCAGGAGTCACAATATCAGAATTATCAGACACACAATCAGTAGTAATAGGTAGTGGAGAAGCAATAACATCAGGCTGCAGACTATCTCCTCTAGTAGAATAGTAGGGCGTATCCTCAAAAAACACATCGCTGCTGGTAAACCATTTTTTCGCAGTAGGGCTGTAGCATCTGTATCCTTTTTGAGTACGAGAATAACCCAAAAAAATGCATTTCTCAGCACGAGGAGACAGTTTATCATAAGTCGGTCCAAGTAAGCGCACAAAACAAGTACAACCAAAGATCCGAGGAGGCACAATAAATAAAGTAATGTCAGGTTGCATAATTTGAACTGGTATTTTGTTCCCAATCACAGATAACGACATTCTATTGATAAGAAAACAAGCAGCTAGAATAGCCTCATGCCAAAACAACCTAGGAACATGGGTATGCATCATAATAGTTCTGGCAACCTCTAACATATGTTTATTTTTCCGCTCAGCTACTCCATTTTGTTGAGGTGTATATGCACATGAGGTCTGATGTAAAGTACCAACAGATTTGCAAAAAACAACCACATCTTTTTGAACAAACTCAAGTGCATTATCAGTACGAAAAACTTTCACCGGCATACCATATTGGGTTTTCACCTCAGCAAAAAAGAATTTTACAGTAGACATAACTTCAGACCTACTTTTCATCATAAAAAACCAAGTGGTCCGTGAAAAATCATCAATAAACAGAATGAAATATTTATGACCAGACAAACTTGGCACATGACACGGGCCCCATACATCAGAATGTACTAAATCAAAAATGTTTTTGCTGCTAATATGAGTGCGTTTAGGATAAACAGATCTAGTTTGCTGAAAACTATGAGGGCCAACATAAAAAACTACATGTCAGAGCTTTTCAGAAGACGGATGCCCAAGTCGGTAATGCCATTGTAGAGCTGAAACTGATGTAGTGCAGAAGCTACAGCTGCTCTGTCTGCTTTCGGCAAATGATCCAGATAAAAAAGTTCATCAGGCCCTTCATACCCCCACCAATCTTCATCCTCGTGCGAAGGTCCTGAAAAACACATGAACTAGGTATAAAGGTCAGGCTACATTGCAGACTCCTCAATATCTTGCTGACCGATAATAAATTAAGAGGAAACCGAGGTACATATAAAGCAGATTTCAGCAGAAAATCAGAAATAATATCTCCGACTCCAGAAACAGCAGACTTGGACCCATCAGCAAGCATAACAGACGAATCACGAACAGGTTTAGATAAATGTCTGAATAAAGCTCTATTACCAGAGAAATGAGACGAAGCACTCGAGTTTATAACCCATTTTGTATTACCAGTACTAGGTGAAGGAGTACTCAGGAAGACAGTGTCATAACCAGAATAAGTGGCGGCATGAGCGCCACTAGTCGATGTAGTAGACGACGAGCCAGAGTGCTCTAGGAGTAGGCGCTCCACCTCAGCACGGATGTAATCCGCAGTCGCACCCGAAGAGACAGTCTGAGTAGGCCGAGTCGTTCCTTCCGATGCAGCAGTAGTAGAGTCAGCGGCCGCATTGGCCCACGTCGGTTTACCATATTTCTCCCAGCATTTTTCTTCGATATGGTTGGACCGGCCACAGAAAGTACAAACGCGTTGTCCTGGCTGAGGACACGCAACAGCAGTAGGAGCAGCAGAAGGGGCCCCACGACCAGAAGTAGCACATCCTCATCCTGCACCCATGGGAGGGCGGCTGTCAGTAGAACGATCACGACCACGACCCGACATGACTGCAAGGGCAGTGGATGGTGACGAAGAAGGCAGGCGCTGATGGCGCTTGTAGGCACTCTGCAGTGACGGAAGAGGGTCACTTGCCAAGATCTGGTCCACTACACCAGCATAGGACTTTGGTAGTCCACAAAGGAACTGGACTAACTACAGCTCCTGGCGCTGACGCTGCATGGTGGCCAGGTCCGTGGATAGGGGGTGATAGGACTCCAGCTCCCCCCACAATCCAATAAAGTCAGAAAAGTAATCCGCAATGTCCGACCCCGTGAATTGTAGACGTCCAAGCTGCTTGGTAATGTCAAACACTTTCTTGGGGTTCTGGCTATGCGAGTATGTGTCGCCGAGCTGATCCCACATCTGTTTCGCCGTAGGAAGGTGAAGTAGTGTGACACTGATCTTCTCAACACTGCTGTTGAGAATCCATGTCATCACCGTTGAGTCGTCCCGGACCCAGTCATCATACGCCTTCACATCTTTAGAGTTGGTGTTCTCTGCAGGTTGTGCTGGACCGGCACGGATCAGGTGCGAGTACTTTCCCTGGGATTTTGCATAAATCACCATGGAGCATACCCAGTGCTGGTAGTTGCGCCCGTCAAGCTTCACAGTCGTAACTTGACGACAGAAGTCATCTCCCGAGGACGTCATGATAGCAACAGAAACAAACAGGCACAGGCGGACACAAGCAGGCAGAAGACGAACTACACCGTCAGGCAGGCAGGCAGAGGCAGGCACAGATCTACTTGGTGGAACCTCTCACATACAAACTACGCCGAAGCGCAACAAAGAACCCGGTGGCACAACGACCTACACGGGCAGGCAGGCAAAAAACCAAAAAATCGATCTACGTTACGACAACCTCAGGCCACCAGACTGTTGTGGATCTTCATGAAGCCAACGATCCGGCGGCGATCAACCGTGGAGGCACGCCGGCCCTCAGCGGCTATGTGGGCTCGCGGCCCTGGTGGCCTGCTGCCGCGCGGGGAGAGGGTGGCGGGCTGGCGGCGGGGAGGGGGGCGACGGAAGGAGAGAGAGGGAAGGGAGGGAGGGCGGCGGCTGGCCTGGATCGTACTGCTCTGGTACCATGAAACAGAGTCAGTAATTTCTGGAAGCGTAGGGTTGCACAATGTGTGCACACTTGTATATATAATAACGGAACAATTACAGAGAGGTCCACATATAATATAAAAATAACAAAAACTAATAACAGAAGATATAAAACAAGATATATATGTTAACAATTTCACTGCTAAACTAGTAATTATGTGAGCTTTAGAAAAGAGATGACCAGTGCCTCTGAGGAGGTGGTAGGATACTTGATGCAGGCCAGCATGTAATGGCTTATAAGGAATGTTATACCTTCTCGAGAATATTTGGGTGGTTTAATACTATGATTTTGGTCTACATGTTCGTTGGACTGTGGAGTCCAAGAGTTTGTTGATGATGTTTCACATTATAACTTTTAGAAGGACTCAATCAAACATTTCTAGTCCTAAATTGATACAGGATCAAACAGAGTAGACGTGACAAGCAACTGTCTTGTTGTGGTTGAAATCATAATTGCGTGAGGTATTTATTTATAGCTATTCTTTTGATTGAGATGTGCTCTATTTCTTTTCTTCCAATTGTTGTCCTATATTGATACAAGATTAACCAGAATAGATGTGGGAATCAACTGTCATTACATAATTGAAATTATATCTGAATGAGACATTCATTCTTTTTTGAAGTATAGCATGAATAATCTTTTGCTCCTTATTTTAGATTTTTGACATCGAATTCAGCCTTACCGATGTTGTTTTCATTCCTGAAGCCAGCAACCTATAATATCTACCTACACTGTAATATTGCCCATGGCATCAATGACTGTAGTTCTTTAATCATTAGTAGTTTGATAAAAATAACTCTGTTGCACTTCATCCAATAAAATCTATGCACTGTGGTAAGAAAATGTTTGCTTCTGAATCAAGATGGCAAATACCCATATTATGGAGGTTTTGTCCATAGTTAGAACTGAACTATAACTAGATAAAAACTAGCAACTAATAGCATATTCCTATACTTGCGACATGTACACTCTCAACCAAGCTCCTCAATGAGATATTCCATATTAATCTTTGCCAATGCTTGTCTATTTATGTACTTTTTAGCAAAATAACTCTTGACTTCCAATTATCATCATGCATATGGCACCACCTTGTATTGGTTCTTCCTTGAGAAAAGGAATCTCATATACAGGAGAAATAGAAATGCCCGATTATTTGTATGACAAGGGTAAAAGGGTCATATCCAATTATACAATGTGGGAGTGAAAAGACTACACAGGAAGAAAATACAAAACATCCAAGTAGAAGAAACTTTAGCGTACAAGTAAATGTCAATAGCGCCCCGCAAGCTGGGGCACAGAAATCAATCATTCCCAGCTTGAAGCATAGATTTAAACATGCTTTCCATTGAGTAGCCTGATAAAGATACTTGCAGTTTGTAGTTATGTAGACAGAAGTGCAGTTGTAATCTTATTAGTCATGACTCATGACAACCTCTAATGAAAAGTAAAAGTCCATCTCAATGAGCTCAGTCCTTTCTTGGAAGCAAGGTTTTAGAGTGCTTGAGGCGTATCGAGGTGTCTTTGTCTCGGTGAGTGGAGGTGTAGGCCTTAAATAAGCATGAGTCGACCGTATAAACACACACACACTCTTATATTAGTTAACTAAACAAACTTTCTGTTTTAAAAAAAGATTGGGCCAAATTAATTATTTGCCTACGATCTGGTAGTTAACCCATCAACTAAAAAACAATGTTTTGTGGTATACGTTCAGTTAGGGTACCACACATAGTATATGTAAAATGAAGAAGCATAAGTGTGACATATGTTATTGAATTGTTTTTAATAAATTCGATTTACTATGCATATTTTTAATTTGAAAAATTATGGTCCAATCTTGTATAGATTCTAATTGCACAACCTAATAGAAAAATATGCCAACAAATCATTACATCATGGAAGAAGAAACACATTTTTTCCAATCATCAAGTGAAAAATCAACCACATGATATAGATTAAAATCCAACTCAATCGAATTGACACATAGATGTAATTAAGACGATAGAAGAATGATATCTGTGAAGTGTGGGCACAAAATATGACGGGTTGAACACATAACAAAATAACAAATAAACATCTAATAGTCTCAAAAGTCAAATGTACATCACTACATCCTTATGATATGATCCTACTGTGGAACTTGATGTTTAAGATCTAAACTAATTTGATATGATTAAAAAGAGGAAATACAATTCATTCAAAGATTTCAATCATCAATCCACCTTCTAAAGAGGCTTGCAGAGCCTATATATAGGTCTTTAAGAGCACTAACTAGAAAGGTAGCCAATTGGGACTAAACTACTGGCTTTACAAAACCAAACTGGAAAAATATTAAATTACACCGAAAACACATGGAAACTAATAAAACGCGGTATTTGTTACTCAAAAGACTATGCCTAAGGCTATGATCATCCTACATCAGATATGAGTCTAACCATGGCACTCTTCATCATCTGGAAGACACTTTTTCCTTTTCATCCTTTCCCTTCCATATCTCTTCCAAGTTCCGTCTAATCTCCTGCTTTATATCATTATCAACCAAACGACTTGGGGTTACATTGTCCTTGATATGCGCCAAGATTTTCTTCAATCGATTGAACCCCCCCCCCTCCCTCCCTCCCTCTCTCTCTCTCTTTGATGTCCTTGCCACACAAGCCACAAATAACCCAATTAGTGTTGAGTAGTCTGTCTTTCTGAACCCGTACTTTTATGCTGGAATAGTGGCGCCGGTTGGAATGCAACGAGATCAAGGTGTATCTTTAGATTGGGTGTTTGTGAGGCTTGCGGTTGAACGACGATTCTCCATCTTCCTTCAATATATTAAATAAAAAAAATGAAAATTGCATTCAACAATTAATACATATTTTTATATCAACAAACTCTGAATGAATACAAAGTAATGATGACTAATGACTAATAAATTTAGCAATGGTTAAAGTAGGGATTCTGGAGAAGTCAGGAAATGGATTGGGTGTAACTAAGCTAATTGGGGAATAAGAAAATAGGAGGAGAAGCCATAAAATTGGCGTCAGTATAAGCAATCAGGGTTCAGGGAATTCAGTAAAAACAATATAGAAGGAGAAGTAGAGATTAGGAAGGAGTTAACAAAGTTGCCGTGAGTAAGCTAACATGGAAGTAGAAGAAGAAGCAAGCAAGCAATTAAAAAACCAGCAACAACAAAGAAAAAAACTAGTAGTATGTTTGGCATCAAACTGAGAGAGAAGAGGAAGGGAGAAAAAGAAGGGACACACATGAGATACATGTTCCCTCTGTAGACCGCCCTCAAGAAGAGGGGAGGAGGCTGTATCAAAGCACACCAGTGGGAGGAGAAGCTGCTGCTTATAGGAGAAGGGCCGATGGAGGAGAAATTGGCGCCTCTGTTGGAGATGGAAAGACTGCCACCGCTGCAGGAGGAAGAGAGGCCCACTGTTCGCCGAAGAGGATGCGCCAAGAGCCGCCCTAGGTCATCGCGTCTCTAGTTGGGAGTGTCGGGGTTCAGAGTTCTTGCATATGGAGTGTCTGTCAGAGGTAGTGGGGACGGGTCGGGGATTGGGGGTTATAGTTTAGGTTTTCTTAATAGAATGCTGGATACAGATGCGACGCCTGATTGGCCGCACATGCAGACCGTAGCCCGCTTAAACAGTCCATGGTTAATTTTGATCTGCATGGGCCTATCGCAACTGCTATTGTTCATATGCGCCCACATAGAGTGCATTTTAAAACATTGCTTAACAATAAAACCCAAAAGGATTGACACAAACTGGACCTAACTGGTCTAATGTTTGCCCTGGCTCTTTCTCCTCCCTTAACCTCCCTCCCAGTCTCTCCCTTGCTCCTCTCCCCTCCTCCCAATTTCTCCCCCTCCTTCATTCATCTATTGATGAGTATTGCAAGAAGCAGAAGCAATACACAATGCCGCCACTGGTGTGAAGAGAAGCAGCAACAACACTGGCTGCCGCTGCTCCACTTAAGAGCAGTTCCAACAATGGTTTCTGTAACAAGGAGTAGAAGCTGCTATTGCCTCTGTTGCTGCCGCCACATGGAGAAAAGAAATTGCCACATAGAGCAAAAATTTGTTGATGTGGCTATTCAGAGTGGCAGCAACCATCCTTGCCGCTGCCAAGGAACAAGATGGTCAATATCAACAGTATACTGTTGGGAATACCGATATCAACACCATAAGATATAGGTACGCACGTATCGATCGGCTCACAAATATTGGTATACTAGTGGGTTTACCACGAATACTGCCAAATATCAGGGGTATCAGTGCAAAATGCACCGCTTACATGCCGACATAGGGCGGTAGAGGAGGTAGACTGCCCCTGTTACCGTCATTTACGAGAGTGGGCAGCTGTTGTTGTTTGGAGTGGAGAAACGTGGTGAACTTGGGCGGTTTTTGAGATTGGAGCTCAAGTAAGCCCCAATCAAATCGTGTTCAGTTAATTTCTTTCATTTTCCACCATTTCTAACCCCCTCTATTTTCTTCTACTTCTTGTAAATAATGTACCAAACACCCCCAAATCCTAGAAGACTACAAAACACATATGTTGAATGCTACTTATCACTAGATCTATGACTATATTATGTAGTCTACTAGTTTATCACTAGATCTACCTAATTAGTACACTAATAATCACTATTATCATGTAGTTTAACTAATTACCAGTAATACTACAATGAGTACTATTAATTATAGGTATTTAAATTAGGTTTAGTAGATGAAGTTCTACAAAAGACTAAGATAAAATATATAAACAAAAATATAGTAAACAATATTTATATATGTTGTTTTTATCTACAAAAATTGCTGAAAATGATTTAAAATTTTTATTCTCTTTCTGTATGTTTGTGTTTTATTATATAAGATAATACTAGTATGTCATAACCTTAATAAGTAATACTATCTTTTACAACTCTAAAGATAATTTCTGGATTTTACTTTTTAGTTTTTACAACCTTTTTCTTCAAAATAAAATTTTATAAATATTGTGTTTGATTCTATAAAACATAAAAGTATTATACAATAAAAATATTATGTTTGATTCTATAATACATAAAATAGTTTTATTTTGGTCACTTAATGGGTTATTTGTTTCAAATTAGTATTGTACATTTGTAGTACTTTTGAAATAGTAAATACTGATAAATCATCTGCTTGGCTTGTTTGTCTTTGCCTTTTTTCATTGTTGACTTTGAGAAGGTGTCTTCTAATTCAAGCGACACTAAGGGTGCATGAGTTGGTTAAACCGCAACAAAGGATGTGAGTTTGGCATGGAGTCATTGCATTCCTATTTCCGGGCTACGTGAAATTTGTTTTCCACTATCGTAAGAAATTAATTGAAGGGGAAATTACTAGATTCTGCTAGTGTGAGATTAAAGCAATTTAATGATCCAGGGATTAGGAAGCTTGATGCTAGGCAAAAAAACCTTAAAAACAATTTTCATATGAGTGAAAGAGAAGGTTGGGAAGGCAATGGGCAAGTTCTTTGCTCATGGTATACTGGTTCCTGTCGCAACTGAACCCTATCTCCAACGTATGGCAGATGTGATAGAGGACTCTGGTAGGGGCATCAAGGCCCCACTACATATGGATTTATGAACAAGTATCTTCCCCAAGAGAAGAAAGAGCTACACACTTGGATTTCAAACCAGAAATGGTTTTGGTCTGGATATGGTGCTACACTCATGTGTGATGGGTGGGCCACTGGGATAAGAAAGCAAGTTATTAACTTTCTTGCACATTGTTGTAGATCGACTGTATTTCTTGATTTGTTGATACTTCTGGCGAATCAGGAATTATAAATATATTAAGAAGTTTATGAAAAAAATACATCAACAAATTGGGACAGAGATCGTGGTTTAGATTGTGACTGATAATGGCTCTAAATTCAAAAAGACCGGAAATATGTGTAATGAGAGATATCCGGTCTACTAGACACCATGTGCTACCCACTGTATAGATCTGATTCTAAAGGACATGGGCACAACTAATTACATCAATCCATGACAACTAACAATAGGTTGATCATGAGTTTCATTTACAACCATTCTTTTTTGTTAAAAGCAATGAGGCAACTCGAGTAATGTGGAGGCGATCTAATTAGACTAGGGTGTACTAGATATGCAACAAAATACTTGGGTTTACATTCATTAAAGTCCAAAGGGGATGGACTTAGGAGGCTCTTCAATGGCATGGAGTGGACCTCCATGAAGGAGTAGGACACCCCAATTGGTGGAAGAATTGAAGAATTATTTTCCAACCGGGCTTTCTGGGGTAAGGTTACAAAGGTCCTCCAAATAATGGAACCTGTTATCAAAGTATTGAAGCTGGTAGATGGTGACTAAGCCGCAATAATGTCTTGCTTGTATGATGCAATGCAACTAATGGTAGACATATTTGAAAAGTGAGCTCTTAATTTCAAAGCACAATACTTGGCAATTGTAGAAAAGCGTTGGACGAATATGCTTTTGCATCCATCACATAACACATGTATGTATATCTCAATGTTTTCCTTCTAAGGTTCTAAGTTCTCTAACTCATAATCTAAAATTTATATATGATTTCTTAATTTGGTGACATCTTACTGTTTGAGGTTCCAATACTTGCAATATATATATATATATATATATATATATATATATATATATATATATATATATATATATATATATATATAAACAAACTCATTACCTCTACAATAGAGTGCATGATAGTACAGGATGAGGTATATATTTGATTAACAAATTAATTGCATCTACATTCTTGCTTCATCATCTAAATATCCTATATTATATGTAAATATTTTTGATATTGTGACAGTTCTATGAAAGCACCAGATGCTTTGGACATCCAAATGCAGTTGGTGACTGTGAGGTGGGTGATGTTGTGAGTGGTGGATTTGGATAGAACAGGGTGCCCCATCTAAAAAATGGCTGTTCGAATCCTTTCTCAAACAATAGCTGTAGAGGACTGTGAAGGAAATTGGAGAGCACATCCAGTTTGGTATACTAAAAAAGGAATAGGCTGGGGGCAAACATGCTAAGAGATCTAGTATACATCCACTACAACATGCGGTTGAGGGTTAGAGCCATCTGAGATGCCAACTATAAGGAAGTGGATTTTGGTGCTGTCCATGATCCCATTGATACCACATACACATTTATTTAACCCATCCAGACGTAGATGCATAGAAGAATCTTATAAAGGAATGGACGAATGAGATAGGTCGTCACATTCTTGATAATCTAGATGGCACTCCAAATCCATACATTGAAGAACAATATGAAGCAAACTCTGATATTAACATTGATCAAACCCGCCTGAAAGACTTGAGGCTGAGCCCAAGCATGAAGAGATTAATATGTAAAATTGTTAATCAATATAGTAGTGCAAGAAGAGTTGGCTAGTACAAATTCTTCTTTAAAAACTACATCTGGGTCCAAATCAAAGTCTAATGATGGTAACAATGATGACAATGGAGGTAGTGAGCGCTGTCCAGTATATCCTCCAACTGTTCCAACTAGGTACGATGACCATCCTTATGTTTTTAGGGCTGCACCTCCTCTAGCAGAAAAACAATATCCCATGGTTGAGAAAACTTTTCAAAGGAAGAAAGCATAAGGTGGAAAGACTACAGTGGTACACCACTAGTTGAGGCTACAAGTACAGGCTCCTACACCCCAAAATACATTAATGATTATTAATCTGATATTGATTCTCAATCTCAACAATCATTTGTCGATATAATGTTTAGGCAAACACAACCATACCCATCTCTCTCAGGTATGGGTATTTTGGATATCAAGTTCAATCACCACCAAAACTAAACATATTGGATATATATATACATCACATGTCTCGGGCCCACATGAAAAATTTCATTATAACACCCTTGTGCACTCTGTTGATGGGGGGCAAACATGGAGTGGTGGTCTTTCGGTTATTGCTGTTTCTCAAGTCAAAATGCATGCTCCTCTTCATCAAACTCCTCAAGCTCCTAAAGTATGGGTTGCAGATTTGGAAGTAGGAAACACATCTCAAAGATTTGGAACAACATCATCCAAGGATAGGGATGATGCAATTTATTAACAATGACGTTTATGAGGAACACATAACTTCATACAACAAAGTTTACAGAATGTACATGTCACAAGAGCAATATGTAACCCATATCAACTCAATACTATATCGAGAACCAATGTTACACTCAACATACAGTTGATGTGAGTTGGTATGTTGTTCTGTTGTTTATATGTTGTAAATTGGATATTATCGCATATGTACATATTTAAGTTTATGGATTGTGCTAGTAAAATTTTGAGATCTTAGTTCCTATACGTGTCATCAAAATCTTTCATCCAAAACCCCTTAGGAAACAAGAAAAATTTCTTACCTCCCACATGATTGCCCGCATTACATACCCAATATAGAATTTTATTGTGTAAATCGATGCATTTTGGTGTAAAGATTACACATGTAAAATATCTTGAGTTAATCTGTTCATTTTGCCGTCGAAATTTTCAGGATTGCATATGGAGAAATTTTCGTCGGTACAACGACAAATACCAATTTCCAAGCAGTCAAAACAACATCGATATTGGATACCTCATTCCTTGGCCGCTGTGCCAAGCAGGTCAATGGTCATCTCCTTCAATCCATGCATTCTTGCACCCTTTCCCCCTCCTCCCTTGTCTCCTTCCTTCCTTCCTTCTCCTCCTCAAGAGCTTATGCTTCTTAACCGACTCAGTTGTTTTGGCCTTTATGGCTACTTCTAAGAAACAAGACACATGTCTCGGCCAGGGATCCAAGACAACTGAGGACCGTCTCGCCTCGACATACGCCTTTTTATACTATGCTTGGTAGACTAGATTACTGGCTCTGAAAGTAGTTGCCTCATTATCACAACAAATAGGAATGACATATATAATACCATACCATACCCAAAACAACAAGGATTTGTCTACCATTTTTGTTCTAGCTTTGGCAGGTAACCGATAATCGTACATCCACCTAGAAAGGTTAAGTGTCTATAAGTAGACTTTCTGTCTAAACAACTGCCTTCTTAGTCAACATCAAAGCATCCAACAAGATTATGATAATTTTTCTTCTAGTGCAGTCCTTGACTAGGAGATTGCTTGAGGTATCTCAAGACATGATAGGCAATATCCTAATGGCTTTGTTAGGGACTGTCCAACAAATTTTTTCTAACTAGGCATTGGTACAATTCCATCTTTAGTAGTCTTCTACTTAGATGATTCATACCATAGATCATGAGCCTGATCCATGGGATAGACAACTGGTCTACATCCAAGTATAACGACAACAGATCTAAGGTATATTTCCGTTGAGACATGCACAAACCAGTTTTGCTATGGCCAACCTCCATCCCGAGCAATTTTTTTGACCTTCCCTAAATCTTGTGTAACAAATTAACCAAAAATGTGTATTTGTTTCAACAATCTTATTGGTATCATTGCCAGATAGAATATCATCTGCATAAAAAATAAGAATAAATACTAATGGACTGATAGTTTTGATAAAGACAAGGATGGCCATATGATCACAAGAAACAAAATTGCTCAAAGTAAGTGAAAGCTTGTCAAACCTTGCCCCTGGACTTAACATGAAGCAATAGGTAGCCTTTTTTAGTAGACATACTCTCCCATGATACTTCCTCTAAGCAACATAATCAAGAGGTTGCATCATGTAGACAATCTCCTATTACACACCACATTAGAAAGAGTTTTTACACGATGATGGAGCTACCATATGTAATTTGCAAAATAAAAACAATATTCAAGCACAATAGAGTTTGGAAACTGGAGAAATGAATCAAACAGTCTATACACGTCTTCCGTGTATGAATTTTAAGCGTTCAAACATCCCATCTAACAAATGCCTACAGTGATCAAGATCCAAGAATACCCAGTAGACTTGCTTCCTGAGGGCAGATGTCATCAAATCCCAAGTTTTAAAAAAGAAGAGTTTGTATTTCCTCATCCATTCAATGCCCTTTCTCCACCGAGAATGATGTATGGCCTTGTTGACAATATATGCAAACATAAACAAAAGATACTGCTTTAGTAAAATGTACCATCCTAACACTCAAATGATATGTGGAAACATGTTAAGAAATGCACCATTTGGTAGAGGACCAAGCTGACTTTCAAAGTGATAAGCAAATGAAGATCAATGTTTCGAAAAGCGGTAATCAGTATATGCGCGAACAGGGTACCGAATAGAGTATATACGATATGCGGGAACTATAAGCGGGAGAATAATCAGTTTTAGTTGTTATTATTTTTTAAATAATTAGTCATAAACATGTAATAAATTATATGTTGACCATATACAAATTTTATATTAGTCATATATTAGAATTGTACAACTAAAATTTGATTAGAATCTTATTGTAACATGAGATTAATCATACCTAATAGTAGGGAACTAAACTTCATCTGGATTGTAACTAAACATAGGTACAAACAAAATGAACTATATCTAAGCAATCAATACAAAGAATATGCATCTAAATGAATAGTCAATATAGAGCAGCTAACAATAACAATTATTCATAGACTAATATTGTAGTAAATAAGTAATTAGAAACATTGATGATATTGGAGAAGGCAACATCAACAATAAGAAGCAATTCAATAAGAATCAATTCAATAAACATTAAACTATATACTTATCGAGAAAACATGGGGCGAAGACCAAATTTGTGAAGAGGGAGAAGAGAATGTAATTGTAATGACCAATAGTAGGTTTAGAAAAAGTTGCTGTGAGAAAAGATTATAGCCATTGGATTTTGAAAACCGACGATTAATCGGCCGATTATACCCCCAAGCGGCTGAATCGGCTGATTATAGGTTCGATTAGGCATACGTGGAGCGGCACACGCGCTGAACCGATTATTCGGCTGATTAGGCCCATTTTCTGAACACCGATGAAGTTCAGAAACCACCACCATAAATGTAGTCACCATGGTCTTCAGGAGGATCGCCACTTCGCCAGGCTCAAGATAAAACATCGTATGAGATATGCCAGGTGGCATTCATCGCTTCTTCTGCTGATACACATTAAGAACAAGAGGAACAATAGCTGGCTCAATGGAATAAACAAGAACATGAAGTGGAACATTTAGGAAAGGGCACATGCTTACTCATTCAGAAAAAGACATATCTTGAAAGAAGGTGACGTCAACACTATTATATAGCTGATGTGCAACATGATCAAAACATTCATAGCCCTTCTGGGTTTGAGAATAACAAGAAATAGTAGGGAACGACTCAAGAAAATTTATGACACCCATATTGGTGATTAGAGAAAGCACCAACAACCAATTATTTTTGATGGTAAGGCAAAAAATGGATCATGGGGGCAGGAGCATGGCACGGAATATGGTTTAGTATGGATGAAAGCATGTGAAACAAGATAGTTGAACGTAAGAATATCATTGGAACAGTAATATGTAGGAACATGCATTTCAAGCATTAGAGTTCGGGAAACACCTATAAGATGGCGATTTCTACACTCAACAACACCATTTTATGAGGATTAGAGGCACAAGTTTTACGAACAATTTCTTGGGAGGTACACCTTGTTTGAAAATCATATTATATTTATATAATCAAAAGTGTTGTCGTTGTGGATAAACTTAGGAGTGGCACACAAATAGATTGCAATTTCATGTAACAATTTGTGATAAATAAATCCAACTGGCTTTTGACGAATCATATATAAAAGTTACAAAATAACACACACTAGTGCAATTTGCAGTACCACACGTCCCCAAAATATTAGTTTGGGCCAAGTAAAACAAACTTAGACTAGACCAATCGCTTTGCTCAGGAAATACTGAGCGATGATGTTTTTCTCGCTGACACGAATGATACTGAAAGATGTTAACACCTAACTTGCAAACGAAAACTTGAATTGGGGAGTCAAAGGGTGACCCAAACGAAGGTGCCACTAGCAGAGAGATAGACCGAACAAGACATGTAGTAGAGGGTGAAGCTGTTATACTTGTAAATAATACAATTTATCTCTACCCCAATATCTCGTACCAATCATCTCCTACGTCCTAAAATCCTGCAAGGAAACAGAACAAGGAAAGAAGGTCACACCACAATTCAGAACACTCTTAATAAACGTTGACAATGCCACTGAAATCCTGTGGATACATTTTATGATAACTCAAAGGTTGCACTAGGAAAGGGCTGTGCAATTGCAACCGTGTCAAGTGTGATATCATTGGTTTTTCGATTCTGACTGCAATTTCAGTGAAAAGTAATTCAGTATTAAAATACTTTCTTTTGGCAAAAAATACTCATTTGGTGTAGTAGCAAGAAGCAACCCTTCATTTTTTCATCTAGTGCTGTGGCCAAAAATCGGGCAATGGCTCATACATCTTGTGAAATGATGTGGTTCAAAGCATTCTTCCTAAACTTGGCCGATACCCTCCTATTCTAATGTATTGTAATATGTTTCTACAACCTTCCTCGCCAATAATCTGACCTTTGATTAAAGGAGGCATATTTTAGTTGATTGCCTCCCACTTCTTTTGAAGCTGTCACTTTCTGAAGAACAAGTTGTTGATTTGTTCACTAAGCCCTTAGGTAAAAAGTAGGTGCTACTGGGCCTATTGGGCATAGCAACTTAAGTGATACTCTATCTAGTTTTACATCGTGCAATTATGGTTTACTATGTTTTTACGCTCATATTCAATCATACACTATCTAATTGTTTTGAATCACCCGTGTTGACATAATCTATCGGGCTTAGGCCCACATACATTTTCCTTGTTTATTCCTCACTAAACTTTAGTCGTTTCATGTACCACTTTTGAATCCGTTACTCCCTCTCCTCACTAATTCTGTTATATATGAGATCCTTCTGTAAGCATGTTTTGGGTGGAACGTGAAATCTGAACTTGTTCACATGGTATCAGAGCGGGACTTCTCTCCCTCTCCAATGCCCACCCAATCCCTTCCCTCCTCTCCCTTGCCGCCACCCTTCTTCCCACCTACCCGTTTTGAAGCCAATGTTCACATCAGAAGTACCATTCGCACCATAAGTGTTGTTCCTCCTAACCATTTTGACACGATCTAAGTTTCCCCTCTCTGCCCCTTCTCTCTTCCAACCTTTATATATCCCTTTTTCCTGCAAAAAAGGAAAATAAAATAAAAAACCATGGTTGCTCTATTGCAAAGAAACAAAAACAAAGGGGAAACTATATTCTTCTTTCCTCCCCATTTGGTTCCCTTGAACCCATCGATGATGTCTTCTTCTTCTAATTAGGGGATCATGATTTAACGTCATAACACATAAAACCTGTCATTTCATCCTATCTAGTGATCTCTTCTGGTTGTGCTTTGTCTCAATTTTTTGTACTTTGCTTCTTACGCTACTGCTATTGGTGCACTTAGTTCATCTACCGTGCTTACATTTCTGTAGTCTGTTGTTCTTTATTACCTTTACATCTCGATTATTCTATTTACTACTATGTCTGCCAATAAGTTGTTCTGGCCTCTACGGTCATTTATAATGACTCGCCTACTATATCAAGTGTCAAACTAAACTGTAGTAATTACGTGCTTTACATGAATGTTATCTACACATTGCTGGAATCCACAACAAGCTCAAGTACATCAACGCCGCTCCACCAAGAAAATTAGAGGAGGACCAAACCTGGGCTACTGACAACATCCATATTCTTTAGTGGCTCTAGGGCAACATGGGGTCTCAAGTCGCCGTGAAATACATGTTCCATCACAAGAAGAAAGACATGTGGGACGAATGAAGGAGTTACACACTCAAGAACAAAAATGTCTCCACATGTATAATATAATGGACAAACTCTTCTCTAAGTAGTAGAGAGGCTGATCTCCTGACGTCTACTAGGAGACCATGGAGGCATTGATAAATTAACTTAATTACTTCTCTCCCACGTCGACAATTTTTTCCTAAGAGCAATATGCTATTCTTTTTGGCAGATTTTTGAACGGCCTTCATCCTCGTTATGCTGTGGTCCGTTAAATGCTCTTAGGTAGGATCTCCTTACCTTCCCTAGAGCAAGCGTATGCATGTCTCTCAGAGTCCAATATGTTATCATCTTCAACTACTTTGGTAGAGTCCTTGGAGGTCCTGGTCACACTTGCTGCAAGATCGATGTTGACATGGACAATGCCCCCACCATGTTTATTGTCAACACTTTCGTTATGTGGAGGAAGACCGTCGCACCAAGAAAGCATCCTAACTCATTCTTGGTCGAGGTAGAGGTTTTCCTCATCTAACCTAGGCACCACAAGGAGTTGGATTTTCGTGAAGGGGGTGTTGCGGAAAAATAGAAATTTTCCTTTCCGTTTTACCCTCTAGCCTTTAGATCCGTCGTTGCTATAAAATGTCGGTGAATAAAAGACATAGAAAGATAAAGATTATACCTTTGCCACACTAGTTGTCCAACAACTAGTCCAACAACTAGAACACCATTTACTAGTGAAGAACTTGAACCGATCCAAATCTGAATTGGCCACTAAGAAATCCAAATCGACCACTAAGCTGCTACATGATTGTCTTTCTCGTATCACCTTGTTGTCGTCTTGTGGAAAAACCTATCCAAGCTCCGCACATATGCCTCAACTCTACTTCGTCTACGCGGATGCGGGGGATCGTGGTGCACCATGTTAGAGAGTCTGGTTAATTTAGATAATTAACTCTATTTGTATATGGGCCCAAGTGTGTCTTAGCCCATTAGGGTTTAGTCTAAAATCTATACGCTTCCCTCTTCTCCTATATAAAGGAGGGGGATTCCTCTTATCAAGAGATCACACAACTTTCTTTTACTTTACAACATGGTATCAGAGCAAGATCTAAAACCCTAGTCGTGAGAGAGAGAAAAAAGGAGATGTAGTCGACGGGTGGTCACCCTTCTTCCTTTGGGTCGGCTACCCGTAGGCTATTCCATGGTTTCCATTGCTTTTTCTAGCACTTCTGTGGCCGTTGCCTATCTCCTACTCTCCGCAACCTTCCTGCCTCGCATCTCTAGTCCTTTCTTTGCCTCTTGTCCCTACCGTCTAGCCGCCCCCTATATCCTCCAACTCTTGCACCGCCGCTAAGACCTGCCTGCCGCCACTTCCTACATGCTGCTCTGCCTAAATCCCACAAGCCGCTTCATCTTGCCTAGTTGCTAATCCCTTCCCCGCCAAAATCACGCCACTGGTAGCCGCTGGCCCTCTGTCTGCCGCCTCTCTGCTACCAATCCTTGCGGCCACCATCTCCCCTACTGCCTACTACACCTGTTTTGTTAAAATCCTAAGCCTCGACCATGACAAATTTCTCCCCCTAAAGGCTGCCGGCTCATCACTCAAAAGGTCATCGACTTCATTTCTCCCCCTCTTTATTTCCTTTGCTATTGTATCTGACTTGTCGACACCCACCACTCTTGGTTCCTTCTGTGGTTAGTGTGAGGGGGAGAAATAGAGAGATGAGATGGAGGAGAGGAAGATTGTATTCTATTGCTATATATTTTTGTGGATCATTATGCACTTCTGAAAGAACTTGTGGACTTTTACTATCGATATTTATTGCTATATGCTTCTTGGAGAGCTTATTATCTGGGGCTTCATGTCCACTGCTTGCCTTTTCAAGCTGATGGTCATCTATCCAGCTATGTCGATTCTACTTTTTACTTTTTGTCCGTGGTTTATTTGCATGTTGACACTGTCCATGCCTTGTGCACGTTGACTTTTCTATCGTGAACCACACTCTCTGGAGTTTTCTACTAGCACTCTCTTGACTTTTCTATTGTGAACCAACACTCTGTGGACTGGGACAATAGTGAATGTGATGAAGACTCTGACGCCTTCTTGCTGCTATTTATTACTACTCCAGATGTCGCATCTTTTTGATCAAGAAGCTTTTGCTTCCTGTCTATGACCTGTACCTGCGACTTGCGACATGCTTTAGATTCAGATTCGACTTGCTTGCATACCTGTTTTGGCCTATCCACTTGAGGGGGAGTATTTGAGTGATCAATGCTTGTAAACTTTGAGGGGGGAGAAATATTCTTGTATGTGGTTGGTTTATCTTTGTTTCTGCTTCTTTGATTTTTAGTGTATCTCTCTGTTTGCAAGCCGACTTGGGATTCTCCCAACCTTCAGCTTGAGGGGGAGTGTTAGAGAGTCGGATTAATTTAGTTAATGAAGTCTATTTAGGCCCAAGGGTGTCTTGGCTCATTAGGGTTTAGCCTAAAGTCTGTACGCTTCCCCCTTCTCCTATATAAAGGAGAGAGAGAGTCCTTTTATCAAGAGTATGACATAATCCATTGGAGAGAAACCCTCGACACCCTTACGGTCAGGATGATGGTATTCATATATAGAAGAAAGTTTACAAACTTTATACATAGGTCCCAAACCTTTTCCCGCACTACACGTAAGTCCCTATACATAAATATTAACACCCCCCCTCAAGTTGGAGGATAAATATTATGTGCTTAGCTTGTTACATAAGTATTGAACCCGACCAAGGAACGAAATATCGACGATATCGCCGGTATACCGGTCAAAATTTCGATACCGACGCCATCGGGTATCGGTTTGAGAAAGTCTACCGCTGGTACCGCAAATATCGGTATACCGGTGGACTTATCGCCACTTACCGCCGAAAACCGAGGGTTACCGCTGCAAAAAGCCCAACTTGCGGGCGATATAGGCGGTATGCCGCCCGACATGCCGATATTTACGAACCTGTTGCTTGCTGCTGCTGTTTGAGTGGAGTTTCTTGGAGATTAGAGGCGATTTCCTTCCTTGGAGCCCGAATCAGCCCCGATCAAGGTATGTTTTCTTAATTTATTTCATTTCTCATCTTCTCTAACCCCTCCCCTCTCTATTTTCTTCTATTTTCACCATAGAACTTCTCCAAATTCTCTAAATACACCCAAAATCTAGATCTACTCCTAAAAACTTAGGATTAATGCTATTTAACAATAGATCTATGATTAATTTATGTAGATATACTAATGTATCACTAGATCTATTACTATTAATTAATATTATCACATAATTTCACTAATTAATATAAAATTCGTAATAATACAATAAGTACTATTAATAATAGGTATCTAACTTAGGTTTAGTAGAAAAAGTTGTACCAAATACTAATATGAACAAATACAAACAAAAATATACTACACATAAATATATTTTTCGTTTTTTCATTTATTAAAAATGCTGAAAATAAAAAAAAATGCATTTTTTTTGTTTTTTTTGTATTTTCTACAGATTTATGTGTGTTAGTGTAATATAAGATGGAATGAGTAATTTGTAATACATCACTTGCCTTAATACTAGATAAATGACAGATTTTTTATTTTTTAAAATAATTTCAGACTTTTTTTAATTTATTTAACCCTTTTTTCTTGTTAATAAAAATCTTAAAAAATATTGTGTTTGCTTCTATAGATACATGTAACATTTATATAGTTAAAGTATTGTTTTTTGTTCTATAATACATAAAATAGAATAATTTCTTCATTTCTTGCAACTTAATGGGTTATTAATTTCATACACCTAATTTTTGTTTGTCTTTGTCTTTTTGCAGTGTTGACTTTTGATTTGTGAAGATGTCTTCAAGCGATGGTGAGGGTGTTGGGGCCGGTAATGTTGGAGCTAAGGATGTGGATTTTGCATGGAATCACTGCACACCTACTGAGGGGAGAAAGATAATTTGCAATTACTGCAAGAAGACACTTGGTGGAGGGGGGATTACTAGATTTAAACGTCACATTACTGGTGGTGACAAAAATGTGGCAATGTGCCAAAGGTGTCCCCAAAGTGTTAGAGATGATTTCAAGAAACTGATGGGCGCAAAGAAACAAAAACAACATAAGATGAAGGAGGTTGAAAGGGCTTATACAGATACATTATTTGATGTTAGGCCCACAGGTTCTTCTGCTGAATCTGATGATGATATTGGATATCCTCCTGAATGTGATACAGCTTATTCACGTCGTATGTATAGACGTGCTATTAGAGATTCTCGTAGAAGTGAGTGGGAAAGGGAGGAGGCAGCTCGAATTACAAGGAGGTATGGGCCATCTGGTGCAGGTGGAGGTAGTGAGACTGCACGTATTCCTGTTGTTGACCTAGATGACGACGATGAAGACCGAGCTGGTTATGGTAAAAGGAAGAAAGGAGGCATTGATACACTTTTCCGTTCTGCAAGTGTGAGATTGAGGAATGTTGATGAACCAGGGGTTAGGAAGCCTGAGGCTAGGCAAAAAGGCCTCAAAGCAATGTTTACTGGTGCAAAAGAAAAGGTTGGTAAGGCAGTGGGTAAGTTCTTCTTTGCTCATGGTATACCTGCACATGTTGCAACTGAACCCTATCTGCAGCATATGGTAGATGTGATAGGGGAGTCTGGTAGGGGCATCAAGGCCCCCAGTTCATATGAATTAATGAACAAGTATCTTCCATTAGAGATGAAGGATCTACAAGCATGGATTTCAGACCAAAAACACATGTGGGCTGAATATGGCGTCACGCTTATGTGTGATGGGTGGACTAGTGGAAATAGAAGACAAATTATCAACTTTCTTGCATATTGTCGTGGATCCACAGTTTTTCTAGATTCTGTTGATGCTTCAGGTGAGGTCAGGAACCACAAATACCTAAAGAAATTAATGACGACATATATGAAGCAAATTGGTGTAGAGAATGTGGTGCAGATTGTTACTGATAGTGCTACTGCCTTTAAGAAGGTCGGCGAGAGTTTAATGAAGAAATATCCGGTCTACTGGACACCATGTGCTGCCCACTGCATAGATCTCATTCTGAAGGACATGGGATCAATTGATTTCATCAAATATGTTGTCATTGATGGTAGGTTGATAACGGAATTCATCTACAACCATTCTTTTCTGCTAAATGCCATGAGGCGACCTGAGTACTGTGGTGGTGATCTTATTAGAACAGGGGCAACTAGATTTGCAACAAATTTTCTTGCCTTACAATCGTTAAAGTCCAAAAAGGATGGACTTAGGAGGCTCTTCAATGGAGTGGAGTGGACCTCCATGAAGGAGCACAACACCCCTGTTGGTAGAAGAATTGAGGAGTTGATTGCCAGTCGACCTTTTTGGGATAAGGTTACTAGAGTGCTGAGAATAATGGAACCCATTGTCAAAGTATTGAGGCTTGTAGATGGTGACAAAACTGCAATAATGCCTTTCCTTTATGATGCAATGACCTCAATGGTGGACAATATCAAAGAAGCAGCTCCTAGGTCCAATGAGCAATACATAAAAATTTATGAGAATCGTTGGACAATTATGCTTTTGCATCCATTGCATAAAGCAGGTATATGATTCTCTCAATGACTCAATTATATTCTAACTTCTAAGTTATTGGTCTAATTCATACTTGTCTACAATAAAATGTCATTCTAATTTCCTTATTTATATTTGTGACAGCTTACTATTTGAATCCGAGGTTTCAATACTCACGAACACTAGGCTTGAATGCGACTCTAATGAATGCAGTGAGAGAAGTCACTAACAGGTTCATTACCTCTCCAGAAGAGCGATTTCTAGTACTGGAAGAGGTATATAACTATATGACTTAGTTACATTCTTTATTTCTCATTATTCTTTCCTTTGATTTCATCATCTTAATATTGTATATATTATTTTTGCAGTTGCGCCAGTTTCGTGAAAGCACTGGATGCTTTGGCCATCCAAATGCGGTTGCTGACTGCGATGCAGGTGATCCTTGTGAGTGGTGGGTTTGGAATGGAACAGGTGCCACTCATTTAAGAAAAGTGGCTATTCGCATCCTTTCTCAAACAACATCTGCAGGGGGTTGTGAAAGAAACTGGAGCACTTTCAATCTGATACACTCCAAGAGAAGGAACAGACTTGGTGCAAACAGGTTGAGGGATCTTGTATACGTTCATTACAACATGCGGTTAAGGGCTAGAGCAATACGTGATGCCAACTACAAGGAAGTGGATTTTGCTGTTGTCCATGATCCCATTGACACCGCATATACTTTTAATACTGAAAGACGTAGAGGACTGGAGGATGATTCAGAAAATCCTTTAGAGGAATGGATGAATGAGATAGGCCGTCCTGTTCTTGATAGTTTAGATGGACGTCCAGATCCATATATAGAAGAGCAATTTGATGCAAATAATGGTGATGATATTATTATTGATGCCGCGCCTGAAAGACTTGATCCTGAAGCTGCACATGTTGATACTGATATGGAAATCAATAGAGAAGTGGAAGAACAATTAGGTAGCTCAGATTCTTCTTCTACATCTGGTTCTAAATCTAAGTCTGATGATGGCGGCAATGATGGTGATAATCGCAGCCAACGCTCTCCAGAATATCCTCCAGCTGTTGATCCTCAAAATGATGACCGGCCTTATGTTAGTCATGCTGCACCTCCACAAGAACATGGAAATCCCATGGCTGAAAAAAGATTTCAAAGAAGAAAAACTCGAATTGGGAAAGATTACAGCGGTGCATATCATAGCCAAAGTGATCATCATTCTGATCTTGCTGATTCAATGGATAACATGAGCATATCTGACTCTCAATCTCAACAATCATTCGGAGATATGTTATTTGGGCAGACACTTCCATACCCATCTCAGCCCCAACATGGGTATCCTGGATATCATGCTGAACCACCACCAAGATTACAATTAGAACTTGGACCTGGTATGGGATATCACGAAGCATACTCTGTCCGTAGCCCTTATGGATGCTTTCGGGTGAACACTGAAGCATACTCTGGTGATGGAGGTCAAACATGGAGTGGTGGGCATACTACAATTTATCCTATTGCCGGTTATCCATTACAACCTCAAGCTCCTCAAACATGGGCTCCTCCTGCTTCTACAACTACTCAACCTCAAGCTCCTCGAGCAAGGGCACCTCCACCTGCTTCTACTCAACCTCCCTCCATTTCAGCAACAAAGGAAAAATATCTAAAAGATTTGGAAGAACATTTTCCGAAGTTTGGGATGATGCAGTTTGCCAATCCTGAAGTGTATGAGGAACATGTTTCATACAACAAGTCTTACAGAAGTTACATGACATGGGAGCAATATGTGGAGCATATGAACAACATATTGTATCGAGAACCAGCGCGCCACTCAACATACAACTGATGTGAGTTAGTAATTTACTACGTTGTTATAAGTTTGTTGTAAATTGAATATTATTGCATAAGTGTGTTAACATGAGTTTATAGATTGTGCTAGTAAAATTTTAGATCTTAATTCTTGCATTTTGTCATCGATATCTTTCATCGAAATCTCCAAAAAACAGGCCATATTCCTTAACTCACACATGATTGACCCCCCCACATACCCAATATAGAATTTTATTGCATAAAACGTTGCATCTAGGTGTTGAGACCATGCCTGTAAAATTTCATGATTTAATTCGTTCATTTTGGCGTCGGTATGGCCAGGATTACATCTGTCGATATTTCCGTCGGTATACATGTAAATATCTATACCCAAGCTGTCGAAACGGCGTCGGTATCAGTCATTTAATTCCTTGAACCCGACAACCATTTTGGGACTTTGTAAACAAATCAACTAGTTGATCTTCTGATCTAACTGGGACAACTGAATCAACTTCTGCTGAATCTTTTCCAATTAAAATGACAATCAACTTCAATATGTTTGGTTCTCTCATGAAAGACAAGATTCTGGGCAAAGTGGACAACAACCTGATTGTCACACTTCAAGTCCATAGGAGCTTCCTGCATGAAGCCAAGCTCCTCTATCAAATGACGAATCCATAGGAACTCACACATGCTCTTCCAAGACACAAGCTTTCCTCCCACAAACACACAGAAACCAGAGATAGACCTCTTATTGATACTAGATCCAACCCAATCAACATCTGAGAAACCATGTACATGCAGATGTCCATGTCCTTTACCAGAAGACTTCTTGAGATACCTTAGAATGTGCATAACAACCTCCATAGGACCTGTGCATGGCTTATCCTAACAACACTAGTGGCAAAAGAAATATCAGGTTGAGTTACAGTCAACTAAATCAATTTCCCCACAAGTCGTCTGTTCCTCTAGGGATCATCAAGTAACTCTCCCTGCTCCATGGATAATCTGGCTTTAGGATCCATTGGAGTATTAGTAGGTCTAGCCCCAAGCATCCCTGTCTTAGTGAGAAGATCTAAGACATACTTCCTTTGTGAAATTACAATCTGAGACTTAGATTTGGCAACTTAAATCCCCACAAAATATTTAAGACTACCCAATTCCGTTGTTTAAAATTGGCCCAGTAGAAAGAGCTTTAATTGTGCAATGCCATGCTTGTCATCCCCAGTTTTCATAATATCATCAACATATACTACCAAGAAAATCCCCCCGGAACTCTGTCTTCTATAGAAGACCGAATGATCCATGTTACACCTATGAAGTCCAAACTTAGAAAGTGCATTGCTGAATTTGCCAAACCAGGCACCAACGACTGCTTAAGACCATAAAGGGACTTGTGAAGACGACATACTAAATGTCCTCATCCATATCATTATGCAGGAATGCGTTTTTAATATCAAACTGGTGTAGAGCTCGAGAATGACTAGTAGCCAGAGACATGAAAATCCGAACAGAAGCCATCTTTGCCACAGGAGAGAAGGTCTTTGAGTAATCCTTACCATACGCCTCAGTGTAGCCCTTGGAAACTAACGTGCCTTGAGCCGATCAACATAACCATTTGCACCCACTTTGACAGTATAAACCCCATGACATCCAATAACAAACTTGCCATGCAGACATGAGACAAGAGACCATGTTTTATTCTGGTGACGAGCGGGCATCTCCTCATCCATAACATGACGCCAGCCTGGGTGATCAAGTGCAACTGAAACAAACAGAGGTATAGAGACAGGGGATATAGAAAATATGAAGACATAATATGAAGGAGAAAGATGGCTAAATGAAACAAAGTTAGAAATGGGATGTTGAATATTTTTAAGAGTACAAGATCTGACACCTTTACTTATAGCAATAGGAAGGTACTATTGTAAAGGTAGAGGAGGAGTTGTGTTTACCTGACCTTCTGACAAGGAAGCATCTGGAGAAGGAACTGAGTTAGCGGGAGCCTCATTCCCACCTGCATTGGTACCTGTACAGGATTGTCCACCTTAACTTGTATGACGAGTGTAAACCTGAGTGATTGGGGGTCTATCAAAGGTGGGCGGAACCACATCACGAATACGTTTAGTACTAAAGGACTCAAGTACATAAGACAACCACAATAGAAAGGGGCAAGAGCTCCTCCATGGCTACCAGTGTCACTGAATAACTGCCATCGAATAAGGATGCGTCTTCAAAAAAGGTGACATCCGCAAACACAAAGAAGCGATGTAAGGTAGGATTGTAGCACTTGTAGCCGTTTTGGACTCGAGGGTAACCTAAGAAAACACACATGATGGACTTTGGATTCAACTTGTCTACACTGGGACTAAGACAGTGAACAAAACAAGTATACCCAAAATTTTTAGTGGGGGCATGGTACAATGGTTTTAGAGGATGAAGGATCTGGACAAGTATGTGGTTTTAGAGGGCGGACAATGGCATGCGGTTAATGAGGTAGGTGGCAGTGAGAACTGCATACCCCCATAATTCTTTAGGAACATGCATATGAAGAAGTGCGAGTAGTCTCAACAATATGACGAATCTTTCGTACAACTACTCAATTTTGTTGTGGAGTATGTGGGCAAGAGGATTGGTGAATGATGTCTTGGTGGATGTGAAATTGATAAAATTATCGTTAAAATTTCTTTGGCATTATCAGAACGAATGATGCAATTTTTCTTTTTAAATTGAGTTTCCACTTATGCACAAAATGATCTAAATATTGACAAGAGTTGAGATCGTTCTTTCATCAAATAAAACCATTGTAGCACGAGAGTAATCATTCACAAAGATAAGAAAATATCTATAACCAAGTTTAGAAGTAAAACGACTAGGACTCATACATCAGAATGTACCAGCTGAAAAATAGACTTTGTTCTTTGACACTCCCTAGACCTGAAGACAAACCTTGTGTATTTCCCCAATTGACATGATTCACACTACAGACCCTCCAGGTTGGACAAACCTGGGACCAAAAACTTGAGCTTGCCTATAGATGCATGTCCAAGACGACTATGCATCACCAAAGGATAAGCAGCGATACAAGCTGTAGACAACCTCTGCAAGCAGTAAAGTCCAACCAGTTCATACCATGGAATGTGGTTTTGTCGAAATCGACAAAATTTCACCAAAAATTCGATTTCAATGCCATATGCTGTGGAATTTTGCCACTATGCCGTTGTCAAAATCAACGTTTTTTTTGCCCAAATTTCAAAAATTTTCAAGGGAACAGGAAAGTCTCATTTCC
The DNA here is from genome assembly GCA_963693085.1 of Alisma plantago-aquatica. Lineage (NCBI taxonomy): Eukaryota > Viridiplantae > Streptophyta > Magnoliopsida > Alismatales > Alismataceae > Alisma > Alisma plantago-aquatica. The sequence goes on along the minus strand of OY856410.1, from coordinate 213,420,257 downwards.
TCCCACATGAAGGACTCCCCACCTATCGCCATATCAATTTTTTTGCATAAAACGATGCATTTAGGTGTAGAGATCACACATGAAATTTCATTGTTTAATTTGTTCCGTTTGGCGTCGAAACGGTCACAATTGCATTTATCGAAAATTTATCGAAATTTCAATAAATTTTGATTTCCATGCTGTCGAAACGGCATCAAAATCGGATACTTCATTCGTTGGATCATACCCTTTGCCAATTGTCTTCCTCGTCTTCAAGTCTTATAGCATAATTATCTGGTAAGAAAGTGACAGAGGCTTCTAGAGAGCGAGTTATTTTGCTAATAGATAACAAATTAAAAGAAAAGTCATCATCATCATCATCATCTAACCCTCAGTCCCAACTATGTTGGGGTCGGCTACATGGGTCCTTCGTTTCCATTCAGCTCTATCATGAGCCATATTCTGGTTGAGATGTAGAGATTCAAAATCTCTTTTTATAAGCTCATCCCATGTTAATTTAGGTCTTCCTCTTCTATTTATTGTGCTTGACTCAATAGCATTGCTTCGTATAGGTGCATTAGTCGGTCTGCGTTGCACATGTCCGTACCATCTGAGTCGGCCCTCGCGCAACTTGTCCTCAATGCTCGCCACCCCCACTTAATTCCTGATATAATCATTTCTCAAGCGGTCGTTTCTTATCTTCTCACACATCCATCTCAGCATACGCATTTCAACCACGTTCATTTTGTTGAGACCTTATTTCTTCACCGCCCAACATTCACTCCCATAGAGCATGGCTGGCCGTATAGCTGTTCTATAAAACTTACTTTTTAACCTGAGAGGGATCTTTCGATCACATAAAACTCTAGTTGCACTCCTCCATCTCAACCATCATGCAGTGATCCTATGACACACGTCATTTTGGACATTCCCATCTATTTGAATAATATAACCTAGGTAACGAAATTTATCACATTTCGGTATATCTACTCCGTCCAGCTTGGCTCCATCATTCACACTGCGAGATTGGCTGAAATTGCAATGTATATACTCAGTTTTGCTCCTGCTAATCCTCAATCCATTTGATTCCAATGCCTCTCTCCACCGTTCAACTTTATCATTTAGTCCATCTTTAGTTTCGTCAATCAAAACAATATCATCAACAAATAACATACACCAAGGAATATCATCTTGAACAAATCAAAAGGAAAGTGAGGGATAAAAAAAGTGGACGAAAGAGACATATGTGAGTAGGTGAAACTGTCCCGGTTCCCTTAACAAAGGCAATCGAACCATCTGCAAGGGTAACACCGGGTAGGTTGGGTTTGTGGGTATAAGTGGTAAACAACTCAGGTACCCCTGTGATGTGATCAATTGCACTTGAATCAAGAACCCAGTCTAACTTGGACGATGATGCCCTAGATGCTTGAGAGATGCAAGCTGACGAACTAGATCTCTATGCAAGAGAAGCAACTGAGGATTAGCCTGCTGAGAAGCACAAAGGCACATCAATGTGAGAGTACTCTTCTTCAGATAAGGACATCTAACGAGTCATCACCTCCTCCTGAGAACCCTCTGTAGCCACCATGTTGGCCGTCATAGTAGGAAATCCATGTAATTCATAACAAGAGTCCTTGGTGTGCCCTTTCCCGCTACAATGTGTACACTCAGGACGCTGACGAAATACTCCACGACCAATGCCAAATCCTCCTCGGGTGACGCCTCTGCCACGACCGTGTCCTGTAGATGTAGTGTCTCTGCCAGACTGAGTGACTAAGGCCGACTTGTTACTCTGTGACCGAGTGGCAATGGTTTCATCTTTCTCTAAGAAAGCACGTAACACCCTAGAATAGGTATCAGCCAAAGATGGAAGCTTGGCTCCAGACAAAATCTGGCTACAAACACCCTCATACTCATGGCGAAGTCCAGCCAAGAACTTGATCACTGTAAACTGATCACGTTGTTGTTACATCTTCTGAATGTCTGTAGAGAGAGGAAGCAAATTCTGCAAATCACATCAGTCAAGCGAGTTACTTCACCAAAAAATTGCGTAAGTGATTTATCTCCATGCTACAACCCATAGAGCTCTACTGTTGTATCGTACATGTAAGAGATGTTGTTTGAATACATAAGTTGAAGATTATCCCACAATGCCTTACACGTCTCAAAGTGGTTTGTCATGTCTACTATATGCAGCTCGATGTATACCATAACATACTTAGTAGATTAGCACCATCCCATTGCTCAAACACATTCAGATCATTTGGTGGCTCAGAAGTTAGATGCTTTATGCGTCCTTGACCTTTGAACCAAATCTTAATTGTATGACTCCATTGATTATAGTTCTACTCACTAAGTTTTCGAGTAGTGATAATCTGATTTTGAACCGTAAAAGAGGCATGTTGCACCGATGTGTCCTTTTTTCTTCCATGAGAACAAACTAAAAGGTGGAATCTGGATTGCTGAACAATACAAAATGGATACCCAAATATGGCACAATGAAATTCTAAGGATAGAGGACAATTTGCGTGAAGGTCGGGGTACTACTACGTAACCCGTGGCCTATACCTTGGAGAAAAATGAGTTGATGACCTCCTTGCTTGCAGCAAACGCGGGAAATGCAACATGGGAAATGCAACTTGGAGATGGTAGAGAGGATAGAAAGCGCCCCTCTAGGACCAAGTTTGGAGGGAGGAAAATGACCAGTCTTCACTAGGGATGAGCTGCAAGTTTGACGTAAAAATCTACTACTGACGGCCGGAGAAGATGGAGTTCAAAGAGGACCCACAAGGCATCCCGGTGACTGATGGTGGTTTCCCTAGGGCCGCTGAGGTTGAGGAGGACCCAACCTAAGAGTTAGATCAGACTGAAGCAAGCAAACAGAGGCATATGACATAAACATAAACATGAAGGAGAAGGAATCAAGTAGATGACTTGAATTCCCTAGACTAAACACTGAAGTAGAAGGAATCAAGTTGGCACTTTGAATTCCATGGACTAATATGGTATCAAAAGCCCTAGGCTCTGATACCATATGACAGAATTAGTTGGAGAGAAACCCTCGACACCCTTACGGTCAGGGTGATGGTATTCGTATATAGAAGAAACTTTACAAACTTTTTACATGGGTCCCTGACCTTTTCTGTGAAACACTGATCACACCAATCGAGATAACTCAAAACTAAAGTGTTCAATCACCGGCTAAACAAGCACATTACCACAAAACAGGGTAAATTAAAAGCGATCTCATATAACCATCTCAAGCGGAAACATATACATCAAGGTTCACAACCTGTCACCACATATATATATCGCATACCATACCATAAAGGTATTATAGCTTTGTACAGAGGTCATCCTGTCACAACCTGTTAAAAAGATAACCTGTTCATAAACACAAGCCACTTATATATACGACCAAGGCATACAACCAAATACACGTGTCGATACAACATCTACAAAACACCCCTTCTAGGACATGAGACTACATAGACGATACATAAGAATCTACTACAAAACAATAGCAGCATGTCCAACCTTCAACAACTATTGATCTCCTTTCTGCTCTTCCTCAACCGCACGATCTCTACCACGCCACTCACAACCACCTAAAAAAAAGATGTGGCGAACTACAGTGGTGAGACCCATGTCCCAGCAAGAGATACAACTCTCCGCCAACAACTATTGTAAACACAAATTATACTTAAGCAGAAAAATAACAATATTAACAAGATGAGCAGATTCAGTGAAATGAATAATTTGAAACTGATTATACATGCTAAACATGTGAAGCAGCTACAACTGATCAATAGAACAAGTTACACATCTAGAAGGAATATGAAGAACATGTATGACAGTTGATCTCTCTTACTGGATTATAATGCAACTAAACAGTATAGGAAATAAGACAAGGGCAACAATCAACGTGTACCGTGTTTAGCCCTAAGCAGATGTACTATATGGTTGTTTAAATATTTTACTATGCCCTAAGGATTTGAGTCGTATCACCCAAATCCAACTGACCACTGCTAAGTCAAAATCAGTACCATACAAGATCTATGGAAGAGCCGGAATCCACAATCTCACCTCCACCTCCCGGTCAGTACGAGAGATACTGTAGAGACATAACAGTCAACTGCCACCAACGACATGTAGTCAAGCTGAAAACACTTAGCCCGCCTTGGTACATGTCACGATGCTAGACACCAGGTACGAAACTCTACCATCGAGGTACAACTGCAGTTGTCCTCCAAAATCACATCACATAATATAATCACCGAAATACGACCGCAACCGTTCTCAAATATCGAGGCATGACCGTAGCCATCCTCAAAACATTTGGGGTCTAGATGACAAGGACACACAATCACTTGCACCTCACATACTCAATCTTATGCGTTTTGAGTTTCCCGTAGGAAGACTCTTTCACCATCCAACAAGTTCTGACATTGGAATGGATCTGTGGCACATGATAACTACATGATTAGGGTTTCACTTGATTAGTTAAGCCAATTGGGTATCTTTAATACCACATCAATCAAGTTACAACGTACAAACCCTAAACACATTCTACACAGATAGTGGTAGATTGCAACGTCAGAAGATATAAAACGTATTAAGCATGAAGCTGATCACATCACCACATGATACTCTCACTGCCATACACAAGGCTATCACCTTTATTTCATCACTATGTGATATGTTATCCCTCATCACATCACTAGAGGAAATCACCTCAAATTAGGCACTAAGCCTCTGCCAAAGGTCATAAGACCTAATTATCTCATCATGCCTCATAAAGGCTCATAATCACCATGCACGTGTCACACACATGATACCACATCAATCATTCGGCTATGATGTTCATTCAACCTGCAAGTTAGGTTACAACAAGTAGGAGAGAAAATACTTCATTACATGCTAATCATTCAAACAAGATAAACATTATGTCGTCTACTCAAACTTAGGGTTAGGGTTCTTCACAACTAACCAATTAGGGTTGTCATAACAACACTTAACATCATACCCTATGTTACACCACTTCCCACATTCTTGGAAGCTATTGGATCAAGCATTGCTATTATAACCAAACGATCATGTAACCAACAAGGTGTAGCGACCATACTAGGTATAACACCTCTAGTGACCAACACAACATCAAGGTATATCGACTGCAACACATGCTAAACATAGCGACCACATGACCCCTCAAGAAATAGCTACCATCTCAGCTCAACCAACGTAGCGACCAACGCACATGTAGCGACCATCACCGACAACAACTTCATGCATAGCGACCGCAACATTTGACCATCAAAACACATCAACTATAGCAGTCATCACAAAACGGCCAACAAAACAGGAAAAGCACCACGACCCTCAAGGTCAGGAAAAACACGACTGTCATGCAAAGCATAGCGTCCAAGGGTGTTAGGGTTAGGGTTATGATGACCAAACCAAAGCTCAAGCTCACCACCAACATGGTCATAGCGACCACATGGAACCAAGGATACATGTCGACCGAACAGACATATAACATCAAGAATCCCAAGCGTCACCAACGTAAAAACCTCATGAAGATGATAATCATCAAAACCCTAAAACGATCATCACAAGGATCAATATAAAACCATGCTCTAAGAGAGAAAACCAAGCATTAAGCACATGCATGCGAGAAACAAACTACCATCATTAATAACATAGACGAATAAAGATCAAAGTGATAAAACCAACGTTCAAGATGCATGTAAGAACCAACAACTCTACCATCCGTAGGTCTCAGGTACAAGAATTAGGGTTTAGGAAAAAAGAGCTAATCTATGCAAAGATCACCACATAATCATAAACCCTAAATCAAGATATCATCACTAAGCAACTTAGAATCATGTTTTAGAGATAGATAAACTTGCATGTAAGGTTATGTGCAACAATAGTGGAGGAGAGAGTTATATAACCCGCCTTGAGGTGAAGATCAACTCCTAAGCCACGAAGCTCCAAGAGAGAAATAAATCACAATTGGGATCAACTCTACGGCCAAGCAAGATCACCTCAAGAGAAGAAAAACAAACCTAGGTCAATAGGTGCAAAAAAAAAGAGAGGGTACAAACCTTAGGCCGAAAAGAAAGGGAAAAGAGATCTTCATCTCACTCCTGTACTACCATGAGAGAACCATGGATTTGACCTCTATTGGAGAGAAGTTCCTCAAGAGAACCACCATGAAAAATCATGTATCGGCCAAGAGAAGAAAGAGAGGGGTAGGGTTGTAAGAAAACAAAGTCAAGAAGGATAAACAACTTACCAAGATCAAGGATCACCAAAGGATCAACAAAAGAGAGATGATCCAACCCTAGATCACCACATGTAAGGGTTCAACCTCCTTCAAGCTCAAGCACCTCCACTTGCACCACCAAGAACAAGGGCCGACTCTAAGCAAGAAGAGAGAAGAAGAGAGCTAAAGGGGTCACTTGCATGTAAAAGAAGGGGTATAAATACCCAAGGGTAGGAGAGAGATGAGGGACATGAGGTGTCAAGATACTAGCTCTAGTGACACTTATCCCTCCAAAGCTCGGTCATGCAAGCACTCAAAACATGCATGCAAGAAAGGGTGATTAAATTAAAGCTAGGTAGCGACCTCTTGGCCCACTACCCATCGGTCGAACCAAACCACCATGGTAGCGACCGCTACACCATGTCAACAACATAACAACCATGGTTCAAGATCAAACGGTCGCCACAACTAAAAGCACAAGCTCAAAACTCCTTCGATCGCAACAACAAGACCAACACAAGGCACAATGGTCGCTACAAACATATGACCAAGAGAAACACATCGGGCGCTACAACAAGGTTCAACAAGGCGCCACTAAGCATTATTCTCTCTCTCATGATGCTAAAACATAGGAGGCATATCCAACATGTGACAATTTGCAAGATAAACCCTCAACATGGGTAAATTGCAACTTAGTCCAAAACAACACATATATAGCATAACTAGCTCAAACATCATCCAAACAGGACCAAACTTAAAACATAAGCACATCACATGTTATTAAAGCACATCACATGATTAGATTAAATTTTAGCATTTAATTATGCTAAGGAAGCAAGATCAAGCATAAAACTAGGTCAGGGGTCTTATATTTTCCCACACTACAGTAAGTCCCTATAGATACATATTAAAAAGTGATCACATAGCCTTCTTTTACTTTACTACACACCACTTTAGCCGCCATATATAAGAGAAACAAGAGCTGTCGATGCGTTAGTTGTCCCAAAACTCCCTTTCTTCTCCTATTTTGGCAAGCTGTCCCTAGGGCAACTCTCTCTCTCTCTTCAAGAGAGAAATACGAAGGCCAACTTGTCTCACAAGTTGTCTCAAGTGTTGTGTCCTCTCTTTAAGACGTGCTTCCTTTTTAGAAGAGAGTCATGGACTTGAAAAATCCTAATTCCAATCCTTTTCCTAGTCGCAATCTTAAATAACCTTAATACTAAAAACTTGAACTACATTTCTAATCGGACGACTGGGATTCCTAATCGGCCGACTGAGATTCCCAATCGGCCGACTGGGTCAGTCCAGATCTAGATTTTGAATTCCAATTAGCTGACTTGAGACTCCAAATCGGTCGACTAGGTCAGTTTAAATCCAAATTTGAATTGGTTTTCAAATCGAAGCCTTATTTGTCGACTCAAATCGGCCGACTAGGCTAGTCTAGTATAAAATTCAGTCGATCAATTGACAATCAATTGATTCATTGACCCACCGATTCAGTCGGTTGACTGGATACATGATCATCCTGTTTATAATTGCGAACTTGAATTCCCTTATGCATCCATATTCGTCTGACCTTGTAGGTTCCTAATTACATTAGTAGTGATGTTCAAAACCTCACAAGCAAAGATTGGGTGTCTAGCTACACATTGTTGGAGAAAAATTTTAACCCGTAAAGTGATCAATGTTAGCATGACTGTATAATCCCTTTGTCATAGATATCCAGATTGAATAGAGACATGGAATTGTCATCCTCTTATCGTTCAATCTATGTTCCTTGAACTAGACCAGACTATTCGAGACATTGTAAGCTCAATATCATATATAGACCCACAATAGTGTGGCAATGCATTTCCATAGTCTCGCTTATCAAGTGACCAAAATATCAGTCTAAAGGAGGGACAAAGTCCATTTACATCACTCATAGTAATCCACGTGTCACAGCGCACCAAATCACTACCTTTTTGGCAACCCTTATTTAGAGCGCATTGGGCTAGGGGTTAAAGTACACATAACATGTGATTACTATAGTGACTTTAGGTCTAAGGATCACAATTACTACTGTCACATTGAGATATGACAATGACATGTCATTACATGACTTCCAAGTGTCATTCTCAAGGTAGGTCTGTCCTGTATAACTGTTCGCTAACAAGTACCCATGTATCTGAGTTGATATCTAATATCATGACTAAAGAGACATAATTATCACTCACCTTACATGCCGATCTTACAAATTATTAATGTCCAATAGTATCCACAGTACTGACAAACTAGGAAGATAGCAAGAATGAATACTCTTAAGTATACATATGATCTCGTGTTTATGTCCTCAACCCAAACTATGTCATCGAATCAAAATATTCTTAAGACATTATTAGGTTTATTCATTATTTTAAATATTAAAATAAACATAATTAGTGCAATTGCATTTTTATTAATAATCAAATCATATACAAAGTATCCCGATTACAATCATTACATGATGGATCTCATGACATACAACCAACAGTCTCCCACTTGCATCAGAGCCAATCACTAACAAATTTAATTTCAAGTGATCTAACATGACCATCATATTACGAAAGTGTTTTCGTCAAGGGATCAACAATATTGCTTTCAGTTGATACTTTGACAATCTTTACATCTCCTCGCTGTACTATCTCTCATATGAGATGGTAACACATGAGTATGTACTTGGAACGCTGATGTAACATGGGTTCCTTGACTTGTGCAATGACTCCATTGTTGTCACAGTAAAGCTCTACTGCGTCTTTTATGGTTGGAATGACCATAAGAAGTTCACTTATGAACTTCTTGACCTATACTGCTTCTTTTGCTGCACTTGAGACATCAATGTGCTCGACCTTTGTAGTAGCATCAAACACTGTCTCTTGTTTGGAATTCTTCTAGCTTACAACTCCACCGTTTAGGCAAAGCACAAATCTTGATTGTGATCAGTAATTGTCGTTTTTGGTTTGGAAGCTTGTATTAGTGTAACTATTTATAACCCACTCTTCTTCACCACCATAAATTAGGAATTAATCCTTAGTTCTTCTAATGTACTTAAGGATGTTCTTTATGACTATCGAGTGACCATCACCGAGATCCAAATGATATATGCTCATCATGTTCAAAGCATACGAGACATCTGAGCGTGTACATAACATTGCATACGTGATAGATCCAATTGTTGAGGCATATCACATCTTATTCATGTGTGCTTGCTCTTCCAAAGAACTGGGACATTGGGATTTAGTGACTTACTCTATGAGACATGGTTAAGTTTCCCCTCGTAGAATCCTGCATACTAAACCTCTCTAGCACCTTATCAATGTATGTACTTTGGGCTAGGTCAAGAAGCCTTCTAGATCTATAACTATAGATCTCGATTCTTTGTATATAAGATGCTTCACCTAATTAGTTCATGGAGAAGGTATTGCCCAACCAGCTCTTAACCAATTGTAGAGTAGGTATGTCATATTTTATCAATAGTATATCATCTGCCTACAATATGAGAAATACAATTATGCTTCCACTAACCTTCTTGTAGACACAAAGTTCATTTTCATTTTGAATTAAGTAAAATTGTTTGACTATTTTATCAAAATTAAGATTCGAGCTTCTAGATGTTTGTTTCAGTCCATAAATTGACCTGTGTGCTTGCATACTTTTTTGGCTTTATTTGGATCAATAAAACCTACAAACTCTGTCATGTACATATCTTCTAGAAGATTCCCATTAAGGAAAACATTTTTAACGTCCATTTATTAAATCTCAGTTATGATAAGCTGCAATAGCAAGCATGATCCTGATGGATTTAACCATGGTAAATGGTGTTAATGTTTTATCATAGTCAACACCTTGGACTTGTTTGAAATCTTTTATTACTAATCGACTTTTGTAGGTTTGTACATTACCATCTATGTCAATCTTTTTCTTGAAGACCCATTTACTTCTATGGGCTTTACCCCTTTAAGTGGATCCACCAAGGTCCATACGTTGTTGGTATACATGGGGACCATCTCAGATCTCACGACTTCAAGCCATTTCTCAGAAATCCGGTCCCTCAATAGCCTCTTTGTAGGTTGTTGGCTCATCATCATCAATTACCAATACATCGTCTTGTTGAGTCACATGAAATCTATCTCTCTAGCTTAAGACGTGTCCTACTAGACCTTCGAGATTCTTATGCTACAATAAGAACTTGAGATTCTACAATAGTTTGTGGTTTCTGTTGTTCTTTATTTACCTCCATAGGTTCAATGTTATCTTGTTGGTATAGATTTTTCGAGTTATATTTTTCTCCCATTCGTTCCTCTAAAAATAAATTCCTTTTCAAGGAATACATTATTCTGGCAACAAACACTTTGTTGTTAGATGGATAGAAGTAGTAAGTCTTAGTCTCCTTAGAATATTCAACTGTAAGAATAATAAGTATTTATTTCCGCTATTCATTATTCTTTATTTCCCTGTATATTCTCTATGTATATGGGAGTAGTCCCACACCGTGTAAACGGGTAGTGACCACCACCCGTGTCCATATATATAGGTGTGCCTTGTCAATAGAGAAGCATCTAATTCCGCACATTACTTTTTCAATCTACATGGTATCAGAGCGAGCGATACCCTAATTCTCCGAGAAAGCGGCCAACAACAACAACAACCATCTCCATCAGTGTTGACATCATCCTCACCAAGATTCTTCATTGCAATTGTCTTTCCTTCTCCATCGTGGGAGTCATCTACACCGTGGAAGTCATTCTCCCTCTCCACTGTGGCAGTCATCTCCACTGTGGAAAACATCTCCACAAGTTGTCTCTATCTGGGACATCATCATCATCGTCATCTGAAGCGTCGTTTCCCCCTCTTAGAAACGCCATCTCCTTCTCCTATCAAGGATCTCGTTCTCCTTCACCAATCGTCACCACGGTTATAGTGGTAGATAGATCCACGCCTAGGAGACCTCATCAAAGGGAGTCATCCGAGTTCCATTAGGGAAACAGTGAAGCCTTTCATCTTCTTCCTACGCCGATGGCAGTAGGACACACAACGTTTTTCTGCATTACACGTCGTGTTAACGAAAAGTAGGGTTACGTCTCGATAGGTTACACGACGTGCCCATCTTTGAAATGCTGTGTTAACAGACTGCGGAGTTGTTCCTCCGACAACTTCACGTCTTTCCCATAATCGACACGCCGTGTTAGTAGGAGACAGTGTTACGCCTCCGACAAAGTACACGTCGTGTGCATCAGTGACACATCGTGTTGTCAACCACCTGTTCAAAATGTGTCATCTTTGTACATGCAGTGTGTTCCTCCACACGCCGTGTAAGGTCCTTGTCAGAACTCTGCAATCCTCATACACGCCGTGTACCCTTTCCCACACGCCATGTGAGGCATCTACTGTCCAAGTCTGTCTCTATTCTTCATGATGTCAGAAAAGAAGGAAGTGATGACTCCTCTCCTTGTCCGTGATCAAGTCATCACTACTCAGAAACTCAATGAGAAGAACTTCAGTTAGTGGTGTCGATTAGTAAAACTCTAGTTCAAGGGACAAGGAAAATACAAACATCTCACTGAGGATCCTCCTACCGATGCTATTCGTGAACAATGGGAGCAGGCTGATGCCAATCTTCTCTCCATCCCGTGGAATTCCATGGATCCACAAATAGCTGATCTCACCAATCATTTTGAGAAATGCAAAGATGTATGAGATCATCTTAATCTCATGTATGAGTCAAACATCTCCTGCATGTACGGGATGACCATGGAGATGTACAATCTTCAACAAGATGATAAATCTATAGATCAATATTTCAGGGAGGTAACTCACATCACTGATGACCTTCACTCTCTTCAACTAACAATAGACCTCAAAAAACTCCAAAAGCAGAGGGTTCAAACGCCTATCATCAAATTTCTGACTGGTCTTCGACGTGAATACAAAGGAGTACGCAGCCAAATCCTTGCTAAGTCTAAGCTTCCCAAGTTGGCAAAAGCATATCAGCGTGTCTCTTATGCTTTCATAGAATAAGTCCCACACTCTACCTCAGACAAATCTGCTATGGTCTCTACCATGAAGGGTCACATCAGCACTGGCCTTGCTACTCCTGGACGAGGATGAGGGGGATGAGGAGGTCGCGGAGGCCGATCTACTGGAGGACTTTGAAGCCCAGAATGCTCTCATTGTGGCAAAATGGGACATTACAAAGAAACATGCTATGAACTTCATGGGTATCCACCCAAAACCACATATGCAAATGTGGCATCAACTGACGATGCTTCAGGGGACAATAATCGTTAGATTCAGGTGAATGATAAGGATCACAATCGGTTATGTTAGTACAAAGCTTCTCAACAAGCCTCGTCTTTAGCTTCTTCAATGGCTTCCGTTGCACAATATCGTGGTGGACCTACTGCATGCATCTCAATCTTCTAATGCAGTCATCTTCTTGGGTACTGATTCAGGTGCAACATATCACATTACAGGTACAACCTATCTTATATCCAATCTATCCACCAACAAAACACCTTTGCCACCTATCACCATTGCCAATGGATCAAAAGTTCTAGTACATGGTACCATGATTCAAAATTTCGGTCGAAATCTCGAAATTTCAGTTTCGACGGGAAGCAGACATAGAAATGCAACGATCCAGAATAATTAAGTAAAATTTCGAAATTTCAATAGAAATTTCGCAAAGGGGGGCGAAATTTCTACAAAATACAACAATTTCGTTGAAAAAAGGCCAGTTTGGGCATGCATTTCGCGAAACACAACCGAAATTGGTTTACAATTTCGAAAATCAACGGTCCAAAGCCTGTTGTACTTGGAGGGTTATTTCTTTGTTTTTTTTTAATTCTCTGGCTCTGAAAGGCTTTGTTCTTCGGATCTAAGGTAAGTTTACTTTCTCCTTCCCATCTACATCTATATCTTCTACTTTACCCCAGTTTAATCAAAAGATTACTACCGAACTGCAAGTTACAAGTGATAGTCTACAACTTATACTTGATGATTTATGAAATTATGCTATAAATTACATATAACTACAATGATTTTGCAAATCTAACTTAATGTATATATATATATATATATCCTATTCGTCATAACAATGGATAAAATAGTTTTCAAATGAGCTTTTTTTGAAGTTTTTGTAACGTTATATTCATATATATTATGTAACACTTAACAAATGTTCAATTTATAAATAAATATCTTATATTAAAGATGAATTTTGTAACAATAATTTACAACTATGTAATACTTTGAATATTAATTATCTATAATTTAGACTTTTAAAATGAAAATAAACTAAAACAATTTAGAATTGTTGTGTATAATGTTTTGTTACATACATCAAATTTCAACTACTATTGGGAATAATATATAGTTAAATGTATTCAATTGATATATTCAATACATTAGACTATTGGTATCAACGAATTTTAGTAATTTGTTCCAATTTTATGAATAATTTTAGGCCTAGATTAAGAATACTTTTAGTATTTTTACTCTTTGATGATCCATAGTGTAAGCTAGAAAGTATCAATTGAAATCGATTCTTAACGTGGTGACCTATAAACTAATTCCTTCATTATATTAAAAAGTCATCGAAATCTCCTTCGAAACAATTTTTGATCTTTTCACACATGTAGGACCCCTCACCAAGATCAATATATGATGTTACTGCATAAATAGGTGTATTTATGTATGTACATCATCCTGATAAAATTTCGTGACTTAATTCCTTTATTTGGTCGTCAAAATCTTGTGTCGAAATAAGCGTAAAATCTCAAAATTGCCATCGAAATTTTTGTTTATGAGCCATCGGAAATGGCGACGAAATCGTTATTTTTTACCATGCATGGTACTGGGATTATGAGACCTCTACCTACAGTCTCACCTTGCAATCATCGCTATTTGCTCCTGAGTTTCCTTTCAATTTTATTTCCATTAGCAAATTAACCCGTTCTCTTCAAGCCTCAGTTACATTTAACCCTGATTATTGTGTGATACATGACCTCCAGACACAGAAGGTGATTGGCGGCGACTATGAACTTGTAGGTCTCTACTATCTTGGTCTGGCGTCCAAGGCGTGTGTGGCAACTTCTCCTCTCCATATCTATAGTCGGCTGGGACACATGTCCCTAGACAAATTTTGGGTTCTCCACCCTCAACTATCTAGAATTAGTACACTCTAGTGTGAGTCATGTTAGTTAGGAAAGCATCTTCGATCCACCTTTAAGTCCTGGGTCAGATGACTTCTAAGTCAAGTTTCGAAATTATTCATTCTGATGTTTGGGACCCATGTCGGGTTCCGTCAAAACTTGGTCAAAAGTAGTTTACTTTCGTCGATGATTTTTCTGGAGTCACTTGGTTGTATTTGATGAAAGATTATTATGAAATTTATCAACTATATCAAATTTTTATAATGAGATTGAAACTTAATTCTCTCGGCTTATTCATATTCTTTGAATAGATAATGCCAAAGAATATTTCAGTAATGCTCTTGCTCAATTCCTTATCTTCCAAAGGGGTTATACACCAATCATCTTGTCACAAACCTCAACAAAATGGGGCAGCCGAGGGGAAAAACCATCACATAGTCAAAACTACCCGTACTCTTCTTTTGCATATGAGCGTTCCCAAGGAATTTTGACGAGTTGCTGTCCTCACTGCCACACATCTCATCAATCACATGCCATCATCCACCTTAAACAAACACATACCGATTCAACTTTTGTGCCTTGATCAACCCATTTATACTGTTCCTCTAAAAGTTCTTGGATGTGTGTGTTTTGTTCACAATGTTGGGACGGGTCATGACAAACTTAGTCCAAAGGCTTCTAAGCATGGAACAAGACTTCGACTTCGAGTCCACTTCGACAGGTGTGGAAGTGGAAGTTTGTAGAAACATCACGGAAACTTCGAGGATTTTACAACCAAACTTCGACACATCTTTGTCAAAAATTAAGCTAAAAATAGTGATTTCATGATGAAAATTGATAGATTACATCAAATGTAGCTTCAAAACAAAATATATGTTTATATATAGCCATCATATAGGTTTACATATGTAGAAAACACAGTCACATGCAAATGTAGAAGACTTAGTCTTAGTGTCGGCTTCGACATGCATTAAAGTGGAAGCTTGTGAAAAATGCAAGAAAACTTTAATGAAGGTGTGAACTAACACTTTGACATAAAATAAGCTAAAAGATAGTGAGATTGTGAGATAATTTGGCATAAAACATCAAATTTTCGTAAACACGTACTCCATCTATAATCTTCTATATGAAATGTTTAGAACTTAAATCTGTCATATACACGTGGTGTTCTATATCTACAGAAATCTCAATTGGATCACATTCTAGAATTGAAAAATATGAGTTTATATCCAAATACTTCAATTTGTAAAGAGGGGGAAAAGTAAAAGAGGTGAAATGGTATTAGGTGTACACCAAATTTTGCAAAATTGTGGAAATCTAGTAGAGGAATAAACTTATCATTCCTCCCAACTTAGAAACCAAGGAGATGGTCATCTCAATGATAAAAATGGTTTCCTACAAGTTTCTTTATGCCTTCACTGTGTGCAACAATAATAACGACAAAGATCGTCGAGAAGATGAGAGGTTTTGAGCTAGCTGAGTCGCTTATATCCCAATTAGGTTGAATTCATTGACACATGTCAACAAGTAGGCAACCAATGGGGCATGGAAGTTTATCATGTTTCGACATTGACAGGCGTAGACATGTAACATCGAGGATATATCGCCAGATGTTGAGGATGTTTAGTACCATGCTTCTAAGCGTGTCTTCCTTGGTTATTCCAAGACTTAGGAAGGGATCTCGATGTTATGATCCAATTGATCACCGTTTTTTGGTTTCAATTGATGTCACCTTCTTTGAAGATACTCCATACTTTGAAGATCCCCAGGCAAGAGGCTCTCCTACGTCCAATTGTCACTAAGATCTCGTCACTTGAACCTCCTGTCCATGGAGAGTCACCTCCACATGTATCTCAAATAGAGAAACCCCCCATCACTCACGTGTACATACGTCATGTGAATGACAACAATCAAGAGCAAGGATCAGACAACACAAGTGCAACCCTCCTTCAATCACCACTCAGTCTGGAGCTCCAGGTAGCAATAAGAGTTCCCTTGATCTACTAATTTCTATTCGAAAAAGAAAACGATCATGCACTCTGACGAGCCTTAAACGTGGGTCCAAGAATGGAGTCATGTCTAGGTTATCAGACTTTTAAAATTATAATACCCGAATGTTTAAGACGCCTGCAACTAGCACAGGGCCGAAGTAGTTTGGGGTCGAACACAGGGATAGGAAGAACGACGCTTCGGAACTCAAGTTTTACTTTTCTAAGCACATCAAAAAGGGGTAAAAAGGTAGAGTTGTTGTAATACGAAAGAAACTTAAAGAATTAAACGAAAAGCCTATCTCCAAAGGGAGTTACCAGAAAGATTAAAATTTTAGGGTTAGCAATTTTTATAGAGGTTTTGTATATCAGAAACCGAGGAGATAAAGCCATTGTTAAGGTAAAGCACGAAGGAAGAAAATTTAAACATAACAAGCGGCAGCGGATAACATTCTGCACCCTCTCCTCTCGAAGGGATGCCTCTGGCTATGCACCAATTCTCTCTCTCAAGAGTACTGGAAATATACCAGAGTGGAAAGATAAGCTGGGGCGACCCTAATCCTGGGTACTCTCGTACACCCGGATCAGACCAAACTCTAGAGTTGTGACTTCCCTCTCTCAAGGGAGTCCAACCGAGAAACACGGTTCGATAGCTAGTCAAAAGCGCGATCCCACAGAAGAGACTAGAGTTCAGATGCTATAAAGAAATCATCCAACAAAAAGGAACCATACACAGACAATATGAGATAAACTCCACAGATTCCAATAAGCTTAGATATATGAAGAGGTTTAGTTACAATGCATAAGTAAATGAAAGTAAAATGCTGAGAAAGGGAAGATAGGTGTCGGCCTCCTTGATGTAGGAGGTCGACATACTACAGCGGACCCCTAAGGCTTCTGCTAACCCGGTACCGGGCAGGAGCCCCACCCGATACGCCCATGTCGGGCTCTCGACCGTGTCGGGTCTGGAACCGCGACGGGTGAGGGCGTATCGGGCAAGGACTCCCTACCCGATATGGTCGTGTCGAGCAACCAGTCCTGTCAAGCGGCGTGCCGTGACATGTAGTCCATATCGAGTTCGGTGCCGTGTGAGGTTAGCGTTCACTCAGGTTCTCAGGTTCCTTGTATCGGGTGTGGAAGGGCGAGCCGTCTAGGGTTGAGGCCCATCTAGGGATTCGACACATTGAGGTAGCCTGGGCGGTCGTGTCGTGCTGCTGTGGCCACCGGGACGGGTTCTAAGTGAACTCCCCCCACCCCTCTCGGGTTGGGGATGTGCTCACCTAGTATCGCCCGGTACGCCTGGGAACTCGACACACTAGCTCCTTTTGGATTCCCAAGTTAGCTCTCATCAGGTTCCGACCCGTCCCATTGAAGTCCTGTAGCTGCTATTTATAGGCAGCGACTGGTGGGGGTTGCGGTCCTCGTTGGGCCACATGTCCTTTGTCTGCTTTGCCCACTTGGCTTTGGGAGAGGGCCGATACGTCCATTGCTCGGCACGGGTTGGCGGGGGCCATCGTGTACCAGGTTGCGAGTGAGCTTCGCTAGATCGTGACGGGTAAAAGCTCTGTCGGGTTGCTGCACCGAAGGGTGGCCTTGTCGGTCATATCGTGGCGGGCAAGACTCCATGTCGGGTAAGTAGCACGCCGCTCGTCAGAGCTCCTCGCACGACACGCCCCTGTTGGGTTGCTGCTGTGTCGGGAAGCGACCGCGGCGGCTAAAGGGGTGTGTCGCGCGCCATTTAAAGGGCAGGGGCAGTTTGCTTGTTGTGGTCCTTGTGGATGAGCCGGAACGGGCCCATTAGCGTTCTTTGGGTGGAAAAATGAGGGAAACTCTACAAAAGATGAGAAATATTGTTAGGAGCAAAGTGTGGGTCATTTCTGTACAAATGACGAGATATAACAGAGAGGAAGACAGTTTAGGAGGCAAATTTGATAATAAAACATAGGCTTTAACAACCATAAATTGGGTGTTATCACACTCCTCATCCTATTTCTAACTTTGTTTCATATGACTGTTTATCTCCCTCATATAAAGCCTTCATATCATCCATAACTAATATTTTCATTCCTAGTTTGTATCTGTTGCCATGAATTACCTAAGATGGCGTCGTGCTACCAAAGATGAGATGAATGCTCTTCGGCAGAACTACACTTGGAGTTTGGTTCCTACTCAAACATACAAGGCTATTATTGGGTGCCAATGGGTTTACTCAGTCAAAGTTGGGCCTACTGGTGTTGTTGATCATCTGAAGGCTCGTTTGGTAGCCAAGGGATACACTCAAGTATACGGCGAGGACTATCTTGAGACTTTTTCTCCTGTTGCTAAAATGTCATCCGTTTGTCTTTTTGTTTCTTTGGCAGCTCATTTTTCTTGGCCCATTGCACCAACTTGTTATCAATAATGCTCTTCTCCATGGTGACTAGTTTGAAGAAATCTCTATGGAGCAACCTCCCAGGTTTGTTTTTCAGGGGGAGTCACATCTAGCTTGTCGTCTTTATAAATCTCTCTATGGGCTCAAGCAGTCCCTAAGAGCTTGGTTTGGGAAATTTAGTCAAGCTCTACTTGAATTTGGTCTTCTACAGTCAGGTCTTGATCATTCAGTCTTCCATCAATAGGGATCTTCAGGCTGTGTTCTCCTTATTGTCTACGTTGATGATATTGTTATTAATGGAGATGATCAATAGGGTATTCTGCTGCTTAAACAATTTCTTCAAAGTAAATTAAAACTAAAGATTTAGGCCTCCTAAAATATTTTTTGAGTATTGAGATTGCTCGATCTAATGATGGTAGTCATCTCACAAAGTAAATACACTCTTGATCTACTTGAAGAGACTGATATGCTTGGAGAGGCTATTTATAGGATTTTTTGCTATCTCAAGAAGAGTCCAGCCAAAGGCATATAGTACACAAATCATGTACATCTCAGACTCTCAGTGCAGGATTTCGTAGATGTTGATTGGGTAGGATGTGTCATAGATTGCATGCCAATTTTTGGATATTGTCTCTTTGTGGGGGAGGGCATTCTAGTGTCCTGGAAAAGCAAAAAGCAAACAGTGGTAGCCTGTTGGACAGAGATAAACAGTAGGTGCCTACAATAGTAGCAACAATCCTTGTTCCATCTGCAACACATTGTTCCACCTCCCCTTTCTTCAAGGGTCTACTTCTTTTCACATCGTGCATATTTGAGAATACACGAGATCCACATCCGGATCCTATGAAGCACGGATACAGATACGTGTATGGATACGGGTACGAGTACAGTACATGGATACAACAAATTTTGAAAATATAGGATACATGTATGACGTGGATACAATGATTTTTTATGTTTATTATAAATATTAACAAAAAAAGAAATTATATAAAAACAGATGAAGACAATCCAATTTCATTCTCAAATCACAATATATCAAGGTGGAGTCTAGAGTTGGGGGAGTCACATGGTATTGGGATTTTGAGGGATCACATGAGTGGGGTGCCCCTTGGCTGCTAAATGAGCTGGCTGTATCCAGGTTGTATCCTACTAATAAAAAAAGTTGGATATGGCTTAAGAAGTGTATGGTACATACATAGTGATTATCAATATGAAATGTGTATTCGGTATTAGTAGGACACCTAATTTAGAGTATCAATGCTTCATAAGGGAGAGACAAAAGGTTAGGGATGCAAAGTTCAACTTTTAAAGGAGATGAAATAGATACTGTCTAGATAGAAATTTGAAATAAACCACATTGGATTTAGTCACTGAAACAAGAGGCACAATAACTAACAATACTAAGCTGAAGCATTTCAGAGAAAGTGGAGGACATCAACGTGCATAAAACTTGCACCTCACCAAGGGAAAGCATCCACAAGTACCATGTAAAGGTGAATGAACTAGTTTGCAATAAAGAACAAGTAAATATCGACGACTACATTTAGAAATTTGTTTAAAAAGAGAAATCCCAAAGAATAGAGGTAGAAACAATGAAGAGAAGAAGGAAGATGGCTTTTAGCAAGGGGAATGGTGACTAATCTCGAACTGACTTCAAGGAAGCAATTGACAGCCTTGCTGCTAGCTACTACTTAGGAGTGAGGGTTGAGATAGGAGTTGGTGTCAGGTGCTAATTGTGCCAGGTCATACCCAATTTTTTTTAGGTTTTACCAACTGGGTGGGGCTTGCATACGACATGGATACAACTTAAGAGTATCCGATGCATATCATGGAGTATTGATGGAGTATTGGTATCGAATACGTATTGGATACGGGTAGAACACCTGTTTTGGAGTATCCGTGCTTCATAGCCGGTATCCAATACGCACGATGAAGTAGATAAGTTTATTTCTATCAAATATATACTTGAACTGAAGAACTCTATCTCCTACTTTTTGTTCTTCAATTCCTCTAGGTTAAGATGCCAATTTCTCTTTTATTGTCCAGCCCGGTGACAATGGTAAGGATTGCCTCCCATACCCACTCCTTTTGCCTTAAGTGCAGAAGACTTTTGGGCAGCCTTAGAACCTTTTTAGCTTTGTCTTTGTCCTTGAACTTTCCTTTTCCTTTGCTGACCATCAACACAAATTTGGGCATGTCTTTCATGTGCCCCTCATGCCTCATCTGTTCTCAACATGCGAAGTTGCTCTGTCAATGTTTAACAAAATTATTCATGATGTACTTCATGAAAAATTGTTTGTATGAATCCGAAAACAATCACAGGATCCTATCTGTGGCCAACTCTTGGCCTAAAGGAAATCCCAATCTTATTAGACTCTCCACACACCCAATGAACTTGAGTACATGGATCCAACTGTATCACATTCAACCATTTTACACAAACAATGCCTTGGAGAAGTCATACCTCTCTTGCCTTGCTTGTTCTTGATACATGTTCCTGAGATGTGTTATCATCTAAATAACATCGATATTCTCATGTTGCTTCTGAAGCTCATGATTCATGCAGAGTAACGTGAGGCGCTTGATGTTCGCGGTGTCCTTAAAATCCTTCTTATGAGCTTCCTTTCTGCCCTAGGTGCATTCAAACTTGGTTCATTGCGCACCGGTGTATCCATGACATATAGTTTACACTCATGTGTGAGGACAATTATCAGTGTCCTGAACAATGTTCAAAATTTCGACGAAATTGTCGAAATTTCGGTGGCAATCAGACATCGAAATTGACTGACAAAAATCTCGAAACATGCAGATCATCGATTTTTTTTATTTTTTCATATACTATGTACTACCTAGAGCATATGTTTTTGCACAATTTTGTGTTTTTAAGTCTATATATTGTGCTTGCAAACTATAATGACTTAATTAATTGATTTCACCATTGAAAATTAACATCAAAAATTCCCATCAAAACAGTTCAGGGTCATTCACTAAAAAATGACAAGACCCCACCCCCACATATCCAATATGAAATATTATTACATATTTGATTTCTCTACACTAGTAGATCATTCTGGTAAAATTTCATAAATTAATTCATTTATTTTGCCGTCAAAACGCCAAGAACGTATTTATCGAAATTTTTGTCGAAATTTGTCAAAATTTCTATTTCTGTGGCTACCGAAACGACATCGAAATCAGACATTTTCTTCCTTGGTCCTGAACTAGTTGTTGAAGTTATTCCCATTTAGTTTATTGTTCTCGAGGACCGATCGCTGTGAAAAAGAATTGATGTCTATGTTTCCAACTTTCCATTGATCTACATAGAAAATATTTTGTACGAGTCAAGAAAATGATTTGAAATTTAATTTTCATTTTAAGAATTTGATTTCATGGAATTAATTTAGACTTTATTTAATTTTGTTCCATTTATTTTATTCAAATGAATAACCCTCACTATTAATTTGGAAGATTACAACATGCAATCTTCTAGTTAACCAAGTTCTATAATACATCAAGTCACGAGTCAACTATAGCTAACATCTCACAACTTAACTATTTAGGTAGGTAACAATTACCAATTTCATTCTATGCCATTCTTGGATAAATGGTTGAACAACTCCGTGTTAAAAATCATCATATGAAGTATATGCCATCTTTATGTCTCTGGATGCTTAATCCCATTAAGATCTCGTAGTCAAGTTCAACCGAAGGCCAAAACAATAAGATATACATTCTGTGGAGCAAACTCGTATATTATTATCATACTTCCTCAAGGTAGATGATGCACCAAACTAAGAGTGCCCACACTTAGCCGAACAAGATTTTCGTGCATATTGCCCTTGGAAGACATCTTCAATATTAATATTATGATGAGGGATATATATATATATATATATATATATATCCAATCAAAGACAACTCTACTTATTATGTTTGTTTCAGTATTGAGATAGTGAATAAACTTAATAATGTCCTAAGAATGTTTTGACTCAATGGCATATGGCTTAGGTTGAGGACTTGAACATGAGATCAAATGAATACCAAGTATACATATGAACTTATGTTCATGTCCTCAAACCAAACCATATGTCATCGAGTCAAAACATTTATAGGAGATTATTAGATTTATTTATTATCTCAATATTGAAACAAACATAATAAGTGGAATTGCGTTTTTATTAATAATCAAATCATATATAAAGTTTTCTCATTACAATCATTTGATGATGTTGTTACCAATGTTGCATCTTCTACGTGCCATCGAAAATGTGGATCTTCCCCACTCCTTATTCAGCCAATCGAGTGTCGCCCCTACCTACTCTGATTAATCCATTGACGTTTCTCTAGAATTATCCCTCGTACACTTCATTTTTCTACTAATCTTGTTGCTACAAGCTTGCACCCTAAGGTAATACTGGGTCATCGATACTAGCCACCCACTCAATTAAGACTGTGGTCTCTAACACCACTCAACAAATGACTGGTATGCAACACCTTCTCACCACCTCTGATCCCCACGTTCCTCATGCCTTTGTCAGTCTAGCAAGTGGCTTAGTTAAAACTGCAACACATAGTTGCTCTTTTTAGCTTATATCCACCATCTTATTGCCTTTTGTACCTTACGTCTTTAATTTACCCAAGATCTACTTTCTATAGCAAAGCTTGTTAATTTCCTTAAAAGCTATCACACTTTTGGTCCTTCTAGCTTTGTCATGCAACATGTAAGAAATTTGTGGATGATTGCACCCCCGCGCTCTGGTGACCTCTACTACCTCTCCTATGCCGTCAGACTCTACTACCCTTGTTACAAGCACGCCTCTACAACTACACTATTGTTTATACCATCCTTCTTTAGATAAATTTAATGTTTTAGACCCTTTTGTTTCTCCCCTCACCTTACTTGTGAGGCATGTTAGTTAGAAAAACACCATTGCTTTTCTTGCCCCAACTCATAAGCAACATGTAACCTTTTTTTGATTTAATATATAGTGATGTTTATGACTCTATTCACACTATTGCTTTTGCTTATAATGGCTACCTATTTTTTAAACCTTTGTTGCCATTCAGACTCGACTTGGAGGCCAACCCGACAAAGCTTTCGGTTCACAAGTCTTCAGTTGAATTGCCGAGTTGAACCATTGACCCAGTGACATAAGCATGATACCATATTTATAATATAATTTTAATACACGTGGTTGTAAACATATGCTTGTATGCATACATATAACATATATATATATATGTTCTTATATATATTTGTGTGTGTTTATATACATATATATGTATATAATCAACTATAGAAAAGCATGAGATGATGAATTATGAAACATCAACCAACAAAATCAAGTCCATTTGTAAACACAAGCAACACAATGGGATGCAATGCTCAAAACAAGTTAGAAATGACTTGATTAATCAATATTCCAACATATGGAATGTTAGGGTTAAGTAGGATGGGATACAAATTAGACATATGGCCATTTATGGAGCGGGGAATAAAACCAACAAAACCCGACTGGGTGATCGGGTCGATTGGTGAACTGGCCGGCTCACTGGGTCAAAGCCGGGTCTTTCCCTAAATGGGTTTTAGCCCCACCTACCTTGATAAGCATTTTGGGTGGTTGGTCAACTGGTTCGACCAGTCAAGTCAGAAGTCAAAACGTCGCGTTGGGCTTCAAAACCCTACTTTGTCGATGAAGTCTCACACATGACTTGGTTGCATTGACTTAAGACTTCAAAAGATGTTTTTTCTCTCACCAAATCCTTCGATAAAATGATCTCTGATCCATATGAATCACATATTAAAACTCTTCTTACCAACAATGCCCTTGTATATACTCAAGGCACAATCTCTTCTTTTTGTCATGACGTCCGATGATCCATCAATGATCACATGCTCTTACTCTGCAACCAAATGACATCACCAAATATAAAAACTGACTTCTTGACATCACTTAGTCCGTGGTCATTCCATCTTACTTACCCAAACGCCTTTTGGTAAAAAGTTACTTTGGCTGTTTGCTCTCCAATCGCCAACCGTCATCTGTCTTAAAGGAACAACTCCCTTTTCTTTTCTCCACCCTCTGAAGTACCCATTCCCTCTTACCCCCTAGATGTTTGGCTATGTGGCCTTTGAGTATTAACTTCAATTTGAGGGTTGACAAACTTTCACCTCATGTCTTAAATTGTCTTCTTGCGGTACTCACATGCATGGAATGAGGTACAAAATAGTCAAGATTTTGCTTGAAATTTCGATTTTTCCAGCATCCGCTGCGAAATCATGCGACTTTACCGCTTTGTCAAAATCAGCGAAACATTTTGCCTTATTTTGAAATTTTCCCAGGAATAGTAAAAATTAATTATCTCCCACATGAAGGACCTCCACCTATCCCCATATATAATTTTATTGCATAACACGATGCATATAGGTGTAGAGCTTATGCCTATGAAATTTCATGACTTAATACTTTCATTTTTGCATCGAAACAGACATGTTTGAATTTCTCTCTAAATTTCAATAAATTTCGGTTTCCATGCTGTCGAAAAGGCATTGAAATCAGATGCCTCATTCCTTGCTCACAAGTGCAAAAAGAGTACAATGGCTTTAACCTTAGTACATATCACGTACTTGTCTCTGCTGATGTCACCTTCCATGAACATGACATCTACTTATCGAAGGAGATCCCTGTCCCCATATCCGTACAACAATTCATATAGATACCTCTAGATATTGACCCCTTCCTATCTCCACCTACTCCTAGCATCCCTACCACAATTAGTACTCCCACCTCCAACACCACCTCAATTTTATTCCAAGATTTGTAGTAAGAGAATAATAGCTGATCCTCAAACAGATGCACCACCATCATCCTCAGTTTAATACAATCTGACGGGCTAATCACCCTTCATCAAAGGAAGGGAGCTTGTACTTCTAGACATCAATTTCCTCAATGTCTTGCTCGTCTTTCCTCCACGTCTTGTGCTCTTGCTACTACCCTTGACAACACCACCATTCCAAAAAATTGTGGATATTCTTCAGCATCCTAGGAGGAAACAACAATGATGGATGCGATGGAGCCTCTGTGGATGAATGACACACAATTCTTTGTTTTGTTACCTCATGTCATGGTAGAACAACGTAGCTATCGATGGTTCTTTTTTGTCAACTGTCAAGCATTAGTCTGGCGTCTCTATTGATCGCTTAAAAGCCGCCTGGTTGCCAAAAGCTTCACACAAACTTATGGCGTTGACTTCTTCGAGTAATTCTCGACTATCACTAAGATTGCCTCAGTTTGAATTTTGGTTTCTCTTGCTGCTCATCTGGATTGACCTTTATACCATCTTGACATCCAGAATGCCTTTTGCCATGTGGATTTATCAAAAGAGGTCCATATGAATATAAGATAGTGGTTTTTGCTTGGTACAATCTACAATGGGCCCTATTCATTCTATATGATTTCAGAATCCCTGTACAATCTCCTATTATCCTTTAATGTGATTCTATGATAACCAAGCAACTATTCGTATTGCCAATAACCAATTTTTTCATGAACATACTAAACATATCGAGGTGGACTGTAACATTGTTTGTAATCTCGTTAATGAATTTGAAGAATGTCGCAAGTGCATGTTGCAAACAAGTAGGAGAAGCTTCTTGATCAAAAGGATGTGAAATCTGGAGTAGTAGTAAACAACAACTCTTCATCATAGTCAATATCGTCACAGTCCAGAGAGTGTTGTTTCACAATAGAAAAGTTTAGAGCGTCATGGTTCACATTAGAAAAGTCCACAGAGTGTTGGTTCACAATAGAAAAGTCTAGAGAGTGTTGGTTCACAGTAAAAAAGTCAGAGAGAGTTGGTTCAAAGTAGAAAAGTCTAGAGAGTGTTGGTTCACCGTAGAAAAGTCCAATTAGTGTCAGTTCATAGTTGTAGAAATTCAACATGCTTAAGGCACAAACAATGTCAATGTGTAAATAAAGAACAAACAAAAAGTAGAAAGTAGAGACGACGTAGCCAGGTAGAAGATCATTACCTTAGATTAGCAAGCGGTAGACATGAAGCTCCAGATAGTAAGCTCTCTAAGAAGCATATTATAGTAAAAGACTTTCAGATGCAAATATGAGTAGTAGAAGTCCAGAAGTTCTTCAGGAAGTGCATAAAGATCCACAAATATATAGTGCATCAAAATATAATCTTCCTCTCCTCCCTCTCATCTCTCCTCTTTTCTCCCCTCACACTAATCACGAAAGGAACCACCAGTGTTTGGGGTAGACAATGATAAAGAAATGCTATAGAAAAAAAATAGGTCGTAGCAATACCGAGGGGTTTGGGGGCGTGAAACCTCCCTCTGGGGTTCTGGTGCCCTCAGTAGGTGGGAGTCGAGGGGAGGAGCCCCTCGCGGCGGCTTCCCCCTAAAAAAGTCTACAATATTTGATAAGAGGTATAGAGGAGAGTTAGAAGACAAATCTTCATACATGCCATTGAATAGAAAAGTAGGTGGAAGAATAATAAGCCAAAACCATATGTGTGTCACATAGGTTGTTGCAGTTCTTCAGTTGCTCCTTTTTAAGATCTCCCTAAGCAATGGATTTGTCACAAAAAATAAAAAATATGCATTTTCTTCGGGCAACGTTGGCAATACTGCTTTTCTTTGCATTTAACTTTCCGAAGTAGAAGGTCGTCTAATACTTTAGTTGAAGTAGTGCAAAGAGGCCGTAAAGATTCTCTAGTTTCCTCCCTGTGAGACTAGGAGGAGCAAGGCTATGGGGGGGCGCAAGCTTATGAGCGGAGTTGTTGCTTTTGGTTGACTCCACGGTTTGGTCTGTCTTAGAAGGAGGCTGACAACCAAAGTCTTGGAGTTTGGAGGGATAGCAACGCCAATAGGGAGGATTCGCTGGCAAGTAGGCGCATGATAGAGGCATAGAGCCACCACAAAAGTTTGACATGGAGGTGTTTATTCTTCTTCTCTTGTCCAATGCTTGTCTGGAAGCAATCATCCGTTGCTTTGGTAATGAACACCTTTGGTCAAAATTCTCCTCTTTCCATGCAGTCGATTAGCACGTTAGAAGTGTAGGTCATGATATCAGAAGAACGTAAAGGCAAAACTAATATTGTGAGAATTAGGGTCACGATGCACGACCTCAAATAGTGACTGTTTTGATTCTTTTTTCGAAAACCGGTGGAGCGGTGTGGATTTGGCAAAGTAGAGCAGGGGGTTTGAGATTAGACGATGGAGGGGGGTGGGTTGTCCGGATAGGAAATAATGACAGAAGAGGCGTCGAAAAGGGAAGAGTTACATAGAGGCGGTGGAAGAAGTTACCGGTTGAAGTGACTAAACTTACGGCTCGTGGTGGTGGCAATAGGGGTTGCGCGACAGATGTTGGTGGATGTGCGTCTGGTGGCTGATTTGTTTACGGATGCAATAAGTGTTGGTGGGTGGAGGAAGGGGGCAACGCAGGGCAGGGATTCACAGACGTGGAGAAGATATATGGCAGCGCCTGGCGCGCAGCCAAGCGAAAAAGCGGCTACGGCAGCCCGCAAGTGGAAGATCTTTTTATCTCCCTTGGATTAGGGTTTTAGGATCTCTGCTCTGATACCATGTTGTAAAGTAAAAGAAGGCTCTATATATAGGAGAAAAAGAAAGCGTACATACTTTAGACTAAACCCTAATGGCCAAGACAAACTTGGGACCATATACAAGTAGACTCAAATAACTTAGTTAATTAGATTAACCAGATTCTCTGACAATAATAAAAGGTTTGTCTGGGTTCCTCATTCCCTTTCCTCATATGGTAGGATTAAAGGGAGTTGCTGACTGGCTTTCGCTTTTCTTTTTCCGGAACATCTACAAAGAAATAGTGAACCAAACTTATGAGCTGGATTTACTCTTACGATAAAAAAATTGGCTGTAAACACAAAGGTATACCACTAAATGACAAATTGATATGGAAATTAGAGATGAAAGACCCATGGTTGTACTGGCCTGGACAACATCTTCCATCTCTCAATCACCAAAAAAGACATCACATGGACTATCACAATAATCTCGGTTTTCTTTTGAAAAGTCTGCATTTATATCACATGTAATATCACATTTTTTTTAGATAATATTTAATATCACAATGATCTCAGAAAATGTTGAAAAATTCTCTTTTGAAATGTGGATTTTTTCCAGTCATATGTAGCCAATTCCTGAATATTACGTTCAATTCCTGTTTTATTCATGCTTCACGTATTTTTTCTTCCGTGTTCCCCGTACATTTCCCATATTTTTTCTTCCGTTTTCCCCGTATATTTCCCGTTTTATTTTGTTAAGACTATGACTTAGTTTGATAGCATATATATATATGTATTATGCAGATGTATGTGTGTAATATATGTATATGTGTATGTAATACATATGTACATATATATGTGCAACACAAACACATATGTAGATATGTATATCCTCGGATTTTTTTTTCTTGAATTTTTCCCAAATTGTTGACCGTACTTTTACCATACACTGACTATTTTCTCCCAAATTTCCCACATCATTCCCAAATTCCAAATGTTTCAGCTTAACCAAGCAAATCACAAATGTCGAATTTGAGACGATGATCACATATTTGCTTGATTCATAACTATGTTTCACAAGTGTAGTGGATACAGTGCATATTGATAAAGGACATACATTCTGTAAAGCTTGACATATTTTGTGTATCAAATGCATGGTATTGAATGCTAGTTAAACAATTTGATATGCTTCACAAAACAAGGCCTTGTTCTGTATCTTCTTGACCTACCATCCATTTTGTAGCTTCAGTTGATTTTCAGGTTCAGCTGTTCAGGGTTGTTTTCGTTTCATGAAGTTATTTTTCTATATGCTAAGATGTGATTTTGATTGTAATGTAGGTTCAGGCTGGTGCAGGAGGAACAGAAAGCATGGACTGGGCATCTATGATTGTGGACATGTATAAACTGTGGGGTCAAAGCCATGGATTTATTGTTAGTGTAGTGGATGAAATGCCTGGTGAGATAGCCGGAATAAAGGTTTACTTTCCTCTCTCTGTATGGTTTTGGGTCTTTGTTAATCTGGTCTTTTATCTGCCTTACATCGTCCCCTATGAAATGTTGCTTTTTCAAATTCTCTGTAGACTAGGCTTTTTATTGCAAGCGCTGATTGACTATCACTAAATCACTACTATGAAGCGTTCAGTTTCAATGTGCGAAATGGTATTGTTGGCAATCAGGTGTGAAAAGCTGTGCTCTGCTAATGAATATAAAAATTAGGCCCCATTTGATATAGCTGTACTAGAAGACAAACATGATAGTTTGTTGTAAGGATAATACCCTTGTAATCAATAAAAGTCTTCATGCCCTATTTTTGGTTTACACCGTTATGGCTTTTGTAAGGTTAATAAAGTGGTCACAGTTTGCCACAAGGGTTTTATTATAAAATAGAAAGGTTACGGGATTATGTGTTATTGGGCGGTATCTTTTATATTCTGTTTCCTGCTGTATCCTTTCAGCAACTTTTCATATAAAATATATCGGCAGCGATGAATACTCTCCTTATTGGTATTTGATATTTACTATTCACACCATAATTCGGTTTCAGAGTCGGAATGCTGATCAGGCTTTTCGAGAGTCACTCTATTCTTCTTGGGGTCCATAATTTGGTTTCAGAGTGTTAAAATGCCAATCAGGCCTCCAGAGAGTCACTATATTCTCCATGGGTTCTGATTTTCTTCTGTATCCTTTCAGCAGCTTTTTCATATAAATATATTAGCAGGGTTGACTACTCTCCCTATTGCCTTTTCACCCTCCACACCATAATTTGCTTTCAGAACGTCAAAATACTAGTCAGGCCTTCCGATGAGTCAATGTATGCTTCATGTGGTTCATCGACCTTTCTATTTAGCATATGCGAGGGCAAGAAAATAGCTCCTCCTCTAGCAAGTCATGCTGTTGCCTCTACTCCGATTGTTAATGGTAGTGACAACTAAACAACTATAGAAAAGAAAACCTTTATTTGATGTGCCTAAAACAACTACAATGCACTCTCTTTTATAGGCTGAGAGAGTAAGTGAGAAATAAAATTAGACAATATGGGATAAAAGAAAAGATAAAGACAAACAAGTCTAAAACACAAAACATAAAGCATAAAGCATATATACTAATACCCCCCCTCAAGCTGGAGCATGAATGTCAAACATGCCCAACTTGTCCACCAGTGTAGCAAAGCGAGTCTTGGGAAGTATCTTGGTAAATATGTCAACAACCTGATCTTTTGTCCGGAGATAAGGAGTGCAGATGCGACCAGAGAGAACAGATTCGTGAACAAAATGTCAATCCACCTCGATACGCTTGGTGTGCTCATGAAATCGTGGGATTATTGGCAAGAAAAGTGGAGGCTTTATTGTCACAGTGCATGGCAAGGAAGAAAATGTCCGATTTCGATGCCGTTTCGGTGGCCACAGAAACAAAATTTTCGACAAATTTTTACAGAAATTTCGATAAATGCGTTCATGGCGTTTCGACGGCAAAATAAACAAATTAATTTATGAAATTTTACTAGAATGATCTACTAGTGTAGATCTCCTCAAATATGTAATAATATCTCATATTGGATATGTGGGGGTGGGTCTCGTCATTTTTAGTGAATGACCTTGAACTGTTTCGATGGGCATTTCGATGGGGATTTTTGATGTCAATTTTCAATGGCAAAATCAACGAACTAAGTCATTATAGTTTGCAAACACAATATATAGACTTAAAGACACAAAACTGTGCAAAAAAAAATGCTCTAGCTAATACATAGTATATAAAAAAGTAATAAAAAAATCGATGATCTGCCTGTTTCGAGAGTTTCGTCAGTTTCGTCAAAATTTTGAACATTGGTGCATGGGAATAGGAGCATAATTAGAGATATCAAATTCCTTGAGGAGACCTTAGACTCACATTAATTCACAAGCAGTATGAGCCATAACTCTGTATTCTACTTCAACACTAGACCGAGCAACCGCTCTGTTTCTTACTGCGCCATGTAACTAGATTCCTCCCAATAAAAGTGCAGTAGCCAGAGGTAGATTTTTAGTCACATCTACTGCCGGCATAATCGATATCAGAATATGCAATGAGTTTACAGTGCCCATGTCTTTTTTGGTGACCGAGAGAACCCAACCCGGGCAAACTCGACATGATAAACTCTCAAGGCATAAGAGGGTGTGGTCCGATCACCCCCCTCTCGTGCCAAATCAGCGTGGATTGCCGTTCACAAAGTGCCTTCGGTGAGGTTTGAACTCCTTCATTGGGACGCACCGAGTTCTTACCATACGGGCTACTATGGCCGCGCTACTACAGTGCCCATGTCTACGATAAAATAACCCTTTTCCTGAAGAAGTTTTCAAATATTTAAGGATATGGCAGACAACATGCCAATGACATTGTTGAGGTTTGTCCAGGTACCTACTGACAAGTCCAACAACAACAATAACAATAGCTCTAGTCACAATAAGATAAATAAGCTTACCAACCGATCTTCTATATTGGTGGTTATAAGGATCCACAAGGAATGCTGGTTGGTGATGGCTGAAATTTTTATTGGAGAGGAATAATGTAGACGACCATGGAGGTTCGGAGATGCCTGGCTGGCAACCAAGCCACGAAGAGATGGAGGCCACCCGCAGGTGGAGACTCTCTCTTTTTCTCTGTAATGTTAGGATCAATACTCTGATACCATGTGGAAAATAAGATGGGAGGTTAATGAGATATTTTATTATTGATAGACGACAAACTCACGTCCTTTAAATAGGATACGAGGCAAGTAGAATGAAGCAAACTTAACCCTAACGGGCCAAGACAACTAGGCCCATTTACATACTATTCTAATTATTCTAACATGATTAAGTTATATTAGGTTCGAATCTAGATCATGTTAGGTCGAATTAAGGCCGAATACATCTAGCTTAGGTCATGACATGTGTGATGTAGGTAACCGTATGATAGATTAAGCTTAAGGATAACCAATAGAAATGTATGTAGTAATGTATATATATGAATATAGCTACATCTATATGCAAAACCACATATATATAAGCAAAAAAACAAATGTGAAGAAGTAGAACGCCTAGAAACGCCTAGGCACCTAGACCCCCTAGGCTCCCCTTGGGTCGGATGGACTGCCTAGCCGCCTAGGCAAGTATGCTACATGCGTATTGAAATAAAATACAATGCATTTTGAGGTTCTTAGTGAGCACTTCTATGAATGAACTTAATAGAAGACACTCTAATATTGGGAACATAGATGTGGATTGGGATGAAGTCTCCCAAGCCTAATGTTCAACATCAAGCTACCTACATCCTACTTGGAAAACATCCTATAGCTTGGAGTAAGAAGCAAGTTGTTGTTGCTCGACCAAGCACAAAAGCCAACTATAGAGCTACACTTGTGCTTGCTATGAGATGCATTGGGCTCAACCCATTTTTCTGAGTTTGAGATTCTTGTGCAGACCACAAGTACACTACAGTTCACCAACAATCCCTTCTTCCACGAGAACACACAACACATTGCATTTTCCATTTTGGTATATGACCTTTCCAAAGCTAAGACTTAAGATCAAGTGGCTGATATCCCTAAACCACTTCCCCTTGCTCTATTTCATTATATGAGAAACCAATTGAGATTAAATAACGTGTACTTTCCATCTTGAGGATGAATGTTAGCATAAGTGTTTATTTGGTTATTGGGCTTAGATCACTTATCGAGTTGTTATTTCTTATTTCACTTAGGTGATGATGTATATTTCACTTGTGATGCATGTAACCTCTTACTCCTATATATAGGAGACCGTGTGATGCAGGACAAGTTCCAAATTCAAAAACATGACAACACATTTGATTAGTCCTGTTTATCTCTTTTATAACGTTATCGTGTTTTAGGTTTCATTAAGCAAGTCTTTCAGTTTTAGGACCTACGTGTAGTATTAGGGACTTGTAAGCATGGTACATCAAGCGAAATGTCTTTGATTTTGTTGGTGTTGGTTGCTGGCTAAGTCGATTCTATGAAAACATCCCTATTTGTAAACATCCTCAACATATTAGCCCTCGTCATCGACATCAGCCCAATTTTTGATGAAGTCCACCCATACCCATTAAAAAATCCCCAAGTTCATGGACATCACTCGAAGTTGTCGAAGACGACGACCAATGTTTTAAAAAACGTTAAGCGGTAAGCGTGCGAACAACACCTTGTAACTGGTTAAGTGGTAAGTGGGCTTTAAGCGGACAATTTTTGAAAAAAACAGGTTTAAGCTTTCTATATAAATTTATAGAAAATTACACATATATGTATAAATATACTATACAAACTATGAATTCCTATGATAGTTGTATTTCAAAACTCTGTATAGATTTATAGATAACTTTATATATATCTGAACACTCTATCCAACAATATAAAACACCCAAATAGTTTATAACACAACTGTAAAAAATGTTTATAGCTATAGTATAGTAAACAATAGACTTGTCATTGTTAAAACACCCTACATACATGATACAACAAATCATGTTGATATAGCTAAACAGTAAACAATATAGTTATCATGGATACCGTACTAGCTTATGTTTATATTTGTATATCATTAATCAGTCATACATCACAACAATACATTTTATCTAAGTATTCTAAATCACATAATAGTTACATGTAATTTACTTGTATACATTACAACAATACCTCATGATCGCGACTTGCATAAAAGTATGCATTCTAAGTTAGAACTACAGCTTATTATAGAACATTTAATGTATATAAGTTTAATATATTATAGTCAATAACACTTGGACAATATAGTTTACTTCATGTTAGAGGTTTACAACATTATTTTACAAAAAGGGTAAAAAGGGGCAAAAAGGGAAAAAAGAGCAAAAAGCGGGAAAAACGGGTTAAGCGACCAAAAAGCAGCCTTTTTTGTAGATCTGGTAAACGGGCGCTCAACAACAAAATTAAACGGCTGGAGATCTTCACCGATTAAGCGGCCGCTCAGCACATTTTTCAATACATCGCAGACGACATTGGTCTGCTGTATTGCGAATTTTGCTGTGAGGTGGAAAAAGGTACTTGAGCTTGACTTGTCATAATTTTGATGTTCTTTTTTATAATTCTAAGCTAATATTAGTAGATCTACCCCCTCTCTACTAGATCTACCATAGATTTACACATGTATATGTAGATATACTCATCGAGCACTCTTCTACTATCCCAACCAAATTTGTATTTTGGAGGCGGATGCATTCCGCTTTTGTAAGTAACCGTGTGTTTTTCTACATATGTAAACCTATACGGATGGTTATATGCCACACATATTACGTTTTTGATATAGAATTGATGAAATCTATTTGTTTTCATAAGGAATTTACTATTTTTAGCTTAATTTTTGTTGAAGTTGTGTTGAAGTTTGGTTGGAACTATCATTGATGTTTCCACAAACTTCCACTTCGACATTCTGTTCCTTGCTTGTAAGTTCTTAATTAATTAGTTGTTATCTCTTATTTTAGCTGGACCATTAGCGGAAATAAACCAATTAGGACTTCTTGCAAGTTTTCTATATAAACTACACCCAAGGGTATTGTGTGGTGGTTGATTTAGATGAATGAATTGAATTTTTGCAATGTAGTTCGTATCACCTTGTACTTATGAATCAACCAAATTGGATTAATCTAATAGCTCTCTTTTGCACATACTTTAGCAAGCTTGATGCTGATATGCTTACCCTACAAGTGTTGTTTTGAAACCCACGACCCTCGCCCGACAATCGGGTTGCCATATTTGGTGCTGAAACCCATCCCATGCCTTGGAGATTCACTTACATACTAACTTGAGGCTATAAACCACCCATGCTTTGAGATTGTTCAACAATAAGTAGGGTCCTTCATGCTCTAGAGAGATAATATACCAAGGTTCTTGCCAACTCTCTAGAGCGATAATCCGTATAAGGGCCTTTCTAGCTGGGCTGCAAATCAAGACATCCAGTTGCACCTGCATGCAATTTTAATTTCCATTTGTTTGGTTGTGTGTGGCTGCAACCTACAGTGGGGAAATGAAGTACACCTTGCGGTTCAATTACACAGAAAATTTGGAAAACGGAACGCGACAAAATTGGGCGCGGTTGGTTCTGTTTGTAAGCTCCGCAAGGCCTGTGCACACAACTTTTTCCCTCCCTCGATCGTCCTGTGTCATACAATCTGAACAAAATCTGTCAACTACCATCTTAACCTAGGAAAATTCTATCCACAGTCACCTGCCCACTCGTTGGCATACCTGGAATATGGGGAAAACGAGATTTAATGCATCTCAGAGATATTCCACCTGTAGCCGTCATTGCCCATGCAACAATCATGCATAATGCATGCAAAGTGCAATTATTGTATCTATTCCCCCAACTAATTGCACCTGTGATATCTCAACTCCACCACAAATTATGTAAAGTATTTAGAATTAAATTTCTGTTCCTTTCTGATTCCCTCCAACTCACGTACTGTAAACGCACGTATTGTACACACATTTGTTGATACTTCTTATTGTAACTTATTTGATATGTTGCGTCTATTGCCGTTATATATACACAACAATATAGCTGCCAAATTTTACACAACGTTACATATTGCAATATTTTCTCATGCATAATCATTATCATTTTAACTCAATTTTTACGTACAATACACGATTTACAGTACAATATGTACAATACAAGACATACAATACTAGCAACCGTATATTACATGTAGCCCTCAAATCTTGTTACCACCGCCCCATCAAAGATTTGTATCTTTAATAGGTATGGTACAAGATGTACAGAATGACACATACAACACTAACATCATTTGACAATACATTTAGATGTACAGTACGAGACGTAAGGTATGAGCGTGCAATATAAAACTACATTATGCATACATTTAGAATGTAGTGCTTGTCAAATTGCACACAAGAAGTACAATACTAACAACCACATTGTACAAGAACACAATACTAACAACCACATTTTGTATACTTTCAAAATGTAGCATTTGACAGAAATGTACACAAAAAGTAACTTTCAACCACGCACTGTAAACACACGTACTGTATTAGTGTACGAACGTTGGTGGGGTGGAATGGAGTTGGAGAGTGGAGTTGCAAGAGAGAATAAATTTTCAAAAATTGGGGCTGGAGAGAGTATGGAAAGAATTTTGGGATTCTGTAACTTTTGCATGGAGTTAATTGGTGTGGACTTAATGCGTATGAGAGAAAACGGATGGGCCGGACTTTTGTATGCTCCCTAGAACTAGGTGTGTGAACGGGCATATAAGTTACTGTGGGTAGCGTAACTCTTAACCTACCGATTAAACAGCGTAAAACCAAACATATGAGTTGTTGTTGCAATTCACTCAGTTACATTTCGTGTTTTTAAAGCTGCATCGTGGGTTGGCTTTACGCACAACCAGACGAGCCCTAAGCTGTGAATTTCTTGGTTATACTCAAATTAAATGAATTTATGAACTGTAGGTAATAAAGCTTCTGTTTACTCGGGTAACAAAAACCAATTTAGCATGGAAGTTTATTAGTACCAATCATGCTAAGTTATCGTCACGATACATAATAGGGCCACTCACGTTGGCTTTGTTAGTAGTTTGCTTGTTTTAATTTTTCCCCAAAAATTCTTGATTGGTAATTTGATGTGTAGTTATGCCTTATATAGCTGGTAGTAAAACATTCCTCTATATTACGTATATTCCTTGTATTTATGACTTCCCTCATATAAACTCCTCCCTTCTCTTCAACTTCCACTGTTATAAAGATGAAACTATTGATATTTGATGAATTGGAAGTAGGTAGATATGTTTCATATATGAAAAAAGGGCTGAATTGTGCATCTCATGCCATCACTTCTAGATAATTATACATTACACTACCTTTTGTCTTTAGTGCAACGACTCATGAGGAGGCATCCTATGTTTCTAATCTATTTACCAAAAGACCAACCTTTTCAGGGTCAAGGCCTAGCGATCAACTTGGCATGTTGTTGAAGAAGGCTACAATGAGGGGGGAGGTAGGTAGATAGTTTACCCTTCCCATGTAAAATCAAAGATGATGACCTAAAGTTGCTAATTGGACCACACCTTCCCCCTCTTTTGTTAGATTTTTTCTCAAGTTTCTCCTAGCAATGATGTATATGACTTGCCAACTTAAGAGAAACCACCTTGCTAGTGCCTTCTATTTATAGTTTGTCCCTCTACTTTAGCACACCATCTAGTCACATGTAGGTAGCATGGACGCCCAAGGCTATGATCTAGAATTGGATTTAAGCCTAGTCACAGAAAAAAGAACTAAGGGGTTTGGATGCCTCTAGGAAGGGGTAGCTAGTAATTAAGCAACCACTTCACTCTCTAGAATATGTTCATGCATGCTTTAGTGCCAAACCCTCAATTCTAATTGTATTGTCTTGGTCTCCCTTTCTCTTTTCCGCACATAAATATATTTGTATCTATACATTTCTTCTCTCATATTTCCACACCCATAATCCCCCTACACACAATCACACAATGAGAGATTTGTCCTCTAATGCTCCAATCTCTTAATGAACCTTTTATTCAATCCAACCAAATGTATTTGAGGAGCATGCTTTACATATGTTAAGAATATATTTAATGGAATGGGATAAATACAAGATTGGACGCCCTCTCCTTTATATAGGAGAGGGGAGACGCCCTAAGACTTAGGACGCAAGTAATCTAAACGGGCTCAAATACAAAAGCCCAGTAACTAATTAACCTATTAACTAAATAGGCTAATATAGACTCTCTAACACTCCCCCTCAAGCTAGAGCATGGGTGAAACACATGCCCAAAGCTTGGAGGTTACAAGACTCGATAAAACGATAAAAGAAATGATAAATGAAAGATAAAAGATAAATATCACTCCCCATACAAAATTTGATACTCCCCCTTAATTAATACTCCCCCTGAACCATGTGGTGACAATGCCTCTCTTCTTTGAAATTATATTCTGCAGGCTGGAGATCCTCGAGCTTTGATGAAGGTCCTTTGGAGTGCATCTGGAATGAAGAACATCTGAAGAATGGAACCTGATACTGCAGCAGTAATTCACCACTTGGAGCAGACAATCCTCAACACCATCACTACGTCATCTTCATTGGATTACGTACTTAACACGGCACAAACGCGGATGCCCAATGTCGATGTAACAGTAGCAGAATCTTCGAATTGTCTGAGAAGACGTGCATAACGTGGCACAGACATGAACGTACGATATGCTGGTGATACGATGCAGGTACCATAAAACTCTGACGCATGAACCTTGGGGGCGTAATAGGAAAGGAGATATCATCCATCAAGGAAAGTTCCAAGAAGATCATCAACAAGTGATGCTAATACAACAGATGCAGCTCGGAGAAGACGTGATGAAGCAACTCGGTGAAGATAAACTGGATGAATCAACCTTGCAGAAGTAGATTGGCAGGCTTGCTGAGCTTCTGAAAATCTGAAGAAGCACCCTCTGTCTCATGTGAATGCAACTGAAGTACACTAACACCTGACGTACATAACGCGGTACGAACGCGGATAGCTCGGTGTTGACGTTGAATGAAGATCCTTCATCGCTGTCTGAAAGTAGAGAACGAATGTGCTGAACAATGCGAAGCTCCATGAAGATAATAGCCTGGAAGATATATAGCCTGAATACATATATCATCTCTTCTCATACTCTCTCTCTCATACATATTATCACACACACTCTCTCTCTCTCTTCTCATCTCTTCCTCTCCTCTCTATCCCTCCCGCACACCAAATATGACGAGAGTGAGTGTTTGGTGTGGAGAAATGGATATATGACCCCCTGCACTGTGGAAAGGGATACACACATGATATGGGTGGGTGGGAAAGGAATTGGTGGATTTGAGAGAAATTTGTGTATATAGAGTGATATTTATCTTTCATCTGTCAATTATCATTTCTTTTATCATTTTATCGAGTCTTGTAACCTCCAAGCTTTGGGCATGTGTTTCACCCATGCTCCAGCTTGAGGGGGAGTGTTAGAGAGTCTATATTAGCCTATTTAGTTAATAGGTTAATATAGACTCTCTAACACTCCCCCTCAAGCTGGAGCATGGGTGAAACACATGCCCAAAGCTTGGAGGTTACAAGACTCGATAAAACGATAAAAGAAATGATAAAAACATAGATTCAAATATCATACTGTTAATACAATTTTATATGCAATTTACTTGATGTCATGAGAAAGAGTTAAATAAATAGAATTTTGTAATGTAACCTTTGATCTGTGTCTGTATATGTAATATATTGTGATTGTCATGCTACATAACTCAAATTTATAGAAGTAGCGCCTATCAGATGTTATGCTTCGTAACCTTACAAGTCATGATAATTATATTTGCAACATGTAATGCGTCATAACCTTATGAATAGGATGATTCTACTTGTATCAATGGCAAATGGAGAGTAAATTGTATTTGTTTCAATGCCAAACAAAAACTCAGTGTAGGAAATTTCCTAGAGATAGCCATAGAGCCCCTTTTCCCTGTTTATACTGAAATGATCCACTAAGGGCGTGCTTCACTGAGAGCTTAAGAAGCTTGTGAGAAGAGATGAGGAGGAGAGGAGACGAACACCGGGAGATTTGTCGGCTGCAAGGAGCAACTTTCTTGAGAGGGCAATAGCCGTCTCTCCTTGTTTTTATATATTAGGGTAAGATACATTGTGGTATAAAGAAGAAAATAAGAGAAAAACAATAAAATAAATAATATAATAAAGATAGAACCAGGAGACGAGTCGTCGATTTCCGCCGCTGATCAACTCTCGATACCATCGACAGGACTGTCGATGGTATCGACATAATGCTCTTCTGTTGTTGTGATAAAGTCGATACCATCGACCTCCTGTCGATAGTATCGACAGGGATGCAGGTTGTTTCACACTCCCCCTCAAGCTGGAGAGTACACATCGTGTATGCCCAGCTTGCCACATAATCTCTGAAAAGCTGCTGGTCCCAAAGGCTTTGTTAAGATATCCGCCAGTTGATCTTCGGACTTGACGTATGGCGTCACAATAGTACCAACTTTGATTTGATTACGAATAAAATGACAATCAACTTCTATATGCTTTGTACGCTCATGAAAGATAGGATTCCTGGCAATGTGTATAGCAGACTGGTTGTCACACTTGAGCTCCATAGAAGACACAATAGTGATTTTTAACTCAGAAAGAACAGATTTGACCCATTTTAGTTCACAACATGCATGGGCCATAGCACGGTATTCAACCTCAGTGCTGGATCTAGCTACCACATGCTGCTTTTTGCTTTTCCACGTAATCAAATGATCACCTAGGAAGGTACAATAGCCTGATGTAGACCTTCTATCAGTATGATCACCAACCCAATCTGCATCTGAATACCCTGTGAGAGTCAAAGTAGATGGAGTCACCTTGGGTTTAGACAATGTTTTAGAAAGCGGGAAGCGGGAGGCGTGCAGAGAGCACCTTGTGGCTGCTTGAGCGCCAGGCGGCCGCTCAGGCGGGCGCTTTTTGAAAAAGCGGGTACCTAAATTCTTCTATAATTTAATAAAATATATATACATATTTGTATATAAGTAATATATTTATAAGGAACTTTTATACTTATTTAGACAGCCTACACAAAAAAATAAAGCACCCAGATAGTTTTTGACACAGTTGTAATATGGTATTTGGGTACTACTAATACCCAAATAGTTTACTTTCACTGCAGTGAATATATTCTGATTATATGTACTAAAATGTAGTAAGCAGTAGAAGATATATAATGTATTAATGTAGATTATGCAGTAAACAATTAGAATATATAGAATGTTTTATTATCAATATCCAGTAAACAGTAGAATATATATTACACAATAAAATGTATTAGTACATTATATTATATAAGGTAGAAGGGTACATAAATACAGTATGCAGTAGATATTTATGTATTGGTGCATTATAAAATGTATCATACAGTAACGTTTCATATTAAACAATGTACAGCAGCAATGTATTATATTATTACAGACTTATAGTATTGTATATTATATTACATGCTAATACAGTCACTCATGCACATACATAGATACTAGGCAAGTCAATATATAGTAGCAGCAACAACATTTGATTACAAAAAAATGAAAAATGAAAGCAACGATACAAAAATCCAGCGCCCAAAAATTAGGCGGCCAAAAGCGGGCGCCCAAAACAAGGAATCAGGCGGGCGCATAGGCGGGTTAAAGCGGGTTTAGGCGGCCGCTTAATGGGCTGCCGCCTGGGTGGCCGATCAAAGCCTTAACCAGGCGGTTGGGCCTCTTGGCCGCTCAGGCGGGCGCCTGGGACGCTTTTCAAAACACTGGGTTTAGAATAAGTGATCCCCTTACCAGGAGCACTCTTCAGATATCTCAGAATCCGGCAAACTGCCGTCCAGTGTGACTGTCGTGGTGAGTGCATATGCTGACTCACAATGCCTGCAACAAAAGAAATGTCAGGTCGTGTAACAGTCGGATATATTAGCTTGCCAACTATTCTCCTATAATATCCTGGATCTGAGTACTCAACATCATCAACCGTCTCCTTGATGTGATAATCCATAGGAGTAGATACCGGTTTAGATTCATTCATGCCTGTCTCCTGTAGTAAGTCAAGCACATCTTTCCTGTGAGATAGATTGACACCTGCATGGAATCTAAGCACCTCAATGCCCAGAAAATATCTCAGTCTACCCAGATCCTTTGTTTGGAAGTGTCTCTGCAAACCTTCATTCACACGAGATATGCCTGTAGAATCACTGCCAGTAATTACTATGTCATCAACATATACAACAATGATGATAGAGCCACAAGAAGAGCTAGAGTAGAATAAAGAGTGATCAGTCATGGAGCGACAAAAACCCATCTGGAGTACAACGTCACTGAACTTGTCAAACCAAGCTCGAGGAGACTGTTTCAGCCCATATATGGCTTTCTTCAATTTACACACCTTCTGACACTCCCCCTGAGCAACAAACCCAGGAGGTTGCTCCATATATACCTCTTCCTGTAGGTCACCATGTAGAAAGACATTCTTAACATCAAGCTGAAATAGGGGCCAATCAAAGGTAGTAGCCAGAGAAATAATAATCCACATAGAATTTAGACGAGCTACTGGAGAA
Organism: Alisma plantago-aquatica; assembly: GCA_963693085.1. Taxonomy (NCBI): domain Eukaryota; kingdom Viridiplantae; phylum Streptophyta; class Magnoliopsida; order Alismatales; family Alismataceae; genus Alisma; species Alisma plantago-aquatica. The sequence goes on along the minus strand of OY856410.1, from coordinate 213,377,263 downwards.
AAGGTCTCAAAGAAATCAACTCCATAGGTCTGTGTGTAGCCTTTTGCTACCAATCTGGCCTTCAACCTCTCAACGGATCCATTCAGATTATGTTTGATGGTGAAAACCCATCTGCAACCCACTACTTTCTTTCCTGCAGGTAAGTCAACAAGATCCCATGTGCCATTATGCAAAAGAGCTGACATCTCAAGCTGCATTGCCTGTTTCCAGCCACTGTCCTTCATAGCATCATAGTGATTCCTTGGTATATCAACATAATCAATCCCAGTAGCAAATGCGCGGGTCTGCTTAGATAAGTGGGACAGACAACACACATTTGTAATAGGATGTCTAATAGTACAAGTACGAGTACCTTTGCGAACAACAATAGGAAGATCAAGATCTGATGCTTCTGCAGGAATCTCGTGAGTAGAAGACGATGAGGAAGGCTCAGGGACTGGTGTCGCTACCTCTGCTGGATCTTGTCTGCCTCGCCTACTATAAACATATGGGTACTGTTGAATAACAGGCATGTCAGCTGTCTGCTCGTCCTGAATAAAAGTATAATCAGGAATGATGGGTGGCGCTCCCTCACTCTGCACAGATGGTGTCACTCTCTCACTCTGAAAATCTAGTGGCACTCCCTCTCTCAACTGCTCCCCCTTACTCATAGCATCGGAGAAATATGGAGTGGTCTCATGGAAGGTAACATCCCTAGACACAAACATGTGACGAAGACTAGGACAGTAACACTTGTATCCTTTGCTAGTACTAGAATAACCAAGGAACAAGGTTTTAATAGACCTAGGAGAAAGTTTGTCAGCCTTAGGGTCAAAATTATGGACAAAAGAAGTGCAACCAAAAACTCTAAGGGGAACATAGAAGGGCTGATCCGTGGGTCGTAACACAAAGAAAGGAGTTTGTCCTTTAAGAACAGAGGATGGTTGTCTATTAATTAAGAAGCAAGCGGTTAAAAGAGCTTCAGACCAGAATTTCTTAGGCACATTGGATTGAAACATGATCGAACGAGCAATATCAAGAAGATGACGATTTTTCCTCTCAGCCACCCCATTTTGCTGAGGGGTGTGAGGACAAGACGTGCGATGGATCATGCCCACAGAACTGCAAAAATTAGACATAGCCTTTTGAACATACTCTAAAGCATTATCAGATTGGAGAGTTTTTATATTGCAGTCAAACTGAACCTTTATTTCTTTATGAAAATGTTTCACAATAGATAGCACAGACTCTCGACTTTTGAGAAGGTAGATCCATGTCATGCGGGAAAAATCATCCACAAAGGAAATAAAATAACGAAAACCATTATAACTCTAGTCTTTAACAGGACCCCATACATCACTGTGGACTAACTCAAAAGGACAAGATGTCCGCTTATTGACACGATTGGGATAAGACAACCTATGATGTTTTCCCAGCTGACATGACTGACACTCTAAAGATGACACTTGGGACAACTCAGGTTCCAACTTTCGTAGGCTCTCTAACGACGGATGTCCATATCTACAATGCCATAGTAAGGGGGAACCACTCAACAGAATGGATGGAGCTGGAGCAGATACTGGGCGAGGCAGACTGTCACTGTGGAAAAGGTAGAGATCACCTTTCCTAGGCCCCCCACCAATCGTCCTCATACTCTTGAGATCTTGTAAGACAAAACGAGAAGGCCCAAATGTTACCGTACATTTTACAGTGTCAATCAATTTTGCAACAGAAAGAAGATTAAAAGGAAACTCAGGCACAAAGTGTACAGATTTAAGATCAATCTTGGGTAGCTAGCACTCTCCTCACTGAACCATCTGCCAGTGTGAAAGATTGGTGAGGGATATACGAGTCAATAGATTGGAGCAATCTCTTCATACCAGTCATGTGCTGTGACGCGCCAGAGTCAACCACCCAAGATGAAGTAGAGCCAGAAGTTATCAGAGATGTAGCCTGATTACCCGCAGTAGATGTCAGGTTTGCTGATGACGAAGATGAAGATCCCACACTCATGTGCTGTGTAGCTTGAATGAACCGATCATACTCCTCTTGAGTGAGAGTGATGCCGGTCCCAGAATTGGTGCCCACAGCTGAAGACGGAGAGGAATCTGTAGAGGTGGCACAATGTGCTACCCTCACAGGAGGTGCAGCAGGTCTCCCATGTTTCTTCCAACACTTCTCCACTGTATGTCCCGGTTTGTCACAGAAAGTACACTTAGGACGTGTCCCACGTCCTCTGCCCATACCAGGTCGTCCTCCTCTCAACGCAGCAACTACGAATGCATGAGACTCCCCAGAAGATATTGTAGAGATATGATTAACAGACTCAAAAATAGACTGTTGAATTCTCGAATAGGCTTCCACAAGACTTGGCAATTTATCAGAAGCCAAAATGACACTCCTCTCAGAACAACAATTGGGATTAAGCCCGGATAGAAATTTAGCAGTAACCAGGTCGTCTCTGTCTTTGATCTGTGCAACAACTGTCACAGGATGATAGTAGCTCAGCTCTTGAGCAAGTGCCTGAATAGCTCCAAAGTATTCCTCAAGAGATCTATCACCCTGCCTTTCAGCAAACAGACAATCATATATCATGAATTGCCGAAGAGCATTCTTCTCCAGAGAATAGTGCTGCTTCACTACGTCCCATATCTCTTTAGCTGTAGTATAGAACATAAACCTAGCCGCAATGGTAGGTTCCATACTATTCCATAACCAAGTCTTCACAAGACTGTCATGATGCTTCCATTCAGCGTATCCTTTATCAGTAGAGTCCAGGGGACCCGAGTCAACATGTCTCGCCTTGTCGCGAGATTCTAAGACAGTGTGAACATCGTTCATCCATAGTAGATAGTTTTTCCCGTTGAGCTTGATGGAGGGGATAGGAGACGCCTCGTTATAGGGAGTCTTGGTGTCCTCCATTATAGACGGGAACTTAGTGACAGATTGATACACGTCACAGAGAAAGCTGAGGTGACGGAGAGATACACGTCACGAAGATAGATGAGGTGACAGAGAGATACACGTCACAACACAAAAACACAGATAAATGCGTTACTGACACATTCACAGCCTCCAATCGATTTTCCTAATCACACATGGAGGATATGTGATTAGGAGAGCACTCTGGAAGAGACGAGTCCCTCAGATTGGGCTTTAGATAGCCGTTGGATCAACCGGAGACTCCCAAACAGTAGTTCCGGCTCCCGAGAACTAGCCGAAAAGTGTTATCGATCCAACGATGAAGACGGTTAGCGGATGCTAGCCTAGCAGCACCTGCGCCGGCGGCAGGCTGCTGTTTCTGTCGGCCTGACGACCGAGGTGGCCGTGACGCCTAGAGAAGTTGGGCGGCAGTGGCGGTTGAGAAGGAGAAAGGAGACGGGGAGGCTGTGGCGGCGGCTTGTTGAGGAAGCGGGGCGGTGGATCAAAGCTGCTCTAATACCATGTGTGAAGAGATGAGGAGGAGAGGCGACGAACACCGAGAGATTTATCGGCTGTAAGGAGCAACTTTCTTGAGAGGGCAATAACTGTCTCTCCTTGTTTTTATATATTAGGGTAAGATACATTGTGGTATAAAGAAGAAAATAAGAGAAAAACAACAAAACAAATAATATAATAAAGATAGAACTAGGAGACGGGTCGTCGATTTTCGCCGCTGATCAACTCTCGATACCATCGACAAGACTGTCGATGGTATCAACAGAATGCTCTTCTGTTGCTGTGATAAAGTCGATACCATCGACCTCCTGTCGATAGTATCGACGGGGATGCAAATTGTTTCACAAAGCTTTTGAATAATACAAAACTTAAATTTTTATCTTCAAAATTTAATCCTTCCTATGGAAATGATCAATTTATTCACCTTCCAAATATCACTAGGGCATGACTTTTTTATTCACCAAGCCATACAAATTACATTTTATACATGTCGTAGTTGCCACACGTGATATAGTTTATTTGACCGTAACATGTTGTAAGTAGAAGCAATGCTAACTTTTTGTATGGTTGGATCATGGAAAATTAATCACTAAAATACTTATCCACAATTTACATCCCTTTCTTGCTCTCACCAAGACGTGTTTCTCACTACGTCATTGCTCTCTTCTTATACATGCATACATATATGTAGGAGGGAGGGACTTGGCAGTAGGGGCATGCTCCATGACCACCATGAGATATATGTTGCATTATGTCGCTTTAGGGATCCCTATGCCTATATTGAGCATTAACATCATTTTATATTGCGCTATTGTTCAACTTAAATGCTTGTGTTCGGTTTAGGTGCCCAACACCCTCAATATCAGGGTTTTATACCATTGTTGATTATTTATGGTTTACCTTTTGCTCACTAATGCTATGTAATGACTATGCTATCCATATCGGGGATTTGATTGCAATAGGATTTATTCTAATAGCTATGTTAGAGGTCCTCTTGCCTCTTATAGAAACTTTTATACAACTGTCGTGCATTTTAATGAAAATTTGTGCTTTTTGTACAGCCAAATGTGTAGCACTTGTAAATCGCCGCTCTTCGTATTTTCACAATCTTTTTTTCTAGGATATTTTTGCTATTGTTTTTCCCGATTCATTCCCAATTTTTTTAGTTTGGACCGGTCTGATTTTTCCCTAGTTGAACCTTTCCACTTACCCATGACCAATACCCCCTGAATCATTCCCTCTTAAGCCCGAAGACCCCCCCCCCCCCCCAACACACACACACAACAATTTCTCTTCTTCCAGAGAGGGGGGAGGGAGCATCTACCCTGCTTCAAATATGTCTCTAACCTTCCCCTTCTCACTTCCAACGCCTTCTACATAGCTGGAGAAGGGTAGTTGCTAGAAGCACCCCCGTTTCTCCTTTCGAATGACCATTGCTCTTATCCCCTATTTTTTCTCCCCCATACTTGTTAAGGCACCAAGGTTGAGCGCCTTGCACCTTGGGACGCCTTGGGTGCTTTTAAATTTGTATTCCGTGATTCTTCCCATGTTTATATATAAGTTTTATGATTATTTGGTCATTTGCCGCTTCATTTACATGCATTTCATAGTTATATATGTATATATATACATAAATTTATAATTAGTCCCTTCATATACATATATTTCACTATAAGAAAACATAATCAATTACGTTTCAAACCATTTATAATAAGCATTATTGGCAAAACCACAAGAAAATTATTAAAAAATGTAATAGATAAATTATAAATCTACTAACAACTACATATTATAAGTCAAACAACTACAAGTCTTCAACGAAGTAATGACTTTGTTACATAGCTTGTAAAATTGAAAATGGACTGAAGTGAACAAGACACAAAGCTAGCAAATTCAAGCATGAAGTAAGCACATAAATGTAAAAGAAAATATATATGACACATAACAATAATAGTAAATTATGTTTTGAACATTATAACAAGAGGTGAGGTTTATGCTCATCAATCTGACACGATAGGAACTGCAAGTTTAAAACCAAATGCTCAGCCCATAATCGTCCTAGTCTTGAAATGGGTAACTTGGACCCACAGTCGAAGTATCCTTTACTTTTATAGTAGTTGTAGGATATTAAATTAAAATAATGTGTGACAATAATATTGCAGAATTAAAAAATATATACTATATCTAAACATAAAAAAATTAGAAAGGTTTAGAGAATAAAAATATAATACATACTTGGAGAGTGAACCATGCCTAGAATGTACAAATTAACAACTCAAAATCAATGAAATTTGAGTTTACTCATAACCTGTACTCGAATTGTTGAAAAAAGATCAAAACATGGAGTCCATTATTTTCTAGGTCAAACCATTATCTTGCAAAACATAATGCAATAAAAGAAGAGAGGGCACTACATGGAGTATATGCGGTATGCAATACTATGTGCAAGCGTTTATTCATTTTTAGAAACCTTTATATAATTAACTACATAGAATCATAAATTAAAATATTGAGCTTATAAATCATTATATCAACACTGTACAATCGACAACATATACATTTAAATGAAACATATACATATATATGTATATTGTTTTCTCATATGCAACTCCGACTATACTCCATACATCTTGTGCAAATGTAGCCAACCCCAAGACGAACAGAGGAGGGTTGGTGGTAGGTTGACAACCATCTAGTAAATTGTGTCATTTTTAATCCGAAATGGATCCTTATAAGAATCTTTTTGATAAGGGGGCTTATGAAGGCATAGAAAACAATAAAAAACTTATATGGTTTTTATCGATCTAGAAAAGGCTTATGATCGAGTACCTAGGGAAGTGCTGTGGATGTTTTTGGAGAAAAGGTGCGTACCAAATTACCAATCCAATGCATTGACTTGATTAAAGATATGTATGATAACTCAATTGCAAGTGTTAGGACTCTTAGGGGAGAGATACCAAGATGATAGTTAGGGTGCATCAACGTTTGACAATATCTGTTTGTTATTGTTAGGAGTCGGCAGAACATAGAATCATATTAAGTTGATTCTGAGGCTTAGATGATGATGATGATGACGAGGAGTTGACAAAACATGTTCAAGAAGAAGATTCATTGGTGCATTTATTATACAAATAATATTAAGTTGATTCGTGACACGAAAGATAGAACTGTTAAATGGGTGGGTGGGTTGGGTCTTTGCGGGTGCGGGTCAAAAAGATACAGTTCTAAACGGGTGTAAAAAAACACACCCAAACACAACCCAACGAGTTGCAGATTGCCCGCGGGTGTACATATAAAATGTGTCCAATTAACAGTAAGTTGCTAGTTGCTTTCCTTAACACTAAAAACAACATTTAAAACAACTTGTAACTATGTTTTTATGTCAAATATAGTGCAATGAGACCAACCAACTACTATGTTTAACATCAAACCTTTCGATTAGTTGTCATTTGTCAACATATCTTTATAAAAAATCACAACTAGTTGCTGTATGCCAATGTAAAATAGGAGAATCAATGTAGTTTTCGTAGATAAATATCATAAAAACCGATACATAATCTTGTCACGTAATAGTAGACATTCCTAAGATTACAAGTACTTGTTTTTGTCTATTGCAAAGACAAAATAAAGAGAATACAATTGTTGTTAGTGAAGTTAAAGAGTTAACTTGTGTAAAACAAGTAACATCTTTTAATAGGTGTATGTGTATATAATGTATATAAATATATTTGCTTCAGTCAACTGGGTCACCCACGGGTGCCCGTGGATCTCCCGTGAAACCTGCTGCTATATAAACGGGTGGGTATGGGTTTGGGTGATTTTCAGCGGGTGGCAAATTTCTTCACCCAAATCCAACTTAAACGGGTCAACTCGTGGGTGCCCGCGGATTTTGACCCAGTTTGACAGGTCTAACGAAAGATAAACTAAATGATAAAGATGAATTTTGGAGGAATGCGTTGGAATCTAATAGATTTAAGATCAATAAAAGTAAAAGTAAGTATATGCATTGCCATTACAATCAGTCTAGAGTTGTGAATGGGGGGCAAAGTTGGATGTAGTGGATGTACCGAATTGTGACAAGTTTCGCTACTTGCGTTCTATAACTCAAAGGGATAGCGATGTCCAAGATGATGTTTATCATAGGATCACATTAGGATGGTTGAAATGGAGCGCAATTGGAGTAGTGTGTGATCAGAAGATCACACTAAAATAAAAAACAAGTTTTATGGAGCAACTACACGATCAACCATGCTATATGAGAGTGAATGTAGAGTGGTGAAAGAATAATGTTTCAACACGAATGCTGAGATGGATGTGTGGGAAGACAAGGACAAATCACTTGAGAAATGACTACATCAGTAAGAAGCAGGGGTGGTGAACATTGAGGAAAAGTTGCATGAGGTTTCCTGAGATGGTATGGAATATGTGCAATGCAGACCGACTAGCAAACCTATGCGAAGCAACACTATTTATTCGACCACAGCCAAAACAAGAAGAGGCATGCCTTGACTAATTATTGAAGAGCTTGTAAGGAGGATTTTGAATGTTTACCTATTGATCAGAAAGACCCATAACAGAGCTGATTGGAAAAGAAGGATCCATGTAGCCGACCCCAACATGGTTGGGATTGAGGTTTAGGTGATGATGATGATGATTGTGTTCTCATGTGCGAACCATGCACTTCTTATGCTGTTTTGCCATCTCCATGTACTACATATGGCAGTGCAGTCCAATATGCAACCTCGACTGCGTATGCGGCTGCTTTTCAAACAGAGACCATATATGTGTATTCTTTATGAGAGTTCTTGTTTAATTTTTTTTGTTAAACTACTTATACACAAACACACACCCATTTATATATAATATATTTTACATGCATATTTATATGATACATATTGATATATATTTATATTTTACAATTTAAACATACAATAACTGCTTAATTCATCAAAATAATAAAAAATGTATGTGTCATGCATATGAGCTTGAATTCTGCAAATAGTATATGAAGTACCCTGGCCGCACACATACAACATAACGCATTTTCTGAACTTGGCAGTGTATAATATATTTATGCTGTGTATATATGTAGATATATCGGAAATGTGTCATATGCATACATGAATGCATCAATATCAAAGCATATATATAAATATATGTGTCTATATATATACATATATGGGATTAAGAGAGAAAGATCCCCCTCCCCACAACTTGAAGTGGAGGTCGGAAGCCCAATGGGGGTATTAAATCGAGAAATGCTTGTCCGGTGTTGCCGACACCCACACACACCCACACACACATATATATTATATCCCTCCTTCCACAACCTGTAGTGGAGGTTGAATGCCCAAGTTGATATTAAATTAAGAAATGCTTCTCTAGTGATTTGAACTTGGGTCCCTTAATTGGGGAACACCTGTATTCACCAACACACTATCCCTTGCTGACGACACATATATATGTATGCATGTATATATGTGGATATATCAAAATGTTTCGATGTGTTTGGGAATGTGTTATATGTGTATATATGTACCGGTGTAAGTAGTGGGCTTTTCAAAAGGCAGTGTTTCGGCCGCTGAAGTATAAGCGGGAGCATATGCTGCCACGGGGACCATTTTCCGGAATTCTAGGTCAAACCACGCCCAATCCACAGTTTCAAACATTAAATTAACAACTCTTGTGATGCAGCCAAGCTACAGAGAAGAAGAAAGGGAGAAATAAATTTGCAACCAGCAAATAAAATTCTAATTCATAATTGATTGCCTGGACAAAGGCCCCAAGGTTGGCTTATATAAGACCCTATGACTTGACGTGCAAGTCAACAAAATAGAAAACTAAAATCCTAATGCAAGCAAATAAAACAAGGAATTAAAATCCTAATAAAGAAATTTGGAATTAAATATAATACAAATTTCCTAAATGCATAAAGAACTAAATAAAAGCCCAACTTGAGCCCAATAAGCTCTAATCAGGATTGTCTTGGATCCGTCTTTGCTTCCTATGCAAATCTCCTTTCATGGATTGCATCGTCTTGTTTTCAGCTCATTGATACTTTTGGATCATGCATCTGCCTTCGACAAAAATCTGAATTTAGAAAAATGGGAAGACATAAATTTGAGATTTGATGATGCATGACCTGTACTTGACCAAGTAACCTCGATTTTTCGTCAATGAATGGTTTATCTGATCAATATTAACCATTAACTCGACCGATAAAAATAAATTATTTTGTAAGCAACAAGCAATAGGAAATGGATTCTACTTAAAATGGGTTATATAACTTCCCTCCCAACAAAAAAACAAGCAGACAAGTATAGTTCTACGTGGTAATTTTTTTTTCTCAATTACAGGAATGTCTGGGAAAATTGAAGAATTTACATGCTTATACTTGAAGGAAAAGTGCATAGGCGGACACTCACCCCAATGGTCTATTTAAGTCTGGAGGCCTGCTTGCACGGGTAGTAGGTCTAGGAGGTGTCGGATCATGCATCTGCCTTCGACAAAAATCTGAATTTAGAAAAATGGGAAGACATAAATTTGAGATTTGATGATGCATGACCTGTACTTGACCAAGTAACCTCAATTTTTCGTCAATGAATGGTTTATCTGATCAATATTAACCATTAACTCGACCGATAAAAATAAATTATTTTGTAAGCAACAAGCAATAGGAAATGGATTCTACTTAAAATGGGTTATATAACTTCCCTCCCAACAAAAAAACAAGCAGACAAGTATAGTTCTACGTGGTAATTTTTTTTTTTCTCAATTACAGGAATGTCTGGGAAAATTGAAGAATTTACATGCTTATACTTGAAGGAAAAGTGCATAGGCGGACACTCACCCCAATGGTCTATTTAAGTCTGGAGGCCTGCTTGCACGGGTAGTAGGTCTAGGAGGTGTTGTTGCCTGTCTTGGTAGGATATAATGCTAATCAATTAAGCTGATTTTGGCGGGTTGTAGACAAGTACGTTATAATGATATTTTTTAGTCGGAAAAATGCTTATTATGAGGTTTTATTTGATTAATCTTGTTAGGGTTAACTCATCATACTCAATCTGTACCCATTTTACCTAAGCTGTGTTTTCTTCAAGGCATTTCTGCAAAGTTCAGTTCTAAATTGATTTTAAGAGGTCTATTAATGCACTATACAATATGTAACTATTTATTCCATATTTGATAGAAAATTTACTGAAAAACAAAAATGTCTGTCTATATATGAAATGCCCGAATTTGAACAGGCTATATTCAACAGCAATTACAGTGACGGGCAACTGCATCAAGCTTTGATGTGCGTGTAGTGGTGGTGGTGGTGGGTATTGGCTGTTCCAATTGTTATGTTATAGAAATTCTTTTTTCGTGGTTTTCCTTTGACTGATTAACAAATACTATCATGAAAAATGATGACTATATCTTTTCTGTGAGGTACCTAAAGATTGGAAACAAAAGTACAATGTATCTGTCTAAAAAAGAGTATAAATGTAGATTCCTTATAGTTCTAGCTTCTAGGTTTAATTGGGTATGTGAATGTCGGCCTGATTTTTATTTTGTCAAAGTAGTTAAATGTGCTTCTATCTGTTAGAGGAAATTTTGGAATGGATATTTTTGGGTGATTGAGCTGCCTGTTTCCTTTTTCTACTAAAAATGACAAATTTAACAAATGCGAGTTGCATTTTGTCTAAATTTGTAACCATGAGCTTGAAACACTTTTGTGCTACTCATTGCAAACTTCAGTTAAGTTTGTATCTCTATATGTATTTCTCGGCAAACAAAAGATACACGTGTAATTTATAGATTCTGCATCTATGATGAATCAGGTACCCTTGCTTTGGTTCAAAATAAATACATGTACATGAAGTCTTTGACCTACTTGAAATGGAAGAATGACCTTTATTAACTATTAATCCATCTGTTTGTTATTTGCTGATTTACTCAGAGGGCTACAATCAAACTTGATGGCGACTTTGCTTTTGGTCATGCCAAAGCTGAGGTTGGAGTGCACAGATTGGTTCGTATCTCTCCCTTTGACAGTGCAAAACGGCGACATACATCCTTTGCTGCTGTTGCCGTCATACCTATCCTTGGCGCAGGATCTTCAAAGTATCAGATAAACGAAGCAGACCTTCGTATTGAGAGATTTCGCGCAGGTGGTGCTGGTGGCCAGCATGTAAATACAACAGAGAGTGCAGTAAGAATAGTGCACGTGCCTACTGGAATATCTGCCACATGTCAGAACCAAAGGTTGTCAAGAAACCTATAGCTTCACTAATATGGATTTGTTTAATGCAGATTATTAGATAAGCATTGTGCCGATGGTTCACTGAAATATGAGATTTGTGGTATATAACTCAATGACTTCCTTATACAGATCACAACACCAAAACAAGGCATCAGCATTGTCTGTACTGCAATCTCGCCTAGATCAGCTTGAGATGACGCGTCGGGCTCAAGTGAATGCAGAACATACTCAGTCTCTGACTGATATCAGCTGGGGCAACCAGATTCGCACTTATGTGCTTCATGTTTGTTCCGTAGTCATGATTATGTTTGTAGCTCTTAAATGTTTGTCTCATCTAAATTTTCTTCGTGTTCTTCTTGCAGCCATATCGGATGGTCAAAGATCTACGAACTAACTATGAAGTGTCAGATCCCGAGGCTGTTCTGGCTGGTGATTTAGATGGTTTTATATTTAGTTATTTATCTCACTGCACGAACAGGGATGAAGACGTGATCTAATAGTCATATGAGATAATAGTTTATAGCAGTCTGACAAGTGCTTAGCTAAGAAAAGCTAGAATTGTATTTTCTTTCAGTATATAATGCTCATTAGCTGTGCTTTACCTTTCGCGTTGAATAAAGGCGCACAGCAGTAGGTTCAAGGAAGCTGGATTCTGCCATAAGGTGCACATTAATATTAGTGGAAATATTACATAGATGTGATTATATTGAAAAGGTTGTTTTTCTTTGCGTATATGGAGAACTTTGTTAAAATTGCAAGGTGCACGTTAATATTAGTGGAAATATTACATAGATGTGATTATATAGAAAAGGTTGTTTTTCTTTACGTATATGGAGAACTTTGTTAAGATTGCAAGTGCCTGATGAGATCCATTTTTGTATTGTACTCTCCTTTAGGTTGAAGTTGACGAAACGATATTGAAACTTTTAGGTTTGCTTGACAAGTGTGCGGTCTTTTGTTGGATCTTTATGGTTATTTTTTAAATGTATGTTGGGAGGCAATCTTTGTTCATCTAGCATACCCACCGCAAATGTAATGGTTACATTCGGTTACCATTTAGACAATGTAAACCCTACGCCTCTTTTCCTACCAATGAGATGTAAAGCTAGTTATACCATTCAATTCTAGGCAGTTTTATCAATATATATCTTGCTCGTATAGAGAACTTTGTTAAGATTGCAAGTACCTGATGAGATCCATTGTTGTATTGTACTCTCCTTTAGGTTATAGTTGACAAAATGATATTCAAACTTTCAGGTTTGCATGATGATTATGCGGTCTTTTGTTGGATCTTTATTGTTTTTTTTAAATGTATGTAGGAGGCAATCTTTGTTCATCTAGCATATCCACAACAAATGTAATGGTTACATTTGATTACCATTTAAGCAATGTAAACCCTACGTCTCTTTTCCTGACAATGAGATGTAAAGCTAGTTATACCATTCGATTATAGGTAGTTTTATCAATACATCTCATTCCTATAAGGACAGATGCGATCAAACTTTTTTCTAGGACTGGATAGGAAACCAAACTTGACCATCAGAGCAAACCAAACTTGACCAAACTGTCTGGTTAGGTCTGGTTTGGATGAGTATTACGGTCAAGTTTGGTTCGCAAAGTGTTCTGACCATCCTTAATTGGTGTGGTCATAGTCTGAGCAATTGGTTAACCGGTCAGACTGAACCTGACCAACTCTATATATGTATATGTGTGTATATATTTACTCAAACAAATTATACTAGTCATTATTTTGTTGATGAATATACAATCTTTCATATTATTTCAACATTATATCGATTATTATTGCTGTCATGGCTTTTATATTAATGTTGTAGTTGATATATATATATATATATATATATATATATATATATATATATATTTGAACTAATTTTAACATTTATTATTACACGTGATACACAAAACATCCATCTACTTGGACAATAAAATTTATTTCATGTGATTAGAGCAAATTTTATTGAAGAACACCAACAACTTGTCATTAAAAGTAAAACAAATTATTGTTAAACTTTTTTTGTTGATCTTAAGTAAAATATGCGGCCACTAGGTACTAGATATTAGTGGTTTTAGACTAAATTTAACCAAACTTGATCAGATTTTAGTGGTCACGTTAAGTTTGGTTTAGATCCTTTAAGTAGTCAAGTTTGGCTTGAAAAATTTCCAAACCACTATATGTGGTTTTGTCCGTGATTTTAGGGTCAGACCAGACTTGGCTAGACCACACCCACCCCTACTTTTTTCATTGTTAACCACTTTGAGTGCATTAAGATTGGGTACACTCAAAGTTTGGGGATGATGGATGGATGGTTGTGATTTGTATACAAAGTTGTTTGTTTTGCACTTGACTAGACTCACTTCAGAGGCATCATTAAAAATTTCAAGATATTTTCTTTTAATGGAAAACTTAAAAAGAGGACACCCTTAAAAAATCCTGCTTCCAGTGCCATTATTTAGGAACCATTTATTGGATGACTTTACAGGCCATAAACAAAAGGGAGCTTGTATACTGGCTTTGATAAGGTATCTCTTAAGGTAAGACCAAATTGAGAACCTTTACGGGAAGAACTTCCACACCTGGAATGGAAAGGGCGTTCATACTTTTCCTATGCTCATGCACATAGTAATTTTGGGCGAAGGAGAATAATATAATTAGCATCTTTGGTCTTACTTGCTATAAAGAGATTGAAATTTGGTCTTTAATGCCATATTATTAAATCATTGTCCTGTTTATTTTAGACATTAAAGGCCACATCTTAAATGAGATCTTGAGTTGTTGCTACCGTCACTCTTCACAAGCAATGTTGGGAAATGCTAATTTGGATTTTCCTCTATATTTGGATAAATGGTTTAAATCACCAAAGTAAACAAATAAAATAAATCCCAAGGTAAATAAACTATGAACATTCCTACATTGTCTCAATTTGGACCAAGGGTATTTGAATTATCTTTCTTCACCATTGATTCAATTAACCTCCTTTTTAGAGCAAATTTAGCTCTACCTTGAAAAACAGTACCTCATACTAGTTGGTCATATGGGGAAAACAACTTAGCTATTCCTAGGAAACATATGTCAATGTGTCAAAATAGTGATAGATGTCAACACATGAAGATCCTTGAGGTGTCTAAACTCAAATGGAAATCCTTGAAATACAGTTAGTGAGGAATTTTTAGAGCTTAGACTCACATCTTAAGTTAGGCATGTTAATCACTAGGAAATGCTTGTTTATTATGTGATTGTATCCTATAAGACACATCCTCAATTAATATCCAAGATGAAATGTGGACCATCTTTTGTTTAAGTGTTAATCGATTAAGGGTTGTAATATTTTGTTGGCGCATTATACCTCACTTTGTAATGCTAAAACTTGAACTAATGAGTAACAACTGATCATAAAACTTTATATATATATATATATATATATATATATATATATATATATATATATATATATATATATATATATATATATATATATATATATATATATATATATATAGACACACACACACACACACACACACACAAAATAATGTACTCAAGTATTTTATGTTTTTGGCTATAGACTTATAATTCTTATTATTGGCAAATCGTAATCATATATTTCTAGTTTTAGTAGGGTCTCTTCACAAAGGTGCCATGCCATTGTATTGTTTGTTTGCATTCCTCAACTTAGTAGGAATTAACTAGCTCATGGCACAATGAAGACGAGTATGCTATTTCCAACACCCACCTATTGTATTGATGTTCATGTGGAGAAAAGGAGAAGGGATGATGGCTTTGCCTACATGCATTCACCCAACATACTTTGGTGATACCTTTCTAGACAGGTTTCCATTGTATGTGTATTTTAGAATATGTTTTAGCATTTAGAGTTAAACTATTTGAAACCTAAGAGAAAGACAAAGAAAACCCACAATTATTTTGGCACTTGAATTAAATTTGTTCTAATTTGAGGTTAGGTAATGTCACAAAAATTTCTTTGTTGGCATATAAGGAGTATATTCCAAGAAAAGAGAGACTAAGGTGGAATGCAAGAATTCATCTAAATTACACAAATAAGACACGATCTAGAAACCATTGTACTAAATGATATCAGGAGTAGAAAATGTTGATATACTTGAGCATGGCCTTGCTAAGGTCAAAATCATTACTAACACAACCGGTGATTTGTTTTTTTTATATATTTAATATTCATATCTAAACTTACTCTGAGCTTATGGCTCTACCCTACCCTTGAGTGCCACCAACCTTATACCAAGCTATAAGGCATTTGATTGATGAATGAAGAAAGTTATGAAGGAACACTCACATAAGAGTGGTCATATCAAAGATTCATGTTGGGATGGTTTGGATTTGGAAACTTGTTAAGGTAATAATCATGAAGAGCATGTTAATTCATTTATGGAAAGAAAAACCAATTTCCACCTAATCTTACCCCTACATAACATTGCAATGCGATATTAAGTCCAAATTAGTAAAAAAGTTTTTCCATCATACTTCTCTTTTGCTAAAATTCTCCTATTATCTCATCACCATAAGCATTTATTCAAGCATTGAAATTTGAGCTAAATGACTAGCAAGTCCTTTGAAGACGTTTTGGGGCCTAGTAGTCTAGGTACAATTCTTATTTTAAAATGGCCTACAAATTAGGCATTGTATTTAATTGGAAAATATGTGATTCCCTACATTCTTAAAATATAATCTCACGGCTAACATTGAGTGAAATATTTTTCACTCAATGACTTCAAACTATGTACGAATTTTTGAGGTGATTCACCAAAAAACATAGAGCGACACCATTTACTTCTTAAAGTTGTTAATTTATGTACCACATTGTTGAGATTTTTACTAGTGGACTATATGCAAACTTGTCTAAGATCCTATCCATAAAAATCCGTATGTGACATACAGGGATATTGCTAACAACATCGGCTGTCTGGAAAGTGTTCCATAATGATTAATCCATGAGAGTGATGATGAAACACCATCTGGAAGGTCGACTTGTCTAAAACATATTATAATTAGGGTGATGGAATCATATCCAAATGGTGGTTTCCACACTCAATTTTCCCCCATATAACTCTTCCTCAATCTCTCTAGAGATACCTAATGATATTAAGTTTGGTTGGTGATGTAAATGAATTTTCCCTATTAAAAAAGGTATTAAAGAGAGATACCAACTTCTTTTAAGGATTCTTATCGAAAATATGAATACATCTTAAGTCAATTGACTAGCAATGATATATCAAGGTTCTTTCAACATTATCCGCGAGAGAAATAAACTCATATGATTAATAGATGTTTAGTTATCAAAGAACAAGTCAACCATATGTCATACTTTTCTATAATAGTCACATGACATAAATCCTTGTGGAAATGACCTTAAAAATCTTCAAATTGTTTGTTCGCCTATGATATTAGCAAGATACCCCATTAAATTATTGGTGTCATTTGACACCACTAAAAATAGATCCACGATATTGTATTTTCTATTTGTAAATTATTTCTCTTTTTACCCTTCACACACTCACATTCCTCCCTTCTACCAATTTCACCTATCTTTTGACGTGCCCATGTTTCTCTTTTTTTATCCAGGTTTATGAAGAATTTTGCACAAAAGGAGAAACATCCACGTGATCTTCATAAAGGGGAACTATAAACAAATAGAAATCTCGGTGAATGGGATTATGCTATGCTAAAATCTACTTCGAGATCATCAAATTGATCATTTAAGACAATAGATTTAAAACTAAAGATACTAATGCACAAATGGTGTAATACAATACATTTGTAGGTGGTTTGAATGAAGATCCTAAACTTCAACTAGCTGATTTAACCGATAAATTTAACACTATATTAACAACATAGTCTCGTACCACACCTTTATATTACATTTGTTCTTTGATTAAGTGTATTTGCTAGGGTTTTGTCATTACATACATGCATTATGTCTACTTGATATCATTTTACTTGTCTTCCGGCATGGAATTTCACATTTAAAACTATTGTGTTCAAGACATTACAGTTTGTCATGCAAAACACTTTAGTGATTCAGCCTTGAGCCATTCTACTTCTAAATTTTCTTTTAAAAGAGACCTTCCTGGCCTAAAAGACGGTATACGTCGCTTTCCACTATATATAAATCTTGTCGATGGGATGAATGATGACGGAAGTGCATCTCTATTTTCTCTTTTACATGCTCTGAATTCTTAATATGTTGGAAATTGATATAGAAGAAATATTCTATCTCTTCACCTTTGTTTTATAGAATTTTCATTTATCACAGAAAAAAGTCTAGATCACCATATACCCATCCATCCACTAATACTCATGTATTTTCTTCTTACCTTTAGTACACAGATACAATACAATGTCTATTATATAAGGCTTGTCACATCAGTTAAAAAGCGACGCCTAGGTGATGAATCCCCCAGATTCATCCTCACAGTCGCCAATTCTAGGGATTTTGTGCCTCGTATCGACTGATCTACCCTTGTTTTGATTTACTTTAAGTACCTCTTCAGTTTCATGTAAATAATGCTTTACTAGTTCTAATTACCCTAGTTTTTAGTTTATTTGATCTTATCCTCCCTTACTTTCCTTCTTCTCTACAGATCACTCTCAACCATCCGATCGAGATCCAACGGTTCCTTTTCATCCAACCAATTAGTCTTGACCATTCGGTCTTGATCGATTTGGTTTCATCCTTTCGGTCCTGATTCCATTCGGTCTTGACCTCATTCGGTCTTGACCTCATTCGGTCTTGACCTCATTCAGTTTCATCCTTTCGATCCCGATTCCATTCGGTCTTGACCACCATTCGATCTTGACCACCATTCGGTCTTGACCACCACTCGATCTTGACCTCATTCAGTCTTGACCACCATTCGGTCTTGACCACCACTCGGTCTTGACCTCACTCGGTTTGCTCTCTCGATCTCAAAACTGTGAGCATCTAACACCGTCAGATCATGAATCAACAACCCATCTTCATCAAGCCACTCGGTCTGCCTTAACGGTTTGCACCTCTGTTCCCTCTCACGGTCTCAAGACCGTGAGAGTCCTCACGGTTTCAAGACCGTGAGAACTCTCACGATCTCAAAGACCGCATGGAGATGCTTCCACCTACAAACCGTGAGGACCCCACATCCATCATTGACCTGCTGCTCTATGAGCACCTCCAAGCAACACCTTCCTCCGCTTCCCACCTTCACCTTCTTCCTCCCGCCAAACACATCCTACAAACCCTAGCGCAGTGGGATCGTTCTACATCTTAGCTTGCGGAAAGCCTGCCATCACCCGCAGTGCCTACATCTACCTCTTCTTCACCTCCTGCTCTCCATCGAAACCTACAACAGACTTCATCATCTCCCTCACCGCAACAGTGCCTGCGACCACTCTTTCTCCTCCGTCTCCGACAACAGCTCCGTCCATGGATGGATGGCCCCATCATCTTCGCCTCTCCCTACCTCCCCTAGTCTGCAACAATCCCAACGCCCCCAAAACCACGAGGCGAGGAGAGCCGCTGGCCCCCAAGACCGATTGGTCGCAATCGTTTTCAAGACCGATTGCTCACAATCGATCTTCCAAGACCGTTAAGCGGCGACTGTTCTTTGAAGACCGCAAGGAGGTTCCAATCCTTGCAAGGTCGTGAAACCGAGTAGGCGGCAGATGTGTTCAAACCGGTTGGTGGCGACGGGGTCCCAAACCGAATGGAGGTGATCATTCTCAAGATTGATTGGTGGGGATCATAAGTCTGAGTCTGTGTGAAGAGGAGCTCGCATGATGGCCTTATGTTCCCAAACTGAAAGCACCGAGACCGATTGGAAGGCAAGCGCCAAGACCGTTTAGCAGCCTGACCTGAGACCGTGAAGAGTGCATGACCGTTTGGACGTATGTGCAAGACTGTGAAGAAGAGACCGATGCGGATGCAAATCGAGAGAACACAATACTCAAAACCGTGAGGGATTATCAGTTTCCCAAACTGAATAGAGACCTAAGCCTGAGACCGTGTGAAGGCCCTTTCGGTATCAAGACTGAGAGGAGGACCGCAAGCACTGAAACTGTGAGAAAGGGAAACCGAAAGCTAAAGCCAAGATAAGAGATATTTTTGGGAAATTTGTAGATCCAGTCCAAACCGTCTAAGACTTAGCAAGCCTATAAATAGGACCTGAGAGCTCACTTTCAAGGGGGTTATCAGATCCGAGAGGCCAGAAGGCTGCTCCACTACTACCTCATCTCCACCAAACTCTCCACTAAACTCTGCCTCATCCTACCCGTACATCTCTGGAGGTAGACATGAGGATCGAGGTGAAGAGACGGACTTCATCGACAAAGTCGGAGCAATCCCGAAGACTGGAGCAATCTACATCGGGCTGCCACAGATCTACTCTTCTTCTCTGACAATGATTTCCTTCTCTCTCTTCTCTCTCTTTGTTGGTCCCTCTATGAGGAGCGAGTAGTTCCATCCACTGGGGTGCGGGGACTAGCCCCGTTGCCCATGCTTTGTAGTCTGTACCAAAAGATGTTATCTTTTCAATACTAAATCATTTCATACATGCTTGAATGTTGGCCGCATTCTTGTGTGCATTTATTATCTTTCGTTGTGGTTTGTCTACGACTTCTCTTAGGACTCAAATATCGATTTAGTGTTGGTTTTTGGTGTGTGTTCCACCGCACATCCGTTTTGTTATCTAGGAACACTTTCCAAGGAGTGGAGTAAACTCACCTCCATCGTAGCACTTTCGTACTATGAAATGGAATCAGTTGACGTATAAAAGTGCAATCTTGATAGGTCGAGGATCACACTCTGTGGAGGAAGTGGTGCAAAGTACCTGACCATTCATTCGGGGATGGCTGATATTGCAACACTCCCACATTTCTCATAGCTATGTCCTCGAAAGAGGGATGGTCTATAAGGATACTAATCGGATTGGTAATTATCACTCGCTTGTTAGTTTTCCGATGCACATTTCACAAGGTTGAGTAAGATTCTCTCTTCGGAGACTACATATCTTCATTGACACATAGATATGTACCGGATGAGAGTTACTCAATCCGTGAAGGATGTGTGCAATACTCTTGTCCCACAAGACATCGGTATTATACAACATCCATGTGTCTTGCTTGAAGGTCTTGCTATGTTTGGTACATGTACAATACATGAGTAGTGGTGGTGAACACCCACACCACCCCAGTGGTCTATCATCATTTGTTAATATTAGTTTTTAATTCCTAACTAGTTTTCATACTTGCCTTTACTTTCGCATGTTTTAGGTTAAACAACTCAAATCAAACTTTTAGCTATAGATGATTAACTTAGATTGAAACGAAATAAGATAAAGACACTCAGATTCTTAATGTTGTCCTTTGGGTTTGATCCTAAATCTGTACTATGATAAGGCTTCCACACTCTTGTGGGGTTGGAGCATTTATCTAGCACCAGTTGTAGGTAAACCTAGAGAGACCATCAACTCCCTAGGATTTTTGGTGCACATTAGGACTTCCATTGAAAGAGCAATCTTTTGGTGTAAATCCTAGCTCCATCAAAAATGGCGCCGTTGCCGGGGACAACAATTTAAGAATTGTCTTTTTCGAATTCCGAGTCAATTTAGGTTTCTCTAGGGTTTTCCTTTTTCTTTTCAAAAACCTAAAAAATGAAGGACTTAATTTCACATATCTTCTTGGTCAAACCTGATAAACTTTTTCTTTTGTTTTAGGTACCAACTCTCTTCAAAATGAAGCAGTCGGCACCACCAACCATTAGATGTCAACTATGTGGTGACCATTCTCATACATCGATTTACTACTTCAACGTCCCTCCTCTCTATGTGATGGCTCTGCGTCGAGTAATCACGAATCATATAGTTGGGAAACTCAAAGCAGCTTCTTCATACTACTATGGATATAACACAAGTTATAATCCATATCACCCTGGAGGATACTACGAAAAACTTAACTATGGTGGATTTCAAGGCGTAGACTGCAATGTAGGAGGGAACCTGGAAAACAATGCAAATCAATACTATGATGAGGAGAGCTATTATCAACATCAACCCAACGGGCGCAGCGAAGAGCCTTCTTATGGAGATCAACGTACATTAATGGAAGAACTACATGCCTTACAGACGTCGGTAGCTCAACAACTAGCCGATCAGACAACCGCGACCAAGAAGTTGATAGATGATCTTGATCAACTTACGCAATTTGTCAATGCCTCCAACCAACATGTAGAACATCCACCAATTTCAACTAAGCACATCCCTAGTCCACATATTGATTATGATGATGATTACGAAATCATGTGGGATATGCCTTCCAATGTTCTTCAAGCGTCAGTGCAGGGTGAGGGATCATCCTCAAAGCTAATAACTGAACTCAAAGATGATTTCTTCACAACATCATAAGAGAAAGAATCATTTTCCGAGCCAAGGTCCGACCTGGATAATGATTCCTGCACTATGCTCTTAGATGAAAGATTGAGTAGCCAATATGGGGATTCTCTAAAGTCAGGAGATCAATTGGAGATAAATTTCAACACTTACCTAACTTCTGACTTCATAGACCCAGATCCAACTATTGAGGAGAAATTAGCAATGATCGACTCCCTAAATGACAAAACCTCTTCAATTTCAGCTGTCTCATCAATGAAGTCCATAGAAGAAGGGTTTAAGTCATAAGAACTCTACACTCCTTCACAGTCAGACTCAGAGGAATACATGACTGATTCGAATAAGGAGATATCTTTTATGTAAGAGACTCAACTAACTCCATTACTGGAACATGATCTGATTTGTCCTTATGAAGAAATTTCTGATCATTCAGTTGATCTAGAAACAAACTTTGAGGATGGGACCGATCAAGATCTTGATCATGCTACTCTCATTGACCTTGATGATGAAAACGAATCATGGGAGGAGGATGGGTCTCAAGATGATGAATCTATGACTGACCCTTTCCATGAGATGGCGTTACCAGAGCTACCACCTCTACAAGAAGCCCAGACGGAGTCAGTTCTCGAACAAGAGCATGATCTTTCTATTAAGTCTCCTTCTAGTCACTTGAACGAGTTGATAGTGCACTATGAAGAGAAACATGAACCATCTCTTGATTTTGGAACGGATTACGATATTTTCATAGACCCTTGTAATAACAAAAAGGACCCGTGGGAGGACACCGAGCCACAAACCTATCCTCTTATAACAACTCATCCCTATGAAGAAGCTCCTCCTGAGTTACCACATATTCAAGAGAATGAGATACTTCCATTACCAGCACAAGTCTTCATTCTTCCCGTAGTGACTCTTCCCGAGTGCTTAATAGAACTGGAGGAGTACCATGAAGAAGTACTGGAACAACAACCTAACTCAGAAATGGAATATTTTAATCCCTCCCATGAAGAAACATCTTTGAAACCTCTACTCCGGAATCCCATGATTCCTTTACCTGAGCAAGAGTTCGTTCTACCAGTTGAATCCTCTTCTAGGTACTTGGATGAATTAAGCGTGTTCTATGAGGAAAATTTTGAACAAAATTTTGAAAAGAAGAACGACACTTTTATCAATTTCCACATTGATAAAGATGATGATACCTCTCAAAATAACTCCTCTGATGAATAAACGTCATCCTGGCTACCATATCCTACACAAGAAAAGCTAGGTGATGAAATGAAGCCTGAACCAGATCTGCCACCCGATCCAGGACAGGAGGAAGCCCAAGTGGCCGACCCTCAATCAACTGCTATGGATTTTGAAGAAAGAAGTTTTACTTTGAACTTCGAGGGTGAACCACAAATGGAAGACACAAATAGGCAATACCTCGATTACTCGCCTAGTCCTCAAGTCTCTGTTGCTTATATTCCACCTCCCCCGCTGATGGGGGAAGGTCTCTGGATTCTTCTGGATGGACAAAGAGGTGAAAGAAATGTACATCCAAGTCTTCCAGAAAACCCGTTCGAGTTACCACGACCACCCAATCAATAGGTTGTTCATACCACTTCCTCACTCCTGGCACCGACTATTATGAGGCATCTTTGTCAGACCTTCTTCCAACTATGAGGACCACCTGGTTAACACTGCGCAACCCTTCCCCTCCATCTCGAACCTAGTATTTGTTCAGAAATGGGCAAACTCATAAGTTCGAGGTGGAGGGCGGGTGGTATGACTCTCACTCCACCCTCTACCTTTACTGCTTTCTATTTTTCTATTCTAAGTTCTTTTTCACAATTTTTCCGCTTTCTCATTTTTCTTCTTAAAATAGCCTTTATCTAGCCGACTTTGCCTTTCAAATCTGTGATCATCACCTCTTTTCGTTGCAAATCCACAAGGAACCAATGCTTAAAACTAACCGATAAATGATTTCATCTTATATAGTCTATGAACCCTAATGTCATATCCTTCATAAGAATGATGAGCCTCAATAAGTCTGAGATAGATCAAATGCATTGTGCCTCTCTCTGAATAATGGATCAGCTGTATGGAATTCTCATTTGAAGTTTTATCATGTCACTATTTGAGCAGAGTGTGATGAAGAAAAGGAACCCGTCATATGGAATCACTAAGCAAACTGCATTATGATCTGAACTCTCTTATACAATCCTTCATTCATCCCTATACCTCTCCACTCACCAACCATGCCAAAGCTTTAAGTTTGGTGTGGCACACCACACTCCTTTCTAGTAAAAACTAGAACTTTTTCGAACTCTAAGTTTGGTGTGGTGAACCACACCTCTACCAAATTCTAAGTTCGGTGTGGTAAACCACACCTTTTTTATAGTGTAAAATAGAATCTTATCGAACTCTAAGTTCGGTGTGGTACACCACACCTCTTTTTCCACTACCGCTTCTCCCATACCCCTCAATACATAACATGGGCGTATCACCTTCTCATTTTGATTCAAAGAGTATACAATGATGATTGTGCACATACCGAGGTTGGTGAAAAATCTACCCCGATTCCAAAAAGAGGCCTGGCAGCCCAAATATACAAAAATCCAAAAATACCCTTTCTCCTAAGCCAAGTGAGAATGAATAAAAGCCAGAGTGTGAATAAAAACATGAGAGTTGTGCCCTGAATAAGGATAACCGATAAAGGTCTTGCCCGGCCGGTACATTAGCTTCCCTCACAAAGGTAGATGTGTCACGACTGATAGTGAGATCTTAAGGATCCAAAAATGACCCCCTACCTCCTCTCAAAGAGGTAAAATAGCTAGAAGCCTTAAGCCAACCTATACACACTTCTAAGTTACCTTTAGAAAAAAAAATCGGGTGTAAGGCTAAGTCAACCAGAGTTGTGCACAAATTATTCAAAGAATCTCATGGAATCAACCAATAATAAAAGTCTTGAGTCGATTAGAGGAGATACTCTTATTTCTTGATCATACCCCCATTCTTTTTTTTTCAACACCAGTGACAGATCACATGCATATTGTTGATTTCGTGGGTCCGTTCAAAAATCTCATAAAACTTTTAAACATGACCGATAAAATAGAGAGTGAGAAGGAAATGCTTCAGTAAAGTGAACTCAGAAATGAGGATATCATAAGATGTATTCCGTGATCTAAGGAAGCCTTGATGCTGTATTGATCTGAGGCAAGAACAAAATGACAATAGGATGAGGCAATCACAAGATGAACGATTTCATTGGTGACTGTTTTAAGTTCTCCGTTCCTTAGGATGAGCAACACTTAAGTTCAGTGTGGTGATGAATCCTCTAGATTCATCCTTCAGTTTCATCCCCAGTCACCAATTCAAAGGATTTTTGACGTTTTTGCCCTAATTTTGTTTTGCCTTTTTTTTTTCTCATTTTCGTGAAAATTCTGACAATTGCACGAATATGAGGTAAGAACGAGAGTAACGAGCTTTTTGGCGACTGTCTTAGGCTTTTCCGTTCCTCAGGACAAGAAACGCTTAAGTTTGGTGTGGTGATGAAACCCCCAGATTCATCCTCACAGTCGCCAATTCTAGGGATTTTATGCCTCGTATCGACTGATCTACCCTTGTTTTGATTTACTTTAAGTACCTCTTCAGTTTCATGTAAATAATGCTTTACTAGTTCTAATTACCCTAGTTTTTAGTTTATTTGATCTTATCCTCCCTTACTCATGTTCCTTCTTCTC
The DNA here is from genome assembly GCA_963693085.1 of Alisma plantago-aquatica. Taxonomy (NCBI): domain Eukaryota; kingdom Viridiplantae; phylum Streptophyta; class Magnoliopsida; order Alismatales; family Alismataceae; genus Alisma; species Alisma plantago-aquatica. The sequence continues at coordinate 213,351,463 of OY856410.1, read as the reverse complement.
TGCAGATTACTCTCAACCATCCGATCAAGATCCAACAGTTCCTTTTCATCCAACCAATCGGTCTTGACCAATCGGTCTCGATCCATTTGGTTTCATCCTTTCGGTCCCGATTCCATTCGGTATTGACCACCACTCACTCTTGACCTCATTCAGTCTTGACCTCATTCGGTCTTGACCTCATCGGTCTTGACCACCATTTGGTCTCGATCCATTCAGTTTCATCCTTTCGATCCCGATTCCATTCGGTCTTGACCACCACTCGGTCTTGACCTCATTCGGTCTTGACCACCATTCAGTCTCGATCGATTTGGTCTTGACCACCACTCAGTCTTGACCTCATTCGGTCTTGACCACCACTCGGTCTTGACCTCACTCGGTTTGCTCTCTCGATCTCAAAACTGTGAGCATATAACACCGTCAGATCACGAATCAACGACCCATCTTCATCAAGCCACTTGGTCTGCCTTAACAGTTTGCACCTCCATTCCCTCTCACGGTCTCAAGACCGTGAGAACTCTCACGATCTCAAAGACCGCTTGGAGATGCTTCCACCTGCAAACCGTGAGGACCCCACATCCATCGTTGACCTGCTGCTCTGCGAGCACCTGCAAGCAACACCTTCCTTCGCTTCCTACTTTCACCTTCTGCCTCCCGCCAAACACATCCTGCAAACCCTAGCACAGCGGGATCGTTCTCCATCTCGTCCTGCGGAAAGCCTACCGTCACCCCCAGTGCCTACATCTACCTCTTCTTCACCTCCTTCTCTCCACCGAAACCTGCAACAGACTTCATCATCTTCCTCACCGCAACAACGCCTGTGAACACTCCTTCTCCTCCGTCTCCGACAACAGCTTCGTCCATGGATGGATGGACCCGTCATCTTCACCTCTCCCAACCTTCGCCAGTCCGCAACCATCCCAACGCCCCTGAAACCACGAGGCGAGGAGAGCCGCTGGCCCCCAAGACAGATTGTTCACAATCGTTTTCAAGACCGATTGCTCACAATCGATCTTCCAAGACCGTTAAGAGGTGACTGTTCTTTGAAGACCACAAGGGGGTTCCAATCCTTGCAAGGTCATGAAACCGAGTAGGCGACAGATGTGTTAAAATTAGTTGGTGGCGACGGAGTCCCAAATCGAATGGAGGCGATCATTCTCAAGATCGATTGGTGGTGATCGTAAGTCTGAGACCGTGTGAAGAGGATCATTCGGTCTCTCCAAGATCGCATGATGGCCTTACGTTCCCAAACCGAAAGCACCGAGACCGATTGGAAGGCAAGAACCGAGACCATTTAGCAGCCTGACCTGAGGCCATGAAGAGTGCATGGCCGTTTGGATGCATGCGCAAGACCGTGAAGAAGAGACCGATGCGGATGCAAATCGAGAGAACGCAATAATCAAAACTTTGAGGGATTATCAGTTTCTCAAACTGAATAGAGACCCAAGCCTGAGACCGTGTGAAGGCCCTTTCGGTCTCAAGACCGAGAGGAGGACCACAAGCACTGAAACCATGAGAAAGGGAAACTAAAAGCTAAAGCCAAGATAAGAGATATTTTTGGGAAATTTGCAGATCCAGTCCAAATCGTCCAAGACTAAGCAAGCCTATAAATAAGACCCGAGAGCCCACTTTCAAGGGGGTTATCATATCTGAGAGGTTGGAAGGCTGCTCCACTGCTACCTCATCTCCACCAAACTCTCCACTAAACTCTGCCTCATCCTACCCGTACATATCTGGAGGTAGATACGAGGATCGAGGTGAAGAGACAGACTTCATTGACAAAGTCAGAGCAATCTCGAAGACTGGAGCAATCTACACCGGGCTGCCACAGATCTACTCTTCTTCTCTGACGATGCTTTCCTTCTCTCTCTTCTCTCTCTTTGTTTCTCCCTCTATGAGGAGTGAGTAGTTCCATCCACTGAGGTGCGGGGACAAGCCCCGTTGCCCATGCTTTGTAGTATGTACCAAAAGATGTTATCTTTCCGATTTAATACTAAATCATTTTATACATGCTTGAATGTTAGCCGCGTTCTTGTGTGCATCTATTATCTTTCGTTGTGGTTTGTCTACGACCTCTCTTAGGACTCAAATATCGATTTAGTGTTGGTTTCTGGTGTGTGTATCCACCACACATCCATTTCGGTATCTAGGAACACTTTCCAAGGAGTGGAGTAAACTCACCTCCATCGTTGCACTTTTGTACTATGAAATGGAATCAGTTGATGTACAAAAGTGCAATCTTGATAGGTCAAGGATCACACTTTGTGTTGGAAGTGGTGCAAAGTACTTGACCATTCATTCGGGGATGGCTGACGTTGCAACACTCCCACATTTCTCGTAGCTATGTCCTCGAAAGAGGGATGGTCTATAAGGATACTAATCGAATTGGTAATTATTGCTCGCTTGTTAGTTTTCTGATACACGTTTCACGAGGTTGAGTAAGATTCTCTCTTCAGAGACTACATATCTTCATTGACACATAGATATGTACCAGATGAGAGTTACTCAACCCGTGAAGGATGTGTGCAATACTCTTGTCCCACAAGACATCAGTATTATACAACATCCATGTGTCTTGCTTGCAGGTCTTGCTATGTTTGGTACATGTACAATACATGTGTAGTGGTGGTGAACACCCGCACCACCCCTGTGGTCTATCATCATTTGTTAATCTTAGTTTTTAATTCCTAACTAGTTTTCATACTTGACTTTACTTTTGCATGTTTTAGGTTAAACAACACGAATCAAACTTTTGGCTATAGATGATTAACTTAGATCGAAATGAAATAAAATAAAGACACTCAGATTCTTAACGTTGTCCTTTGGGTTCGATCCTAAATCTGTACTATGATAAGGCTTCCACACTCTTGTGGGGTTGGAGCATTTATCTAGCACCAGTTTTAGGTAAACCTAGAGAGTCCATCAACTCCCTAGGATTTTTGGTGCACATTAGGACTTCCATTGAAAGAGCAATCTTTTGGTGTAAATCCTAGCTCCATCACTAGGTGGTCAACACAACAAAAAATAGAGACAATATCGGTTCTTAGTGAAGACCAAAACGGACATTACATATACCACATTGATTTGTATTGCATAAGAAACCAACACAAGATGTAAATACTGTGTTGATTGTATGACAAAGACCAACACTCAAGATCGTAAATAAAAAATAAATTTCATCTGTGGACCAGTTTTAATGCTGGCTTCATAAGCAGAAACCACCGCTACATGCGTTTATATTAGGAAAAAGTTGATGCAGAGGCCTTTCGCGTCAATTTCCAATCGCAAAACACACACCACATCTACAAAGGATGTCTATAACATCAATTTCTTTTGCAGACTCAATATCAAATTTCAAATTAAAATCTTATTAGTAAAGTTTGATTTTCCAGTCGATTTTCCTACCATAAACCGCCGTTAGTTTAAATATTTGATCAAAAGGAGTTTTTTTAGCATCAAATTTGCTGCCAGAATCAGAGATTACATACTTTTTATCTCAGTTTTTCTATAATAAATGACATTATAAGTGATAATTTTCAAACAGATTGTAAGTTTCAAACCTATTATTTTGCGACAGGCCATCTTCTACCTGCAAATTGCAAAACCTACAATAGAAAACACATAACCACTGCTTCAAATCCACTGTAACCAACATGAAATCCATATGCAACCATTCACATTCACTTACATTCACATAATGCACCAAATCATATAATTTTTCACATTCATTCACATGATCCACTCTTCAAAACATATATAGATCAGAATTCACATATTCATTCTCACAAATTTTCTTAATAATTAATAAATTCACCATTCACATCATCATATTCATCTATTAATATCGAACAAAATTTACACAATCACACAATAATCGACTTCAGAGTCAAATTGTAACTACTTCAAAGATATTGGCAAATATGCGTTGACGGCTATAGATTTATACTTACTCCACAACTGATAGCTTTGGTTTCTACCCATGATGTTTTTGCCTAGTGGATCAAGATAATACAAACTTAAAAACTCATGGTGATCGCCAACAATTCCTAATGTTTGTACTCAACAAACACTATATAACCAAAAACAATCAACCTCTAAAATAAATGTAATTTATAGGCTAAAATTACAAGCTAAGAAATAAAATTCAGTAATGGAAACTTACTCAATACTAGTAGGATCTAGAATCAAGTGTTTCACATACTAGAAAAGTTTACTTTAATGAAGATATATAAGATTGAACTACTATTGTTGTTTACTGTCCACATTTCTAATCGATCAAGAAACTAGATATACAACATTATTTATTTGATATTATAAAGTCACCTCATACAAGTAGTTGTAAGCATAAATAACACACACACACAAACACACACACAATATATATATATATATATATATATATATATACATTTGTTCTATTGATAAGATCTCACAATATCCACACTTCAATAATTAATGCATTTAGACGGTCATACCGAAATAGCTCTAATTAATCTTGAGCACGGTCTTCATGAAGTCTTATGATTTCCTAGAGCATACAAATTACCATATTTGACCTTGGTTTCTGTACTTGATAACCATCAACATAATCCCTTATATTTACTTCCTAGTGAGTTGAATATGTCCTATGATTCCAAAGTAGGTGCATGCTTTGGAGGGCCTCCCATAGGGAGTGCCTTAGATTTTTGATCTATTAATATTCCTCGTATCAATTGACATCCTATATAAGAAAATAGAAAATAATCGCAAATATCAATGTAATAGAAATTTGTTAAATCATCTCATAGATAACTAGGTCTTTGGACCACCCAACCCAATAACATTCTACTTCTCCTACTCTATTGTGTTCAGGGTTAGGTATATGTAGTGGTGTGTCTCTCATTCTATAACATGCAAGTTTGATAGACACACAGAGCACCTCATTAGCCATGTGTAAGAAATGCAGTGTGCCACAAAGACTGTGAAGAACCTCACCCTCGACAACAATATCATATTAAGGATCTAAAATTGCAAGTTGAAATTTTATATCCATCACAATATGAAACATTATTATATTAACAACAATTTTTTTGCTGAATTCACCTACTATTATATCACTAAGAACATACATTAGGATGGCTTGGTGGGTCCATGGGAGTACTCTTGTGACAATGTGAGTTTTACCTCTTGTATATTAATTAATTTATTTTCACCTTTATAATGATCATTCATAATCTCATTTGACTCCTTGATCAATATAGATACCCAAAATCAAATTCTTTTGTATTCTATGAATTTCATGCACTTTTGGGCACCTTAATTAGCTTAATACACCTCTTTGTTCAAGTACTTGAGTTTGACTAGTTATCTATATCTTTTGGTCTCCAAACTTTTACACATTATTCTACACTTCATGTTGAAGATATGGTCCAAATTTGAGATCATTTGGACCTTCCTATGATTTTATACGATTTTTCTAAGAATTTAACCTTTTCCTAGTTTTCTTTGCCTTTTTCCACCTTTTTCTTCCTTTTTCCTTGCTGGGCCCGGCCCATCCGTTGCTTGGGGCGCTGCTGGGCAAGGAGGATTGACCCAGCAGCCTTGGATCTTAATCCAATGACGCTGGGGTCATCCCCTACCTTACGCCTGGTTTGGCAAGGTCCACGGTGGACAAGCCACCATGGCTCCCGACTCCAAATCTTGCAAAAACGATATCTTGAGATCCCTAGCTCCAAATATATTGAAATTATAGTCCATTTTCATCAGGAAAATTAGCCCAATTTAATAAAAATAATTTCAGAACCTGTTTCATATCTCTGTTCTATATTTTGATGCAAATACTTGTGAATAACCCTCTTCTCATAAAATGAACAACTTTCTTAAATCTATGATCCTAATCTAGTTCATGATCAAACATGCAATCATACTCTGATGTTTAGTCTCAAATATACTATTATGATCTAGAAACTTGATTAATGACTCGATTGTTGATGATGTAATTAGGGTTAGTTAATATGATTTCTAAAAAGCACCCAAGTGGATCATTCATTCTGGATACACGCTTGATACTTGATTAAATGTTGGAAATATTGATATAATGGATGATCTACCCTAGGGTTGTAATAGGAATGCAAAACCCTAATTTTGCATACATGGATTCTTTCATAAAATGATCTTGACCCTAAAATCTATATCTTGTTTAATCTAGGATCTAATTGAGACCTTGACCTTTCACTCTTGGACTTTTACTCGATTTATCATCCAAAAAGGTACGCTATTATACTACCCTCCTTAGTTGTATGATGATACTTTTAAGTATCTCTTGAAATATTGCTTGGCTAGTTATTTGGATGAAATATTGTTCCCTATGAATAGTCTTCCATTTTTCTTCTATATTATATGTTGAGAAATATGAAACCCTAAATCACAATACCCATTATGACTGCCCGTATATTGATGTTGATAATGATGTTGGAAAAGTTGATAATGTTGATATTGAATATAGGCAAAACTCCCTTATTGGAAGGTGGGATTTTGCACTCCTATCTCCTATGGTGAGAAGGAGCTTGGTGACCTCCCCATCGCGTTGGGGTAGTAGAGTCACCTAAACTAATATAAGCATGCTTCTTGAATTACAACATAATGGGAAATTTGTAATAAAATTTGTGTTGAATAATATTTTGGTTTTTGGAAAATCGTTCGATAATGTTTTGAAACATAAGTCCTGCCAAGCATACTAGTTTTTCTTATAAACTGCTTTACTTGTTTTTATATAGCGTACCATGCAATTGCATTGACATTGTGTCTTGATTTTCTCGATTTTAGGTAATGCATGGAACTAGATTCATCTACTCAATTTATCTACTGCAATAAAGACTGCTACATCACTTATGGACTCTACATGGGAGCTAATTGTAAAAGGGATGTAGTTGTAGGCTAGTTCTTATCTTTTTCTCTTTCCTGTTGCCTACGGGCCTTATGTATTAAACATTTTGGTTCATTTTAATAAAGAAAGATGTTATTTCATTTTTGCATATTATCTGTGTGTGATTTTCGGGCCACTCAGGGACGGGCGCTCTAATCCCTTTAACACTGCGCTTTTGGACAGTGGGATTGGGATTGGGGTAAGAATGGATCCGTGACAACTCCCATGACCTTCTAGTACCTTGTCATAGGAGTGGTGTAAGATGCATTTAGTTTGAGAAAGATGAGCATGTTGAGAAGACTAAAATTTGTCAGAGTGGACATGGACTTGGATATATACTTGATTCTTCCCCAAATGAATACTTTTCATTGTTTTGACGACACAAGGCATAATGAAGCCTAGCATAAAATCGTGCACATTGTTTTCATGCCTATATTTTTCAAATTCACAGATATGCCGATTAATCCAAAAGAAATGCTATATTATAAAAAATAATCATTAAATATACTGAAATTGTGAGACCCCTGACCTTGCTTAAATGGATAAACATGCTTAGTTATCATAATTAAGTTCTAAAAACCTTAATTAAACCATATTATGTGCTTTGATATCATGCAAAAAGCTTAAGTTTAACATTTGGTCTAGTTTGGACATTGTCTGTGCAAGTTATGCAATTTTGTGCACATTTTGGACTTTTATACAATTTACCCACATCTGAGGCTTTTCTAGAAATTGGACACATTAATTATGATCCTTATATGTTAATTATTATTCTTGAGCTTGTTGAGCCATGGGACGCTTATTTGAACCTTAGTTTGGAGGTGTTTCTTTCAATAGTGACTTAGGGTTTTACCCCTTCATGGATGAGCTACCTTTAGTAGCCATCAACCAATGGTTCCCCTATTTGGTTGACATCCGAAGTTCACAAATGATGGTCATACCTAGATGTCAGTAGGTTGGTGGTTGTCTCATTCTGGTGCACTTGGACTGGTGGTTCACTTAAAAGAGATGGTCAACCGATGGTTCACCACTTAAGTGACTAGGGTCCAAAGAATCGATGGTTCCTTTTCTTGGAGGTCGAGGGTCGTCCTGGAGAGATAATAACCAAAGGCTAATCAGGTATCCATGAGTGTTGGAACAGATTCTTGCATGGCCATGGTAGGTCTAGGCTATAGACACGTGGACAGATGCTTGAACACCTCAAGTTTCTCTCTTTCCTTATCCATAAGCTTTATATATCTATCCTTTATCCCACAAACGAAACCTTTGGAATCTTATCTCTTTCCTCCAATCCAGATGTTCATCTTTCACCTGATTGGTGGTGAAAAAAGTGCCCAAGGAAGAAGAAGGTAGCCGACCTTCTTGGTTAAGCATCTAGGGTTTTATTTTTCTCTCTCCTAGGGTTTGTGGAGATACCCTTGCTATATCTGACCTAAGATAAGTAAGTACCTTCTTTATCCATTTCTTTTTCTATTCTTCTTCCTCCTACCTTCTTCCTAGATAGAACCATGCTGTTCCATGACAAATTTTTCTCTAAATCTTAAAGAACCTACTTTTCTTGTTCCTTATACCTAGGGTTTGCTTCTCTTGTGGAGAAAGGAGATGGTCGGCCGAGTTCAGAACTTATACTTCAATTTTCTACCTTCTTTTCTCAATTTTTCTTGATTCTTGAGTATGATATTCTTCCTAGAGGTGAGTTATATAACTTTCCTCATGTTTATTGTTTACTACTAGCTTATATACTCATGTTCTTACTCTAAAACAAAGATCTAAGCATGTAGAAGATATCTTTGTGTAGAGTTTCAATGTTGTTTCTTGCTTAGTTTCCAGATCTATATAAACCTAAAATCTGGTTCACGAACTTTTTGAGGTATAAAAAGCCTTAGGCCTTGCATAACCATGAACCTATGGTACCCTTGAGGTCATAAAAGATGGTTCCTTCTATGTCATAATGAAATGTTTTCCTTCTTTTCTTGATGGCCGATGGTTTCACACCTAAGGAAAATGGATGGCCTTTACTTTGTTTCTATTTGAATGACTCTAGTGAACCCTATAACTAAAGGTTAGGTCACTTTGGTCACTAATGGTCGATGGTTACCCTAACCCTAGTAAACAATGGTCTACTTTCTACATGTTCAGAGCTATTTTCCCCCTTTGCTTCATCACCTGATGGTTGGGTCTTTGTGATAGTGGATGGTGGGCACTTGATTCTATTTTGAGCCTTCTTTAAGTAACTAGAACCGAAGGCTATGTTCCTCTAAGGTGGATGGCTGTAGTACTCACTACAAGTGGTTCTAAATGATGGATTTACTTAGGGTTTTAGACTGTTTTCAAACCTTATACAAGAACTGATGGTTTTGAATAAAGAACCCACTCCAATGATAATGATTTGATGCTTAAACATCCAATGGTTTTAGGTGAAGTCCATAGTATAATGTTTTGGTTCTAATGCTGATGATTCGACGGTTCAATGCTCTTAACTTTGTAGTCTTACCTTTGCCCTTGTATGAGCATAATTGATAATCACCATGATGAGTTGATATGCAACCCTAATGAAGCATAGCTTGTTACACCTGAGTCTAATACCAATAGATGATGGTATTTAATTATTATCACCCCCTTGAATGATTAATAGAATAATGTACTACTCTCTTATTTTTGTTGAAACCCTAGTATGCTATAATCTGATATTTACACCTTAAGCTATGCATAGATCCATACTTGAGGTTAGTATGAGATTCGATGGTGATGCTTAACCTTATGCATCCATGATCCAATGAAGATGCCATAATTTAGGGTTTGTGTAGAGTGCTGAATTGTAGCTTCAATGTAACCTATCTTGCTAAACCTAACCCTAATGCAAATAATTGATGGTGGTTAATCATGCTACCCTTCCTTGAATGGTTAATATAATGATGGAATATTCTTCCTAATGCTGACGTAACCCTAATGTGTTAGTTAGTGGTTATCATAGCCTTATGCTTGATGATTTCTTATGCTAAACATGTGCACTATACGAGTGATGATAGCCAATCATACCTAGCCTCCTTATATGTGGATACAATAAAGAAATGCTCTAAAATGCTAAGAAAACCCTATAATGTTATCCTATGAGCATCTATTAGTTCTTTAATGCAATACCATGTTGAGCTTGTGTATTATAGGTATGGTGATGTTTGTTGTTATAAGGCATAAAAAGATAATGATGAACTTGTAGGAAATGAGATGATGGTCTTAATGACCTCTGGGCATGGTTGATCCCTAAATGAGGTGTAATCCTCTTATGTTGATAAGGGTTGATACCCTGTGATATTGTGATAAGGATTTATATCCTATAATAGTATGATGACAAGTGTGGTCTCCTGAATGAAAATGAATAGTACCATGTGATGATGAGATGAGAAACAATAACTCTCATACATTTTATATCTTCTGAATTTATATATCAACGCCCGCTAGAAATGAATTAGGGTTTGTATGCCCACTTGTATGATGCAACCTTAATTCACTCAAGTGGCAATAAATAATCAAGTGAAACTATAATCATGTAGCAGCCATGTGCCATAGATCCATTCAATTGTCAAAACTTGCTGGATGGTGAAAGGAGCAATTCCTATGAGAAACTCGGAGCGTATATTTTTGAATATGAAGGGGCACATGTCGAGAGTATCTCCTTATGTCTACAATTGCATGTTGTGGAGGATGGCTCTGATCATTCCTCAGATATTGTGATATTTTTATGTGTGAAAGACCACAATATAATTGCAAGATGTCTATTATAGAACGACCATGCATGAACTATATTGTGGTCGTTCATGACTATATGTCATTGATTTGCAGTTTGACTCTATGTCACTACGTTGTCTCTCGTACTGATCTGGAGTTGTTGGTGATATCATGGAGTTTGAACTTTCCATAGATCTTGTATGGCATTGATTTCATCTTCGTAGTGGTCATTTGAATTTGGGTAGTATGAGTCAAATCCTCAGGGCATTAATAAAATATGTAATACAACCATGTGGCATATCTATTTAGGGTTATACACAACCCTTCACATTGGATGATAATCCGTATTTGTTCTCTTTACATGGAGATGATGCTTAATGCATCAAAAGATAGTTGATATGCTTATGCTGTGGATATGCTCATGTTATAGATGTGTACATACAATATCCATTTTTAAGTTGATAAATGTACTACCACTGTTGTCTATGATTATGACATTATTTATCACATGTAGATAGCTATTTCTCAAATCCTCGTATGTTACGATCTCCGCCACTTAGACTCTCGACGTCCTCATCAAGGCTCAACTATATGGCCTCATAATATTTCTCCATTTCAGTGCAAACCCAACATGGCAATGCACACCCAACTCCTAATCATGACTACCAGTGCCAGGGTGGCTCTATCATAATGGATAGCCCTTTCCAACATGTCTGGACCACTCGACTCAAGACTGGCATGTCACAAGCCCATGTGGGCCCCACCTACTGGAGGGGTCATGGCTCTGATACCAATTATAACAGTTGGCCCCACTTCCCAAGTCTCTAGTAGAGTTTTAGGAAAGAGGACTAGCCCCACAGACCACCACTAGCCTTAGTTGCACACTTTTTCCTCACTCACAAGCAAGCCATGATAGACTTCTCAACTGTTCACCCATCCTAGTACTACTTTGGACTGAACACGCTTAACCACAATGTTCTTTAGTGATGGGCTCCCTAAAAAGGAGGTCATCTTAGTGATATGGGTAGTTCAATCATTCCTTTTAAGATCATTTTATCCGAGGCCTCAAATCTTGGGACATTACAATTGTAATCAATAAGTGGTGTTGAGAGTTATATCTCTCGCAAGGACATGAGTCTCACCCTGTGGGTGACCACCACTACTAAAAAAAAGGTCTTTAACTATATAAAAAAATTATAGTGAAAACCCCATATTTTGTAGCGAAAGGCTTTGACTACATATTTCTTTACACATACAAATTGTAGTATATGCTCGTATAGCTAAAGCCTTTAACTATATTTTTCAAATATGTAGTTAGATAAGATAATCCATTCGCTACAAATTCATATGTATCCAGAATTGTAGCTAGATATTGTCCTTACATATTTAAATATAGGTATAATTATAGCTAAATGTATGCCTACAATTGTATATATAGTCAGTATGTAGCAAAAACATGAAGTTAATACAAATTATATGTAGCTAATGTGTAGGGAAAGGTAGCATAAACTGCACACATATATATGTAGTTGGATTATGCACTAGCAACATATGTAGTGCCACATATGCATATATGTATATTTTGATTATTCATGTATTGTGTAATTAGTCTAGCTCTTTTAGTAACAAATTTGTAGTAGTTAGACCAAGTTATGCTCTTTATGCCAACAAACTTATTTCATTTATACTAAAACATCAAATGTACATGGGGAGGACGTATACCTTTCCCCTATTACATAATGTGTACAAAGAAAAGGATATACATATACTAATAAATTCGGTGAGGTCTACATGCATCTTGGAAAAAGTGTATGTATCTTTCTCGACCAGTTTTAGAATCGTTGTTGTCTTCTCCTTTTGTTCAATGAGTTGGCGATAGCATGGGTTCTTGTGTTGCACAAAGTTGTGACCTTGTGACATGTTGGCCCTTCATCCAATTTCCTTGACAAGTGGGTCGATTTTGTTGAATGGAAGAAGTCTTGATTTGAAGATTGTAGCATCACCCCTCATAGTGACATCTTTCTATTACAACTTGGACCATCCATAGATGTTCTAGGAATCTTCTTTGTACTCTATTTTGTTGGACTTGATCTAGACCCAAAGATGGATTCTTCTTTAGATATAAGTTGAAATTGAGGCCTTTTTTATCCAGTATCATATATGTATCAAAATTGCAGTCATTGAATAGAATAATTATTTCATTCATTTTTAAGCTACACCTTACTCGCAATCTCTGTCATTCCTGCTCTTCCCTAAAAGTAGTACAATATTTAAGCATGGATAGAATATGAACATGCAATAGTTAATCACATAAAGAAAGGTAGATTACAATCACCCTAAGCATCAATATTAGAAAAGCAGACTTCATGTGTCTAAGATGTCCCCTAAAACTGAAATTGAAAGGACAAACCAATTTAAGGAGCTTACTACAAATAAAGGAGAAAGGAACCTTGAATAACATTCTGATCTTAATTGGTTATCTCCAAAGGAGAAGATACTAGAGTCTTCATTTTAGAGTATCTTAGCTAGAAAGCATTTCACAAATATGTATTAGAGAGTCAGAAGTCACCTACTGCTAAGCTAGTACTCAACGTTCAAATACAGTTGTGGGATATTACTAAAGCCTTTACAATGGAGAGATGTGCAATGGAGAATCCCAACATGACAAAAGATGAGACATGTCCCTCTCCTACAGTTAGTGGTGTATGTTTATACAACCATCAACCAATAACATTGCCTACAATGCACTAGCTATATTGTATGTTTTGAAGAACACCTAGAGGAACATTGAAAGCAATCTTGTTTAATTTGACAACATGTAAGGCTCACTAGACTACAACAAAACCTGAATATGTTAATCACTGAAAACTACAGAGGAACATAGCATTATGATAGTTTTTGCAGTCCATGACCACTATTTGTCGATAGCAACAATTAAGAAACAGTTAGACATGATGCATGTACATGGAAACTACACTTTCAAGTGCCTCGTAATTTTGTATTTTGATGGCCTTCCCACACTAGGACTGTAGGTCTCTAATCAATGTTTGATCCCATGGAAACTAAGATGAAAAGTGAAAAGTACTAGACCTGCTACATATGGTAGATCAGTTCTTGTTGTTTGTTGTAGAGGTTGTAACAGCAGAAAAAAAAAATTATGTTATTGACATACAATGGCCTGGTATCTTAAAAAGGTATTTTGAAGGATTGGCTTTGAATCAAGTCCATCACACATGGTGTCAGCTCAATGCTTTGGCTCGAATCAAACAACTAGGCACATGCAGTTGTAGATATTTGGTAGGATTCGTCAAGGGCCTATGCCTTGACAAGTGCATCCTTACTGAGATTGTACCCCTTTTCTAGCTTAGTCTTCACTACATCCTGTGCAGCCATCAACGCTTCACTTGGGGTCGAAACAAAATTGTTATTACAAAAAAGTACTACTTTTTCCTAGAGAAAATATGAGATATTATTTGAAGATAGTCTTTGTTCTTTAGAAATCATGTTACATATAGGCTTGGACGAACCTAAACCAAGCACCAGGAGGCTGTGTTTTAGTTGAAGTCTCTCCAGAATCCTACCTTTTAGTGTTAGTTATCTGACTTGGAACTTTATAGGTCCAAAAAAGTAGTGTCATTAAGTGCCAGAGTCAGTAACAAATGATCTTTCAGTGATCATAGATGGCTAAAAGTGTTTCACATCAATGTACCTCTAATAATCCTGGAAAATGGATAACACATAAAAGAGGGTGATAAAGTCATAGACCATATGGAGGGGTAACTTGAAGATATATTCATACATAATAACTGTGGTAGATTTAAGGGAGGGGCAATGGAGGATTTTATGACAAAATTTTAGAACGACTTTTCACTCACAAATGCATATCTTTATGTGAAGAATTCTACACAATTTTTGACAAGACATAGAAACAATATATAGTAATACATTCACACAGTCCATGAGAAACTTATTTACCTTCTCCAATATAGAGAACCACCATCACTAACAATTACCTTCACAAACTTGTTTACCTTCTCGAGGAGTATAATGGTTCTTGGAGAGGAGGCGACTGGAATCATAAGTGCTCTACAATGACTGACTATAGATAAAGACTACTAAACCAGTAAGCCTAGAAGTATAGTTGTCTGCTAGGTTGCCCATGACACCCATGTAGTTAGGGGGTTTAGAGAGGCCTAATTGGAAGAGGAAGATCACTAAATCACTAATGCACTGGCTTGGTTGATGCTCTGCTATCATTTACTGGTACTCCCTGAATACTAGCTTTAGGTCCCCTTGCTACTTGCAGGCTGCAAGAGAAGAGAGGAAAGGAGATCATTTAAAGAGTTTTGGAGAAGGCTCACTGAAGAACCAACATTACCCACAATGACCAGTTGGCATTTCCTAAGGTTCAGTGATTCTATAACAGTTTGGAGAAGAGTTCCTATCTTCATCTACAATAAGATAAGGCCCATAAATAAAGATTTGCTATGATTCAACATTTAAAAACTATTTAGTATCTTCATCAAAATTCTTCTAGAACTTTCCCATTGCTGGTCTTGTTTTAGAGAAAAAACTTGTTGTTTGACATGTAAATCTAGATATGACAAAATCATATACTGATAAAATAACAAGATAATTCAATATTCAAAATGAAAATTATATTCATGGCGTTGCTGAACAAATTTTTCCTAGACATCTAGAATTTGAATCTACTTCAGCTGAATGTAAATTCTACTATTGCTTGAAATGAAAATATAATTTAATTTCCTGATTCAGATGAAGAGGTATACGTTCTCATAAGAACCTACAGTAGCAAGCAATCAAACAAGTGTACTGCCAAACAATGGCTGAGGTTAATTAACTGATACCTATATATATGTAATCTAAAAAGGAATGGACACATAAACAAATCATGGGTTGAACGTGTTAGTTCACCTGTTGGGATTCTGAGTGAATCCAATGGTTTGATAAGTCACAGCTAGCCAAACAACCTGAATCCTGGATCAAGATTAGCACCCTCAACAAGGACATTGGAGTGTAAACACCTTGGTAGGATAACCAGCATATCTTGATGTTTATAAAACACCAACTGGCAGAATACTACAAAGAATTCTATATTGTATCATAAATAATTACTTTATTTTAGAAATCTAGTATCACCATCTGTTGTTTAATAAAAACTAAGGCTAAACACAGAAGTTGACAAGAATAATATATTGTATTGTACATACTGCTATGATTCATCAGTAGTATTGATAAACCTAATCATGTTTCTACATAAAGTGCTTTCAACATATCAAATGTCTATAGAAAGACCACGAATCGAGTATACCTGCATAAACTGAGTTCAACTATTAAGTTGTGAATAGCAATGTGTCAATTACATCACTCCTCCTAGATTCTATGAAAAAATATAAGTACAAAGTTCTAATGGTAGAAGTCCACTTTCACCAAGATCTAAAAATTGTTCTTCACCATTGGGTCAATTGTATACATTCGAATGCCCCTGTATTATATGTTTGCAACAAGCTCAAATTTGAAGCCATTTTCTAATGTAGAAGGGTCATCCAATGAGTTTATGAGCATACTCTTATGTCTAGGTTGATACAAGAAATGGTATCCAAATACAAGTTTATGATCAGGTTTCTACCACTTGCAACAATGACAACATTCAGTAGATATCACAATTGCAGCAAACAAGACCTAAATAAGCACATCAATTAAGTGATAAGATCACAATGGTTACTCTGTTAATTAACAATACTAATAAGTATTATGTATGGACTTATTAGGGATATGACATAGAGGAATCACCAAAAATATTCCATCGTACAGATATCCTCTTCATGCACATCGTGGCTCTCCTACAGCCTTGATCATTCACCATCATGCTCTAGTCATTGCAAGTAGTTCAACAAAGCAAAACAACAAAGTATTCACTATGCATGGATATCAATTTAGTGTCATTAAAAATTACCCTACTTTCTTGGAGCAGAGATTATGTTCTATTACCAGTCTTTCTTTTCACCCTTAACGGGTGCAATGAGCTGTAAATGCCTCTGACCCCATTATTTCTATTTGAGCGGATGAAACATCCCATGCAAGTTACAACATGTGTAGCTATGAAGGATGGTACATCCCTAGAGTGATAGACATGTTTATGGTTGTGAAAGGATGCAGATCCAAGGGAGCTTATATCTGTTGTGGTGTGAAGGTATAGACATTGGGTTTCCCATCACAAAGTTGTTGAAGTGTATGGAATTTTGTGTGATATGTGCATTTTGAACAATGTAATTTGTTTTGTAAATCCCATTCTGAAAGTTTTTGAATATCAGTGTAACATTTCCATCTGAAGAATTACAAGTTACCAATATACAATTAGTGAAGTGTACAAAGGAGTTCCTATGCTTTTTCCTATTGGTGGAATACTTTTTTGTGTACTATCTGATCATTGAGCTAAGGAGGAACAAATTAATGATCCAGATTTTATTGTTTTTATTATATGAATCAATTCCAAAACACTATGTCATTGTTTGGATTTTGTTCATTGTCACTTATTTTGTTCCTTTTAGATTTCAAAATGCTTGGATCAACCTGTCTTAGGAGCAACTGGATGGAAGGATGACTTCTAGATAGAGATGAAGATCTGTCGTCAGATGGTTGGGCTTTATCAGGACAGGGAGCACTTTCTGAGTTGATAAATGTAGGAACCCTAAAATCATCATCATTATCCAAAATCTTCCTGGAACTATTAAGATTAGAAAATACCTTGCTCATAGCAGACTAGAACCAAAATCTGAAGCAGCATGTTGTGAATGCTCTGGGCCTACATACGCTGTTTTAGTCACAACTGAAATTTTTTTTCTCTCCGGGCTCATTACAAATGTATTGATACTCTTCTTGCTGAAAGAAGGCATATGAGTCTCATGTGTTGAAGAGCAATTTATGTGGATGTTGATAAGATGAGGTGAATGGTGCCCGTTCACTCAGCAGCTCCCTGGAAAAACATGCTTAAGCATTTATAATATGAAAAGTAGGACCTTCTCAAGTGAATGGTGCCCGTTCACCCTTAGTTATGCATATGCTTCTTAATAATCAGAATATCATGATACCTATTTATCTTTTTTTTTGGATATTGCAAAATAATTCATCAAAATAAAGTGATGAAGGCATAAGAAAGAATGTACTTACATTTTGCATGTTAAACAAGGTTGCAATATCAAACATGTGGAGAAGATAAAAAAAATCCAGAAGTCTGCTTCAAACTAGGTTCAGAAATGTGTAACTCTGAATTTATCTCTTATTTGACGATAAGCATCAGTTGGTCTTCTAGGGCCATTATATCAGATGTATGAGAAACCCCAATAAAGTCTTTTAAATGAGGGAGCATATAACTCTTCAACCATTCTATATGAAAACTTTCTTTCTGAGAAGTGGACATATATCTGCAAAAGAGAAGAACACAAGCTTAAGGTGTACAAAGTCGATGGGCTGACAGATAAATAATAATCCTAAGAATTCTTCCATGGAATTTATTAGTCAAAAGAGATGAATTATAGAAGTCTTGATGATTCAAATGGATGCAAGCAGTGCAAAACTAAAACGTACATTATTCATGATCCAACTAATTAACTACCCTCCAACCCACCCACACACATTCCATTTGAAGCTTTGTATGGCCACCCTCATCCCTCTTTGATTTCTCATGACCCAGGATCTGCTGCTCTTTAGAGTATGGAGTCTATGCTTCAAGATAGGTTGGTTGAAACTTACTATCTGTCGGACTGCATAAAGAAATTTATTCAATAAAGTTTAATTGTTATTCAAATGATACTCACAATATAGAGTGGAAATCAGTAGTAGGCAATATCAAATCCGAAACTCATTTCAATATCTATGAACACATTTTGATTCCTGCATAACCAAATAGCAAGGTAGGTATCAGCAAGAAAATTTAGTAAAAGTAACCCACACCTCATCATGTAACTTTATCTTCATTGTTGAACACTCTCGCCCAAGTTGGCCTTGAGTTGTTGTAGTTGGGCAATGTTTCTTGGCAATATCCAAGATGATCTTCTCTATCTGGCTGGAGGAGGTTCTTAACTGTTGCACTGGAGTCAGAAAAAACAAATGTGGATGCATAGATAGATGAATAAGATGAGAAAAAGAGAGGTCAGCCATTACGTGAACAAGATGAGCAAAAGAGAGGTCAGCCATTACATGGCAAACATAGGATGACATGTGTTGATTTTACAGAAGTCATCACAGGGCAACTGAAGCACCAAAATAGACCCAGATAACAACATAAAACATCAAATAGAAATACAAGGCAAACACAACTGGCGATTCCTCCGACGTCTTTTGACCCCCTCTCTATCATCTTCAAGCATACCTCTATAACCGATACATTGGTATCAATATCTTCATCTTGGAATAACTTCCTATTACAGATTTTGTTTAACTTCACAACTGTTAAGAAAGCTTGTGTTCATGAAAGTAGTAGTAGCATATCACATGAGGACTTCCATCTCCAAAAAGATGCTTGCTTGATATAGCAAGTCAGTGGACCCTTTTGTGGCCATGGTAATATGCACGAGTTTGCTCTCTATTCTTTAGTTCAGATCTGAACTATTGGCTCATTGTTCAATACTCTGTCCCTTTGTATTGATCAAGCTAGATCTTTGAGCAACTTATCATACTTAATGGACGTTCAAAAGAAAATGCATTCTCCTAAAAGAGACCTCCCATACACACACAAATTTCAAAACCAGTTCCAAGCAAATATTTCCTAGGTGCAATATTCTATTATAAAGCCATCATCTCTGTTTTCCCACATAAATTAACAAGTTTAGATCCAACTGAAGTATTTGTAAGTCAAAGCTTATGGAACATTAGTGATTTTTAAAGGGGAAAGCCTAGAGTATATAGTTGATATTTTGATAATGTTTAGGTTTTATATTAGAACAAATGTGCACGGATATGTAATAAAATTCCATCAGCTTTAAACATGCAGGGTAGGGTGTAGATGCTAGACTCTGTCTAGGATTTAGTCAAAATTTATTTAATGCAAAATAATAATTCCAGGTTCACTAATATACCAAGTGGATTTTTTTATAGAATAAAATGATAACCCATCCCACAAATAGTATAAACAATTACCCATTTTAGGTGTGAAGAAGAGTAGGATTTCACTGCATTTGGTTTTAATTCCGAACATTGATCATGACGCCGACACACACATTTATTATTTACTAAACTAGCGCAGAATATCGGTAGATTTACACACATATTTGCTATAGTTCACATACCTTTATCGTTTGTTTTTCTGTCAGGCGTACAAATTATAGTGGATATAATCTAGTGAGCCTCAACAAATGCTGCATCAATGTCCCCGCTAAAGTGACTCATGAGTCCAAGAGCATTATAGCTTCTGCAATCCCTCTAGACTCAACAAACATCTGTACTCCTACGGAAGGAACAAATTTCATCAATAAGAAAAAGCACGTGGTTAGTTGTAATAATAGATCAGGGCCCTGAATTTATTTTATTCAGACATATGAGCTTCTACAAAAGTATATACAAAAGGACCAATGCTGGAATGTCAGACTGCAGTCACTACACTAAATTCCCATCAACTTTAAATGGATGAAATTAGCTGAACAAACTCCATCTTGTACTCTCTCAAATCTTCCAGTTGTTCCTGCATTTCCTATGTGGATATCAACTCTTTCATAGTATCAAAGGGCAGTATTGTTGCTAAGGTGCCCACAAAGACATCGCCTTAGCTCACAAGGGCATTTTTGATCTAGGTAATGCAAGATCATTATCATCTTTAGATAATAAGATTGTCAAAATAGATACATACGGATTATCAGAGAACAAGACCTGTTGGACGTTATAACATACTAGGGATTCTTTCTTCAAATTGCATAACATAGAAAAAGCAGGTACAATAAAATTTCAGAATTACCTAATATGTCATGTGTCCATCAACGTTTTACTAGAAAACACCTTATAAATATATTATTTTAATATGTAAACCATAGCATTTCATATTCAATTATATTATCAGTTAGACATGAAAAGGAATTGGCATGAAAAATATTCCTACTTGAACAAAAATCTAATGTTAGTAAATGAAAAGGAATTGGCATGACAAATATTCCTACTTGAACAAATACTAGCGGAGAGATAACTGAACCCCCTCAACCCGACAAGCAAAGTGAAGACGGGGCTATGATATACGCCACCGTGGAGGTACCCCCGGTCGCTAGGCCCAGCGGTGGACAGGCCCTGTCATGTAGCACAGCCGCTGCGGGCGGAACCATGAACCAAGGCCATCAAAACTCTGAGGCGGACACGTTCTTTCTCAAGAAGCTCTTCAAAAGTCACCTGGACGAGAAGGCCATCAAACTGACAGAGATAGAAGGCTCACCGGCTATCTTCATCGAACTAGAGGCTGAGGACAAACTCGCCCGCCCGTGGATGTACACAGTTGTCATCAGGCTTCTAGGGGTAAATGTGGGTTTCATGATGATGCGAGATAGGGTGAAACTCCTATGGAACCCAAAGGACCGCTTCAACATGTATGAGTTGGATCTGGGACATTACGTGGTCCAAATGTCGTGTAGGGAAGATTATGAGATGGCGATGACCGGAGGGCCATGGAATATGTTTGGGTGTTGTTTAGCCATCTGGGACTGGTACCCTACGTTCAAGCCTTCTGAAGACATGCCTAGACACATAGTTACATGGGCCCGCATTCTGAACCTTCCCCTACACTTGTATGTGTCCACCCTGTTCGAGTACATCGGGCTGGCAATGGGCAGACTTATCAAGGTGGACAGCCACACGACGTTCAGAACCAGGAGTAAGTTCGCATGATTGGCCATCGAGATCGACACCTCCAAAAACCTCCGTCATTCTGTTTTCATTAATGGAGTAGAATACTTGGTGGAATATGAGATGGAGCCTGACATCTGTGCCATTTGCGGTCGGGCTGGTCACAAGGAGCAGCACTGCAGATCGAAAAAGACGGGTAACCATGACCAAGGAAACCCAGGTTCCAGTAATGTGTCCCCTGGCATATGGGGAAGCAACGAAGACAATTGGCAAACCTAGAGGAGCAAGAGTAGCAGGAAAAAACATTCGAGACCGGATAAATCGACCAAATAAATGCAGGGTGCCACATCCACTGGCAACAGATTCGCATCACTTGATGATGCAGAAGGGGAGACCCAAACTGAGTCACTGAGTACCAATACCAAACAAGTCAGCACCACTCACCTTACGGCAGGCAAGGCCAACGAAAAGATGACCAAAGTATGGCGCCCAAAGCCAACTATCGACACTACGGAGAAGAAGAAGGACGCTGTGAAGGAACTCACTGATAATGAAGAACCCACAAGCCAAAGCAAAAGCAAGCCAACACCGAGTTCTGAGGGTAACCACAAAGCCGTGAACCCTACTATTGATGAGGTTATACTGATCATGGAGGAGGAAACAGGCAAAGCTGAAACTACAGAAACAGATACCGTCGCTGGTGAATCAACTGAAGACCCCCCATGCCATGCAGGTTAACACTATCGAATTAGAAATAGGAGGGGAAAACACTAATGTAGCAACCAGCATGGAGCAAGAAGGCCAAGCCATAATCAACAACTCAAAAGAATTTGGGGTGATCGAGACCACGACCATCACGTCCACTACTTCCCCACCCCCTCCTGGAAGGAAGATGAAGGGCAATGGGCCCAGGATGAAAAAGCAACGTGCTGCCCCTCCCTACGAGCAACGACGGAAGAGCCCACGCCTCCTGACCCCAAACAGTGCAAAGGTTGACACCGTGAGCAGAGATGTAGAGATTGGGGGACAAAGAAAATGTTGTCGGAGAGCAGCAAGCATAAACTCGCCTCTCCCATGATGGTTGACATTCTTTGCTGGAACTCAAGGGGAATAGGTAGTGACGTGAGGTGTCGTGCTTTGAAGGAGCTTATGTCTATTCACAGGCCTAAGGTCGTGGACATCCTCAAACCCAGGATCAACGTGGAGAGAGCGACCCAAACCATTATACGACTGGGTTTTACTAATTCTTACCACGTGGAAGCGCGAGGCTACTCAGGAGGCATCTGGCTCTGCTGGAACGCCGACCAGTGCACAGTGGAAATAGTTTGCTGCCATAGGATGTTCGTCACTTGCAAAGTTAACAACGTATGTTTTGTATCTGTGATCTATGCTAGCCCTCAAAGCTCCACTAGAAGGCTCCTATGGAAACACATCGTCGACGTGGGGAAACGATTCAAATCGGCTTGGCTAGTTCTTAGAGACTTCAACGCTATCCTGAGCCCGAGCGAGAGAAGCGGTACTGGCCACTTCAACAACTAAGAGGCTACTACCTTCCACAACACGCTCATGGAGGCTGACCTTACCGATCTTGGTTTCTCGGGCATGAAGTTCACGTACCGCCATGGGTTATTGCAGAAGAGACTCGATAGAGCGGCAACCAACAATGCTTTCATCTCTGACTTACAAGTTAAGAATAAATAAATGAAAGAAACAGAGATGAAATAGTAAAATGATTGAAAACATAAGGATTCTGACCGGAAGAATCAAATGGTGTACTTCCTGAACATAAATGTAGACAAACAAATTGATGTCTAAGGAATTTAGGTGAATCATCGATTGATATATTATATAGTCATTGGAAGAAGCGCAAAGGAAAAAAAATTAAAAACAAAATAACAAAGTGCACCATGGGCAATTGTTTCTTAACCTTTATGGGCAAACCCATGTTTCTCCCCCATGTGTGTTCATTGTAAATGCTTGGATTACTCTATTGCAGTTTTAAAAACTTGATCTCCTGTCACAGCTGCTCTTCTTGCAAACCTAACACTTAGTCACATTTGGTCTCCTTCAACATAGCCACTTCCTTAGCTAGGATTTCCACAAAAATAGGGAACCATAGAGGAGGACAAAGTGCCGCAGGTCAAGGGGATTGCACACGTTGAGAAAGTGGGGGAAGTAAAGATAGGGGAGAAGAAAATGACGGAGAATTTTATGTATGAACAGAGGAAGCGATGAGATCCTTGGTTGAGCATGAAGGTTGTTATGGAGGAGAAGCCAGTGAGGGTGGGAAAGGTAGATAGAGACCATGCATCTTGGTGGGGGGTTGTGGGAACAAAATTGGAGGGAGATTTGGGTGTGTAAAGTAGGATGGAAAAATATCAAGTGAGATGAACAACTACATTTTTTATACAGTTATTATAACGTGTAAAGAAGAGTTGTTTCTAATGACATCCAATGGAAATGTAGTTAAGTTATACTTAGCGAGTTCCTATTTTTCTAGTAGTGGTGAACTGTGTCATAGACGATATCTGGTCATATACACCTATTAAACCCCATCGCCCCATTCATTCCAATCATTATTAGTTCATGAATTCAGGAGAGAGAGTAGTCAAGGTGGTATTGGTCAAGATATATTCATCTTACAGTATTAGTTCACACAAGTATACTTAACAGTTTACTGCTAGTGTTTATAGAAAATTAATCAAAATTACTTCCTAAAAATAGAAGGGCCACTATTATTTAAGTTGAAAAAGCAACTAGTCATTATTTTCTAGCTTGTCGACTCTCAAAGTGGCTTAGTTCAGATTATATACTTGCATTTGGATAGACCTACCCTCCTATAGTTGTCTTCACCAATCTTCAGTTTCATTTTGGATCTGCTAAGACAACTTCTCCATGTATATATTCATTGATGGGAATAGTAGCTTCTACTTGTTAAGTGTTCACCTGATATGTTTATGGTAGAGCAGGGCTAGATTGCACATCTCTCTCTCTCAATTGAATACTCACAACCCTCTCCTAGATCTCAAAGGAGTCCACTCTTTAGACTTGCAATAGCTGAGGATAGTTCTCACCTTTTTGCCCCTGGTTGCCCTGGCCCTAAAAGGCTATTGTTGGTCATTGACAGTTTCTTAGAAAGAGGTATGTGGTTAATTTGTCATGTAGTGTGAAGGGTATGCAAGATAAAGATATGTATCCATTTTAAATGCAAGCATTGCAAAGCATGAATGATTTGGAATGGGGTTTGTTGGAGGACAAAAGCGGTAGATGTCTAGAAAAAAAAAGGAAAAGAAGAGAAACAAGAGGCATCAGTCAATGATATGCAGGACGATCTTGCTGATATTGAAGCTACCCTAATGGGGATTAATTAAGAATGACAAAAAATGCCATGTATGAACTTCTAAAGGGCTATGACTAATATAAAAGTAACTACCTGGTGCTTTTTTTGTTGTCCATCGGCAAATCACAAAGAAGTAGCTCAAAGCTTAAGTAGAAATTCTTTACCAAAGACTGAAACACGGTCAAAATAATTATAGAGAAACTACATATCTCATCAGCTTCAAAGAACACCAAGTATAGATCATTTCTAAGGCATAAGCATTTCAGTTAGAAGTTAGTCAAGGATAACCAAATGGATAGTCAAGCTAAATCTAATATAGGGCATATCAAACTATCTCAAGACAGGGAAATAAGTTGATTATTGCGTACAATATGCATATATAAGGTGTTTAAGAACTGTCAAATATGTGACATCATGTGCTCATGTTTAATAAGTGTTGTAGAGTTTGCAAAAGAGATAGAATGGGGGCTTACTCATGGTGTAAGATTGTCTTTGGTGACTTTCAATCTCCCACCCCAGGCACTCTAGGAAATCTCATTTTCTTGAGTATCTTAACTACGTCAAAGTTCCTGCGAAGTTCATCACCCTCTTTCTAGCCAGACGTTAAGTGGAAACAAACAAAGAAAAATGTTGTTTGGTGGAATGCAATACTGATAGAAATAGAGCTTGACACAAAAAAAATGTATTTTAGTTTGGTTCTTCACATTAAAGTTCTTTGGTAAAATGAAAAGAGGATAATAGAAGTAATTAAGGACTATTATTCATTATATATTGTTAAAGAACTTTAAAGTAGATGCTAAACAAGCCAAAAAGAAAGGACTCAATTATACATGCTTGGACATATGACTAATATTACACGTCTACTAATAATTACAGTGATAATCCAAGAATCACTATAAAACAACACTACCTTTTATCATTAAATGCATGAAATGATTACAAAAGAAAGAATCTTCAAAGACATACATTGAGTGTTTTTATGGCTTCATCATAGGCATGCAATTCCTTCATTGTAGAGATTGGCAAACTCTGAATTGAATATAGGCTAGCACATATATAAGACAATCATACCATGAACATATCCAGAGCTGATAAAAAATAGAGCCAGAGCTGATAAATAATGTGATATTGATGGCCATCACCATAGCCATTGTACTTGGACAATCAACACAGAGAAATGCTATCAAAATCTAACAAAAAGTTACTATGTGAGTCTGTGACTATAAATAATGTATATGCCTAGATCATCTTTAGTGCATTATGTACCTAGATCATCTATAGTGCATTTACGCACAATCTGGCCTTCAACATGCATCAAGTGGTTACTAGTAGGTGGATCCTTTACTTCCTTCTATGGTTCTATCTAAGGTTGTACACCACTGGATCACCAATCAAGGAAGAAAAAAAAACACTCTGTCGTGTTAAATGGACCAGATGGTCCAGATCTGTTCCATGATATGGCAAAGACTATGAGATTTTTGTAAATGGGTACCGCATGGTCCATTTAACACGATAGAGTGTGTATTTTATTATCCTTGATTGGTGATTCCATGATATGGAAAAACTATTATATCATTGTCCACAAAGAAACTATGCACACCACTGGATATAACCACAACATTGATTTGACCCTATTTGCAGATGGAGCCAGAGAAGACCTTGTAACCTAGATTCTTTGTAATAGGGATGTAATCACCAGTGAGTGCAGATTGATCAATGTTTAGTGGGTCACCCTATAGAAGATCAGCATCAGTAGGGACGATGTCACCTAACTTTATGTTGATGATATCTCCAGGGACAAGGATTGTTACCTCCTCACTTCATCGACCATCTATGAGAACCTTGGTCTTTGGTACAAGATCAGGCATGGATGCATCGTCTGCATTTCAGAGGTTTTTTAACTAATATAACTTACAGTGGATTTGATGACCCACAAGACAATGATACTAACAAAGTCCTTGCAATATAGAGCCCTTCCATCTCCCTTGGCCAAGGTAAAAACCATGATAGCAGCCTTTCTAATGGATAGCAAGCTCCTCCAAGAATAATTTGTTCTGCATCTTCATCTTCATCAACCTTTTTCTTTGAAGTTTCATCTTCATCAACATGATCAGCTGAACATACAACAAAACATTAATTATAACTTATGGTTTCATCTGAATATTGTAGTCTGAATGAGCAATTCACAACTGACAAGAATCAACCAAAATTTCTAGAGGAGAAACTATGACAAATGACTTGATTATTTATCACGTGTGACATTTGAATCACTATGAATTGATTCAACTGGTGCTTTATCATGCATGAAAGTCGAGAAATAAAGTTTTATGATTATTTAGAATCTAAATATGATTTTATGGAGTAATTCTTACTTCTTCTATTGATATCAGTTTGTTATTATAAATTTATGACTTGTGGCATGTGGGGTATGTTTTGGCCGTGGGTCTAATCTTGATCTGTGGTCTTGCTGCTTGATCAGTGATGTTAACAAAGTAGTAGCATTTTTTGAGTCTGATTCTTTGGGAGTTGCATGGCTAACATGCTTTCAAACAATATATACCAAAAGATACTGTCAGTTCCTTGCATCCTAGAGATTAAGAAATGAGGACCTTTTTCACTGATATATATTGTCAAATTTTTATATATTGTCGGTTGTCCAGTTTGTTATAAGCTCATATAGCATAGCACCTAACAACCCGTAAAGGACACTGAATGTGCATCTGTAAACCTTGCAACCACTCAGTCTGTTGGTCTCCTCGCCAACAAAATAATATACTAGCATTTGTATGGATGGAGTGCTTCTAGGTTACATCACAAAGTATGTAATGGGCAATATCTAACCACCAAAAATTCAGATCTTACAGGTTTGCAGTAAGAAATTTTAATGAAAGAAAGTAGATCCCAACCTAGAATCATATAATTTCAACTGACTGCCATGCTTCAAATGACTTACACCATGATATAATAATAAAGTTGTAGATGCATATGTTTATTGTTTCCAAAGAACAAGCATTATGAATAGAACTTATTATACCTACACACAAAAACCCAACCCATGTCTTATTAGGCCGCACAATACCATGGATGGAACTATCTGGTTTTCCAGCCATTGTCCTACTATTTCTCATGTGGGTTTGGAAGATCCGTGGGAACAAATGGTAATGATATGTAATGCTAAGCTCTACAATTAACAACTAGATTAACATTATTTGTATCAACATAATATTGTTGGTAGATTCACATGGGTATATGCTATGTCAACACATTTTAACTTTATCAAATGAGCATCCACTGCAATGTGAAGTAAGTTGTATCAATATTCAGTTTCTTAGCAAAATCATAATATGTATTTTTTTATGGGAAGAAAACATACAAGTTTCTCACTTAGCTCTGTCATCTACTTGAATATATGCAGGGCCTAAACCCGATCATATTGTCTTTTCACCTATTCTTACTGAACTTGTTCAACCAATAGCTCACAAGGGACAATAGTTCGCAAATGGCATATGAAGTTTATTACATATCAAGTCAGAAAACTGAATAAATTGGAAACGAAAGACAAAATAACAATAGCTTAGCCTCACCACTAAAAGGCATTAGTGTTATTGGTCACATTAAGCTCAGCCCTACAATTATCACTGCATCAAGAAATTTGCAGGTTCCCTGCAAATGTGATAAGAAATGAAATACTTATGATGTAAGTAGAGGGGTATTTGAAAGAAAATAAAGAATCTAATTTATATTACGAATGTACTAGTAATAAGAAATATTTTCCACCAGCACCTACCAGTTACATATGATTGCTGCATATATGGTCGGGGAACAAATTTTACTTCCCGATCTTGATGTGGCAGTTATGAGGTCATACATAATAGAGCAGAGCATGTAGTGTGTGTGTGTTGTTTTGCTTTGAAAGAGCCTTGCGAATGGTGACTATTTCTTTACGACATTGTTAGCATAAAAGTGCAAAGACGAATTGAATAATATTGATATAGAATCTACACGATTTAGATGTCGTGAAACTGAAGGAAGAGTAGTAGTATAATATTTAGCTATTTGCTGTAGCGGAAACTTTGTTATGAACAAAGAAGCAAACTTCAAGGTAGGGCGAGAGGTCCAACAGATAAACAAGGATAGTATTAAGCCCCACTTTCATCTCGCCACCACCATGGATAAACCTGCTGGTTTATATTTTCCTCACCCAGCTCACCATGGATTGTTGTCCTCTCCATTACGGAAGTAACTCCTAAAGATTCCGCCACAAGTAATTGGGGAATTGAAGCAACGAATGGACGGAGTGGAGAAGGCATTTCAGGGGCAATGAGGTTGCACATGCAGAGGAGGTAAGGGAATAGGGTGATCAGAGTGAAGAGAATGCCAGAGTGAATGGTTTGTATGGGCAGAGGGTGGTGAAAAGCTTCTTCCGTGAGTGTGGCACTTGTGACGGAGGAGAAGGGAGGCGGGGGCTAGGAAAGAAGCTAGGCATGTGGGGCAGGTACGAATTTGTGCAAATGAAAATCTGAGCGGGATTGGGTGTATGGTTTGCACTTTTGCGGGATGGTAAAAATTTGGACGGGAATCCAAACTATGGCTACATTATTTCTGGATACATTTTCAATAAATTGTAAACAAATATCATAATTAACTACATATACAACAAATGTATAGAAATTTTGTGTACTTAATTTATGTTTTTCTCGTAGTGCACATATTTTTAGGTGATTGGCAACAATGGTAGAAGACTTGTGTCAATGAGGAGGAGATGAGGTGATGGAACTTAAAGAAGGTTATTAGATGTCTAGTGTGTCCTAGAGTCATCCCTATACTCTTAGGTCCAAGCGGGAAAGTTTGTATACAATGTTTTAATCAAATCTGGATTTTGTTATCAAGTTGACGCTTGTTTATGTGGCATATATGGATACCATTCTCCTATGTATATATATGTTGTGGCTGAGGCCACAGAGTAATTTGTATAAGATTATTGGCATAGTATGTGTGGGCTCTGATCTCCAAACCACGATTTAAACTTAGCGGAAGCGATTCGATTAGCAGCGAAATACCAAAAATCAGCGGAAATTAAAACTTTTTGTGATAAAGCATTGAAACCATAAAACTTTCTTCATAAAAGGAGATAAACTATTTACATCTCAGATAATTACTTCTTGAGTAATTATATACAACATGATACAAAATCTCAAGAACTCATAACTAAAATCTCAGACCAAAAGACTCCAAGACCTGAGAGTACAGAGGACACATAGGACTGACTCTAACTACACCACATGGCAGGCTAGATCTCCACCTGAGATTTTACTGCTGCCCCTGGTGCTGCTGCTGCTGGGACTGGTCACCTGTAGACCTATTCCTCTGTCCTCGACGTCCACCTAAAAAGTTGAAGTCTACGGGGTGAGACAATTTTACATAATTGTCCCAGCGAGAGTTATAACTCTCCACCACAAGCTTTATTATAACATCTCAAAGAATAACTTAAGCAGTAAAAGCTTCAAAGTATCCAACATCAGATATAATAGTAAGCATGAGTTCAATAGTTATAAAACATGAAGACATTTGCACTATACAGTGTAATATCAATCAATCAACTCGTAGTTATCTCTAACAGGTATGCTACGCTGTGGATTATATTTTTCAAACATTACTTTTATGCCCTGTGGAGATGAGGTTTACCACTCATACTCCAACCAATCACTGCTAAGTGCCTCGGTATCATACTAGGTCATCGAAAGAGCCAGATTCTCATGACCTTCACCTTCCTCAGTCAGTAAGAGGATTACTTGTAGGAAATCTCTTGCCTCTACTATAATAGCTTGCCAGGGTAATCTGGTCCTTCGCTATTTTAGAGTTACAATGGCGTTCTGTACTCTCTTTGTCATCAGGAGATTTCATGTTTATCTTCCACTGATACGGATATCTGTGCTTTCTTCGTCATCAGGAGGTTTCATGTTTACCATCCACTGATACGGTATGGGATTATAGTGAAGGATTGATGGATTACACATCTACATCAAACACCTACACTAGGATGTAAGGTTCTACACATCCATATACCCCACATACTCAAAAGTATGTGATCCAGGAGTTCCCTTAGGAAAACCTATTTCACCATCATTTGTTCTCTGACAATGATGGATCTATGATCAGGGCTCTACATTACACTTGATTAGTTAGGTACATTCAGTATTCTTTTAACATCATACATTGTTCTTCAAACAATAACATTAGCATAACAGCTATAAAAGGAGAATACTAAATGTAACAAGCATAACTCTCATCAATCATCATTTCTCAATACATTCATCACAAGTCATCTCTAAAGCATGACCTTGATGGTAATTATGGCTCTCACAGCCCATTTTAATCCATAGATTGTTATTGACAATGCATCAGGATATATCACTATTCATAAAGCTAAAGCATGCTTTCAATGAATATAGTTTCATAATCCATACCTGGATATGATCATCATCTCATGACAACCTGCATGGTTAATTCAACTGATAACAGTAAACAATTCATTCTAGAAGATACACTTTCAAACTCTTAGAAGAGTCAAGTTCCCCAATATTCAACAATCATGGTTTACTATTCATATTACATGTCATTACCCTAGAATTAGGGTTTACTATTCACTCCATGGTGAATTGAACTCATAACAACATCATGTATGAGAAACATCATCATTAAAGCTCTTAAATAGGATTAAGATTCACTAAACATCATAATTAGGGTTTCCATGATCTCACATAGGTGGATCATACCCTAAACATGCACATTCATGTGTATTGAAGGTATCTTACTTGAGTTTCCACCATAAAAGGGTACTTTCTCTCTCTTAGGATACTTTCTCTCTCCTCATACTAGTAGATGGTGACAACAACTCTCTAGATCAGGTTGGGTTAAGTCCTCATTGACTAGCATAAGCCAAAACATCACTATCATGTGATTAGGGTTTGATTAGAACAAGGTATTACTCAATTAAACCCCTCAAGGGTACTTTGGTAATTTACCTCATGATCACCATCATGGGTCAATTCATTAACCTCTTAGTCCCTTAATGACCTAGGTTACCATTAGGGTTTAGATTAAATCACCATTGAACCAATTACACCATCAATTGATTAAGCACAAACCACCTTGAACACCTTCAAACAGTTTCAACCTTCAACCACCAAACGGTCTTGAGACCGTTTGCCCTCAAACGGTCTTGAGACCGTTTGACCTCAAACGGTCTTGAGACCGTTTGGGTGTGTTGACCGTTTTGACTTTCAAACTGTTTGAAGCTCATGCGGTTTGAAACCGTTTGATCAAAGTATCTTGAGATCGATTGGTCCAAACGACCTTGAGATCGTTTGAGCCCAAACGGTCTTGAGACCGTTTGGATCTAAACGGTCTTGAGACCGTTTGGTTCAAATGGGCTCAAACCGTTTGGACCTCCAACTAGGTTCAAAAGTTACAATTGTTTATAATTAAGTATGTTGAAGCCCTCACTTGGCCAAAGCCATGTTAACCACTTATAAATTGAGTCAATTAGGATGAACCTCAATCACTTTGGACACCAAATTAACCCTCAATTGAAAGCCAATTAGGGTTAAGTCCACCTCAAATAGGGTTTCAAATCGGATGGTCATCAATATTCAACAATGTGAATCAATTCAAGATTGAACCTATCAATTGACCTCCAATTGGGCCCAAACTTGGCCCAAATGGTCTTGAGATCGTTTGGACATCATCCAAACGGTCTTGAGACCGTTTGCCCAAAGTTTGACCAAAAACCAAGTCGGTTGGATTAGGGTTGAACTCCAATTAGGTCTAAAGTCAGTAATTTTATCAATTCATCAACTTAATGCAATTGGACCTTCAAACCATTAGATTATCTCAACCCTAGACCTCCAAACGGTCTTGGGTGGTGCCCAAACGGTCTTGAGACCTTTTGGAAGAACCCCCAAACGGTCTTGAGACCGTTTGGGTCCTTCAACCCAAAACTCAACAAGATCTATGCTTTAAAACAGTAAATTCAACCCGATTAGGGTTAGGATGTTGAAGTGCCTTCAACTCTCAATTGGTTAAGAATTAAACTTTGGTTCTTTGTAGGAATGAAATTCAATATATTCCCAACAGACCCTCAAACGGTCGTCCCTTGGTCAACCCTATCAAACGGTCTTGAGACTGTTTCAATCCAAACGGTCTTGCAAGACCGTTTGAGAGCAAACAGTTTGAAACCGTTTGACCTTAAACGGTTTGCAACTGTTTGGACCAAAAGGGTCCAAGGTCGTTTGATAAAGTAACATAGGAATCCATGCCCATCATCTTCAACCTTGTTTAAAGTCGGTTATTCCACCGTTTTGCTTGCAAACGTGCAAGGAAGAAGGGAGGTAGAAGAAGAACTATCATGCTAAATTGCAAGAACTAAGTGTGCATATAAAGCAAAGAGTTTAGAGTTATAAAACCGGCCTAAAGGTTGTTCCTTGAGCTCCAAGCCTTCAATCTCCAAGCTTTAATGGCGTCTTTGAGCTCCACAGGTTCGGCCAAGGTGAATTCTCCAATGAAACGTTGGAAAGGAAAGGCTAGAAAGATAGAGCTAGGTGAGCTAGCCATGAATCCAACCTTGAAAACGAGTTTCCTCCATGAATTCAAGCAAAAGGGATAATCTAAACTTACCTATAACCCTTGGTCATCCCTTTCTTCTCCATAGCTTAGCCTTGGTCGGTTGATAAAGAAGAGAAGAAGTGAAGGAAATGAAAGATCCGTTCACTTGTTGCAAGGGAAAAGCTTATATACTTTAGGCCTTTTTACACCATAAGGACCTCTAAAGCATGGAATTTACATATAAGTCCCTCCTTGCTCAAGGGCACGTACAAACTCATCTAAACCTATGCAAAGCTCATGAAATCTCAAGATCTAAGGGTAAAGAAAGCCAACTTTCAACTAAGGTACATACTTGAAAGGTCTCCATACCCATATTAGGTGATTCTTATCACAAAGATCATTTTTCTTATCTGATAGTTCATTGATGTGTCCCTTTCATCATTTCTACTCTAAATGATGACAAGAGTTATAAAAGATGTTCTAGATGAAGTATTTTACAAATTGCACCCCTCAATTTGGGTAAATTGCACTTTACTCCAAATTAGGGTTTTTAAGCACAAGGATCATTCCACAAGCTGCATCTTGATGCCCAAGCTTGGGAAATCCATCTTACCTCATCATATTCACTCATATGATGTATTATTATTATAAGAACATCTCAACCTGTGAACATTGCGAGTTAACCCCTTTAACTGGGTAATTTGCACATAGGTCTCTGCACTACAAAGCAATGCTACAACTTTGTTTATAAAGGAGCAAAAATTGAAAGTAAATGTTCCTGAGGAACTTAATTACATGCCAGGGAGTATTCACAAGTATATAATTACATATTTAGGCAAAACTTCTAGGGTTAGGTTATAACCCAGGTCAGGGATGTTACAATATGAATACAAGCAAGATGTTGGGCTTCAATGCAAATGTTCTGAGCATGTTGGCGATGTTGAAATCAGTTTTAATTAGCCCCTTTTTCTGCTATATGATTAATTAGTGATCGGTCGTGTTTTATCTTTTGAGTTACCTCATTTAGTATGACATGTTCTCACAAAAATAAGGATATTTATGGATATAATTAATACTTTGAACTAATTTGATTTCATAGAAGAAAGAAACTTTTTCCACGCCTCATGGTCAGGAAAGATGTAATGACAAGATTCTAATTATTTTGATTAGATATATAATGTTGTTGAGATTAACTCTATTGCTACTGTCACATAATGGATATTAATACATCACTTGAATATATTTAACAATGACTTGTTCCCACCAGTGTAATATGCGGGGCGAGTTGACTGGGCAATGAGTGGGAGGGGTCAAGGGGAACCCAGTCCACCCCACCCCTCTTGCAGGGTGCATGGCGACACCTTGACCGAAACGTGTATTTGAAATTTGATCTATTTGAAATTGTTGACATCATACAAAATAATTCCCACTCTACAATTTAAAGTATATGTGCTGTTCTAAATTTGGAAAAAGAAAATATAATTCAAAATTGAAAAAGTTAATACTAATACATATTACTCAAAGCTATGTCCTTACATAGAAGCTCTTTCATGACAATTTTAACTTTATACCAAGATTCTATATGTAATGACACCTTGCTACACCTATTTATCCCTAAATAGTTCCTAAAAGTACTAGTATTCTCTCCAATAATTGCTCCTTCATCATCAAACTAAATGATCAACTTCTCCCCTTTTGCCCTAATCCCATGCATCATGCATATGAGCACGGAACATCTGGTACGTAAATCATCACCATTGTCAGAACCCTCAACAACACTTGATCAACACCAACCTACTCTATGTGCTTAGGCTTATAGTGCTCCTAGTCAGATGTCATATCTACAGAAACCTACAAAATAGTGTTATAAACAAGCAATGTTAGAACCATACTTATAAAACATAATTGAAAGAAATACAAAGAATTATTGCAAAGTGTATTGATTGCATTATTAACAGAAACATAAGTGAAAAATCATGCCTCTAGTGTTGGTTTGATCGTTCATCAACTACTATTTTTTCTGTGTAATCATGACACATATAGTAGTTATCAGTGTTAGAGTCGACATTTTCACTTGGAAAACCAATTGAGAAGGAAGTTGTAAGGAGTGGGATGCGAGAGGAGATCCACTACCTACTAATTCAATAAAAAGGAAACATCCCATATAATAAAGACCACTATAATTTTTTTTCAAAGGGATGATAATCTATTTTATTCAAAAGTACAATTCAAGTAATCGAATATAGTAGCGGTCGAAGTGGCTCTTCCTTGGGGGTGGTTCCCAAGTAAATAAAAAAATATAGTAGCGGAAAAAAAATCTAACTATTTCAGAATTTGATAATTTCATTATACTTCACCATGTAGTGTGACACATAAGAAAACTATCTCTACTAAAGGATCAACTGAGGATCATCTAACCACCTTGAGAAAGTCTCCCAAAAGGTTTCAGTTATGCTTGATGAGGTCCTGGTCCAACTTGGTTATCTTCTCCTTGACCTACACCTGGGGTTAAAGGCATACCCCATAAAAAAGGAGAAAGGTAGATACATCAACAAAAATGCTAGTATTTGCATACTAAATTGAGCATTGAGCAACATTATTAAGTAAAGAACAACAAATAATCAAGGTTTCTAAAGGAAAATGAAAGGACGAACGAACTGAGCATAAAAGAATATGAATTTCAAAACCTGATAACATGTAGAATACTTGTCATTAAACCAACATAAAAGTTGTACCAAATAGGCACATATAAATATTTTTGGGCACAAAACCCATCACAAGAATATTAACCTGCATGCATGTGAGATAAACATAGCACTTGAACAATATAAATAATAATGGCGAGCAAGGCTCACAACCTTAAACCTTGATAGAGTATGGCACACAACCATCTCCCCGATATATATAAAAGTGGACACAAAACCCAAATATGGGGAACACAAACTCCATCCCAAAAATATAACATGGGCACACAACCCAAAAACCAGTGTAATTATACTACTCGAGGGATATTGAATCACATCACATGCATAATGTAGAGGCAAGTATAAAGCTCAATCTTTTATAGAATAAATAAAGTTGCCATCACAAAAATGGACAAAATAAGCATCAACCACATAAGTGAAAAAAGTAGTACATATCATGAATTAGGGTTTCATCATGAATAAAGGCACAAGCTAGATTTAAAAGTAAGTCCAACAAAGAAGGATGATCATAAGATCAGAATCAAGTAGAATACGTCACATGGAATAAATTCTTAGAAGAGAGAGATTGTGTAGGTTAGTATATCAAGAGAGCAAGAAACTAGGTTTATTACTCAAAGAGAATAATATGAGATGTAAACATACAATAAGAGAGGATGAAATTAGGTTTGTTTCTCAATATAGAAAAATAGGAAATGCAGTCATACCTTTACCCGAGTGTACAGTTAGAGATCAAGTCATAATCTTCCAAGTCTAGAGTTAAATCAAACCTTCATATAATATTTAATCCATAAATTAGGGTTTAATGATATATATTAGGTGAAACACTAGAAATTCAAATCTTTGGAAAGTCCTAGATTAACTCACAATTTTGGTTTATAAAGTGGGTCAAGGTTACTGATCATGGATTTGATCCAAGATCTAATTTTACCCATTAAAATCTTCCTTCAATTATTATTAAGTGGATATGGATTATTAAACCCTAAAAGTAATATCTTTAAAAATAAGGAGAGAAAATTCTAAGGATTCTAAAATCTATCTTTTTTTATAATTTTTGAAGCTTGCAATAAAAAATATGATTTTTACAAGATTCACACCAATTATTGATTTATTATTGAAACTAATTTGCAAATGACCAATTTGCGTGACTTTATAGTTTGATAGGGATTATGATATAAAGTTTATATGATCAAAACTGCGATATTATTAAAAACATCATGTGAATTTACCAAACTGCCCCTGGTAAGTAAAAACTAGAAGGACTAGCGAGGGTAGTATCAAGAAATCAACAAGGGTTATCCCCTTCCTCGACCCTCCTTGTCATGGTTGCGAAGTAGCTGGACGGTTCATGATGGGAGTTTGAGGGATTTTGACTGGGGTGATAAAATGTGAAACTAATCGCACGGAGACGAAGATAGACTCTGTAACGTCCCATGATTTGAGGCCTCAGATATAATGATCTTAAAAGGAATGATTGGACTACCCATATCACCAAGGTGCACCTCCTTTTCCGGGAGCCCATCATTAAGAAATCCATAGTTAAGCATGCTCAGCTTGGAGTAATACTAGGATGGGTGACCAGTCGGGAAGTTGATCATGGCATGCACGTGAGTGAGGACAAAGTGCACAGTTAAGGCTAGTGGTGGTCTGTGGGGACAATCGTCATTCCTAAAACTATACTAGAGCCTTGGGCAGTGGGCCCGGGCATTACAAATGGTATCAAAGCCAAAACGCCTCTAGTAGGTGGGGACTAGATGGGCATGGCATGCCAGTCTTGAGCCGTATGGTCCAAGCATGTAGGAAAGGGTTGTCCATGGTGACATAGCCACCCTTGCATTGGTATTCTATGATCGGGAGCTGGGTGTCCATGAGCCATTCTGGGTCTGCACTGAAA
Source organism: Alisma plantago-aquatica (assembly GCA_963693085.1). Classification (NCBI taxonomy): domain Eukaryota; kingdom Viridiplantae; phylum Streptophyta; class Magnoliopsida; order Alismatales; family Alismataceae; genus Alisma; species Alisma plantago-aquatica. Next base: position 213,313,454 of record OY856410.1, on the reverse strand, counting down.
TTAGGTCAGATTATGAGGCCATATAGTTAATCTTGACGAGGACGTCAAGAGTCTAAGTGGGGGAGATTGTAACGTCTCATGATTTGAGGCCTTAGATATAATGATCTTAAAAGGAATGATTGGACTATCTATATCACCAAGGTGCACCTCCTTTTCTGGGAGCCCATCACTAAGAACTCCATAGTTAAGCATGCTCATCTTGGAGTAGTACTGGGATGGGTGACTTGTCAAGAAGTTGATCATGACATGCACATGAGTGAGGACAAAGTACGCAGTTAAGGTTAGTGGTGGTCTATGGGGCAGTCGTCATTCTTGAAACTCTACTAGAGCCTTAGGCAGTGGGCCCAAGCATTATAGACTCTCACCGGATCATACCCTGGTGTCAATTTTGATCGACACGATGCTAGGAGGAAGAACAAGACATCGATGTTGCTATCTGATCTACGAGCTTGCAACATCACATTGTGAAGTCTTATGTGAATTTTAAGAAATAGAAAGGTTGCGTGAGGTCCAACGGTGATAGGGGTATGCATATTTATAGGTGTGATCTTGTTCTAGGGCTTCAAACAACAGTATCTTCGAGAAGCTATGGGAGGAGGTTTGGGTGTTTCTTGGATTCACATCGGTAGGATATGAGCAAGGTATCGTTCTATGTGGAATTGAAAACCAAACATGTAGGCAAAGAAATCATGTGAAACAATCCACTTTGGTGAGAGAAATCCACATTTTTTAGATCTCCCTTGTTTCCACTATGGGCACGGGGTAGAAGACAATACATCCACGATTGGATCTTGATAAAATGACTCACAATGAGTGTGAAATTGGCTAAGATGAAAAACATGTGCGATAGGTGTGACATTTATGTATTTCCAAATCTAATTGGAATAAAATGATACTTTAATTATTTCCTTTTCTCTCTCACAACAATAGAGGGTGCAAACAAAGTCCAATTAATTGGCTAATTAAGATATGTAGATTGAAATTATGGTATTTGTTTTTGATTTTGGGGACTTTGAGTAATTTATTTAACTCTTTTAGATTATCTCATGTATTATCTTTCCTTAATGAATTTGAAGCATCTAGAAACTCCAACAAGATGTGAAACTTGGCCCATAATCAAACTTAAACATGTTAAATACAATTCTACGATTAATTTTTCCTTTTGGGGTTATTTAATATTTTAGGATTAAATGTACATTCTCTCCTAAACTACACTAGGATAGGCAAGTTTGTCCAAATAAGATGAAAATTAACACAAAAAGTAATTTTGGTATGTAAATTTTGAATTTGAGGTTTATTTCCAACTTTGAAGACTTTTAGTAATTTATTTAATATTTTTCCTCTTACTACTATTTTCTTTTCCAAATAGAATTAGGATAGTTATTATTAGGCAAATAATGTGAAACTTGGCTCCCAAGGCAATTGGGACCCAAAGAACACAATTTCACTATTATATTTTTATTTTGAGATTTCCTTTTATGAGTTATGGCACCATTAGGATTTTTGACACATCAACATTATTTTTTTATCAAAATATTATATCTTTATTATCAAGACTCACTTAATGGAGTCCTAGTAATTTCATATTGTTACAAAAAGACTTATTATTCTTATTATGTACAAAAATTCACCTTTTACTCAATCAATATTTTTAATTTATATATTCCTTTTTAAATTATATTATTTCAAATGAAAATTCCAAATTGTCATTTTAACACATGTATTAATCATATTTTCCTCCATTATGTGAGCAGAGGAAATGTATGTATTCATGAATTAACTTTGACGTTAGCATATATTTAAATTATTATGTAAATGTCATTTAGTTTTATCCTTGTTTGGTCACATCTAAAGAACAAACCTCACTAGCTTTGTAATCATGGAATTGGGTAGGATTCTGGATTTTGGTTTGTTTCAACAATCCACCCCTTAAAAGGATTTTTTCCTCAAAATATAATCATCCATATATCATGAATCACCTATATTCCACCCCTTAAAAAGGTTTGACCTAATAAGTCAAGCTAAACAACATCAAGGTACTATGGTCATGTAAGCATCTTTTAGTTGTGATTTTTTTGGTGTTTATGTTGTTCATGCATCCAACTAAAAAGTCAAAACCACCTAGGGTTGAATTTTAGGTCCTTGTATAACTAACCTTACAATCCTAAGGTTCTCCTGAACATGCAACAAGTCATAGGGTACAAACGGTAGGTTTTTAACTAAACCTTTATCACAAACATATCTTCCTAGTCACCACTTCATGCATAAACTAGGGTCTAGGGTATCTTTTCTGTGGTAAACATCCTAAGGGAGACATGATTGAAATAGTTAAATAACTGATAGCTAATGGCTCTGATACCATACTATAAGGAGTGGGACCCAGGAGGGGATCCACTCCCTACTAATTAAATAAAAAAGAAACATCCCATATAATAAACACCACTATACATTTTTTTGATAAGGGATGACAATCAATTTTATTCAAAAGTATGATTCAAGTAACCAAATTTAGCAACGAAAAAAAAATATCAAACTATTACAGAACTTGATATTCTCATTATATTTCACCACGTTAGGGTGATACATATGAAAATTAACTATACTAAGGATTAATTGAGAATCATCTAACTACCTTGAGAAAGTCTCCTAACAGATTTCAGTTGTACTTGATGAGGTCCGGGTCCAACTTGGTTATCTTCTTCTTGACCTACACCTGGGGTTGGAAGCATACCCTAACAAAAAGGAGAAAGGTAGATACATCAGAAAAACACTGGAATGTGCTTGCCAAATTGAGCATTGAGCAACATTATGAAATAAAGGATGTCAAATAAGCAAGGCTTCCCAAAGGAAAAGGAAAGGACTACCCAACTGGGCATAAGAGAATATGAATTTAAAAAAACTAATAACATGGAGAATACTTGCCATTAAACCAACATAAAAGTTGTGCCATACAAGAACATATAAATATTTTTGGGTACAAAGACCATCACAAGAATATTAACCTACATGAATGTGAGATAAACATAGCACTAGAACAAAAAAATAACAATGGTGACTAAGGCTCACTACCTTTAAACCTGTTAGAGTATGGCACACCACCATCTACCCAATATATGTAAAAGTGGGTACAAAATCCGTGTATGGGGCACACAACCTCCATCCCAAAAATATAACATGGGTACACAACCCAAAAACCAATATAATTACACTACTCTAGAGATACTGAATAAGATAACATCCATAAAGGCAAGTATAAATCTCAGTCTTTTATAGAATAAATAAGGTTGTCGTCACAAAAATAGACAAAATAAGCATCAACCGCATAAGTGACAAAAGTAGTAGATATCATCAATTAGGGTTTCATCATGAAGAAAAGCACAAGCTACAGTCAAAAGAAAGTCCAATAAAGAAGGATGATCATAAGATCACAATCAAGTAGAATATATCACATGGAATAAATTCTTAGAGGAGAGATATTTTGTAGGTTAGTATGTCAAGAGATTAAGAAACTAATATGAGATGCAAAATACAACAAGAGAGGATGAAATTAGGTTAGTTGCTCAATATAGAAAAATAGGGAATGCAATCATACCTTTACTTGGGTGTTAAGTTAGAGATCAAGTCCTAATCTTTCAAGTCTATAGTCAACTCAAACCTACATATAATATGTGATCCATCAATCAGGGTTTAATGATATATATTAGGTGAAACCCTAGAAATCCAAACCTTCGATAGAACCCTATATTAACTCACAATTTTGGTCTAGAAAGTGACTAGAAGGTTACTAATCATGGATTTGAACCAATATCTAATTTTTCCCATTAAAATATTTCTTCAATTATTATTAAGTGGATATGGATTATTGAACCCTAAAAATCATAATTTCAAAACTTTAAATTTAGGCAATGAAAAAAATACCAGAAGATAGAGAACATTTTAAGGATTCTAAAACATATTTTTTTTATAATTTTAGAGCTTCCAATAAAGAGATATGATTTCTACAAGATTCACACCAATTACTGATCTACCATTGAAACTAATTTGCAAATGACCAATTTGACCTTATGTCAGATATTGGGACTTTATAGCATGATAGAGAATTATCATCCAAATATTATATCATCAAAATTGCCAAACAAAAACATGAGGTGAATTTACCAAACTACCCCTAGCGAGGAAACAAAACTAAAAGGACTAGCGAGGGCAGTATCGAGAAATCACTAGGGGTTATCCCCTTCCTTGACCCTCCCTGTCATGGCTGCAAAGTAGATGACTGGTCCATGGTGGGAGTTTGGGGGATTTCAATTGCGACGCCAAAATAGGAAACTGATCGCACAAAGACAAAGAGGGAATCTCACCGGATCATACCCTGGTGTCAATTTTGATCGAAATGATGCGAGGAGGAAGAATGAGACACCCATATTGCTCTTTAATCTGTGGGCTTGCAACAACAAAAGGTGAATTATTGGGTAAAATTGAAGCGAGAGAAAGGTTGCATGAGGTCAAATGGTGGTAGGGTTATGCATATTTATATGTACGATTTTGTTCTAGGGCTTCGAACAACAGTAGCTTCAAGAAGACATGAGAGGAGATTTAGGCGTTTCTTAGATTCACTTCCGTAATATATGAGCAAGGCATGATTATGTGCAGAATGGAAAACCAAACATGTAGGCGAAGAAATTGGGTGAAGTGATTGATTGTGGTTAGAGAAATATGCATTTTTCAAATCTTTCTTGTTTCCACTTAAGGCACATGGTAGAAGACAATATAGTCACCTTTGGATCATGATCAAACATCTCACAACGAGCATAAAATCATCTAAGATGAAAAACACGTGTGACACTTATGTATTTCCAAATCGAATTGGAATAAAGTGATACTTTAATTATTTTCTTTTCTCTCTCACAACAATTGAGGGCGTAAACAAATTCCAATTAATACAAAATTATGTACATAGGCTAATTAAGACATGTAGATTCCAATTATAGCATTAGTTTTTTCTTTTGGGTATTTTATTAGTTTCTTAAATTATTTTAGATTATCTCATGTATTCTCATTCCTTAATGAATTTGAGGCATCTAAAAACTCCTAAAAGATTTGAAACTTGGCCCATAAGTAAATTGAAACATGTAAAATATGATTTTATAATTAATTTTCTCTTTTAGGGTTGTTTAATAGGTTATTTCATATTTTGGGTTTAAATGTACATTCTCTCTCCTAAACTACACTATGATAGGCAAGTTTGTCCAAATCAGATGAAAATTCAACATAAACTAATTTTGGTATGTAGATTTCAAATTTGAGGTTTATTTCCAACTTTGAAGATGTTTAGTAATTTAGTTAACATTTTGTCTCTTATTCCTATTTTCTTTTGTAGATAGAATTAAGATAGTTATCACTATGCAAATAATATGAAACTGGGCTCCCGAGGCAATTAGGACCCAAAGAACACAATTTCACTATTACATTTTTATTTTGAGATTTCCTTTTATGAGTTATGGAACAATCAGGATTTGTGACACATTAACATTGTTTTTATCAAAATATTATAACTTTTTTATCAATAGTTACTTAGTGGAGTCTTAGTAATTTCATATTGTTGCAAAGAGACTTATATATTCTTATTATGCATGAAAATACACCTTTTACTCAATTAATATTTAATTTATGTATTCCTTTATAATTTATATGATTGCACATGAAAAATCCAAATTGTAACTTTAACACATGTATTAATCATATTTTCATCCATTATGTGATCAAAGGAAATGTATGTAATATATTTCATGAATTAACTTTCATGTTACCATATATTTAAATTATTATGTAAATGTATTTTAATTTTATCCTTGTTTTGTCACATCTAAAGAACAAACCTCACTACATTTCGAATCATGAAATAGGCTAGGATTCTAGGTTTTGGTTCGTTATAGAAGTGGAGTCTTGATACTTGTAGCATTACTCATGTTCGTCTACATGATCTGCTATGAACTACATTTTCCCATGAAGAACGACATATCAATTTTTATTTGTTGAGTCATCAATATAGAATACTTTCTTTTCTTGTGATGCCATGATGAATGGATCATCCTTCTCATCAATATTTTCAAAATCCACTAATTTGAACCCAATTCATCAATTACAACTCCTTTATTTTTATCAACTCAATTATACATAAAGATGGAAATTCTACGTAGCCAAATTCCCAAATGTCTTAAATGACACCTTAACGTTCCATTTTAAAGTCTCATGGACTCTTATCCTTCACACTAGAAAAAGATAATATGAAGCTTGCATAGTGACCCCACTATTTTGTACTACACTATTATCATCTTGACGCTTTGTGTCAAATGAAAATTCATTTAAGTTATACTCCTCGTATTATTGACTTCCATTTTTGGTGTAAAGGCGAACCATTTAATGGTATTAGCAACATCATTTTGCGTTTGAGATGGTAAGCAAAAACTTCTATCATCAAACCACCTAATAAACATTTTGTCATAGTATAGAAAGACACATTGGACCTGATAGATGATTTCTTTTGATAAATAGGTGTGTTCGGTGATATAAATAACAACTTTGTCGTTGTTGTGTAGAACATACAAGTGTTGCTTGTTCCCATAACTTTCCTTAATAATTTCTTTCATTCATGCTCTTAGAGTCCTTTGTCACAATAAGTAAATTTGTCATGACTTTGAACTGGCACGAGTTTCATTGCAATTCAAAAAATCATTACAAATGTCCATTACCTCCCTAAACACGCAATTCTCAATGATACTCCCTTTAGACAAAAAACATATACAAACATCACCTTTATAAACACTAATGTACAATTCAAAATGATATATCCAATATAAGATACTTGGACCCAACATCTTCACTTTCCAAGTCAAATGGACAACAAGATGAATCATGATATTGAAGAATGAAGGAGAAAAATACCTTTCAAGATGGAACATGATAAAATCACTTCTCTTTGTAACTTATCGAGATTTTCAAGATCTATAACTTTGTTGGATATTTCATTGAATAAGGAAAGCCTTGTGATTGAAAATCTTACATGCTTTGCTAGTATAGATTTAATAGCTGCAAGAAAAATGTACTGCATTAGGATATGATAATCTTTAGATTTTAGACCTATCAACTTCATTTCATGTATTTATACCAATATATGGATATTGGAACAATATCCATGTGATACTTCAACATTAAGAAGATAGTCACAAAAGAATTTCTTATCCCGTCTTGACAAAGTGTAACAAGAAGGATGTAAATAAGTGCAGTGACCACTTATAGCTTGTGCTATTAAATATTTCCTTATACCCATTGCTCATAAGTCAATTCTAAGTTTGATGCCAAATTTAGTCTTGCATTATATACTCAGTAGCATACCAATGATTTTGTCACAAAATATTTCTCCCAACATACATAGCATTAATACAATGCCTAATGTCAAAGAAGTTCAATAAGGAAGTTCCTAGGATATTGACCTATTCTTGCATCAATATTATTAAATGTGGGCATACTATATGGTCTCTTACCAAATACATTGACATGAGTTTTAATCTTTAAACATCCTTCCCTAATATCATTTTGTGGTAAATTTGATCCTTAGTTCATCCATTATGTGCTTTGCATAGCCTTTGATAAGGATGTACTTTAGGGAGTAAACAATGATGAACAAGGTATAAATTCTTTCCACCATATTTTAGTAGTATTAAATCCATGTTATCATCACAAACATGACATGCTTTGGATCCTTTTACATTATATCTAGGCAAATTTTCATATGCTAGAAAGTATTTAATTATGCAAAACAACATAACATGTAAATTAAAGGTCACTCCATATGAAGCATCATAAGTTATAATACCATCCTACCAGATTTTGTTTAAGTAATCAATCAAAATAATTAGCAGCTTGTTTGGGTATACATATCAGTGTAAAAGCATGACATACTTATTTTTCATACACAACTAAGGATGAAGATTGTATATAATAGGCATAACTGACCAAGTGCTATGTTCACTCTTACCAAATTTTGTTTAAGTAAATCAATCATAGGTTCAACATAAACATGAATATCATTACCAACTTGTTTGGGCACTGGTATCAACATTGATAGCATGACATACTTATTTTTCATACACATCCAAGGATGAGAAGATTGTATATAATAGTCATAACTAACCGAGTGCTATGTTCACTACTTATGTGCCATATTGATTCATCTTGTCAGTACATATTAGAAGTCTTCAATTCCTAAATTCTTCACAAATTGAGGGTACAAATTTATTTTCTTCCATTATTATGAATCAAAAACATGTCATAGGATCCCATCATTGTTTGCCTTTACCTCTACATATCAAGATAAATTCTATGCACATCAGAAAAAATTGCTAAAACTATTGTATTATAGGTGGATACCACATAACTTTGGCAGGATTGCCATTCTTGGTCTTACTCAAAGTTGTTATTTTGTAGCTTGACGCCCCACATTTTTGACGATCTTTCAAATTACTATAATTGTTTTCAAATAACACATCACCATTGAGGCATGCATGTATAATACTAGCCTCTATTCACGTTGGTCGTAGCATTTTCTTTGCTTTATATGTTGATATTGGAAGCACCTTACCTTCAAGGATAATTTCTTTCAAGAAAGAGAGATAAGATGTAGAGCTTTTATCGCTCCTCTGGTTGTAATTTTCTAGAGTACACAATATCAACACAATGTTCAACCTTATAAACTTTGTAGAACCCAAATATAACTATTTCTCAAAATCATGTACAATATTTGTAAATAAGGATGTGGATGACTAAGATTGTCTGTACGACTACCTATCATTGCATCAACCATGTTGTTAAGAATTTGTTTAAATATATCAAAACCATTCACCATTTTTTCTTCCACACAAGTACTTATGTGGACAACTATTCTAAAAGTAGAAATCTCTCAATGTCAATACCATTATGTATAGTCCTGTATAATCTCATTATACATGACATGAATTTTGGTTTCTTGGAAATGTCAATTTTTAAGTTGTTACCAAAATTCTTACATGGGAAAATAACTTATCTCTAGGTCCTCTCCAATGTTCCTTAAAAATCTTATAAACTCATCAAGACCATTGTAAACTCTGAAGTGCAATGATGTGATATTGACATCCAACATTGATCCATTCTTTAAATTTTTTAGAATAAAATATATTTAAATATTTATAGAAATTGAGTATTTTTATAGTTGATATTTAGAATGCATATTACTGAGTATGTGCCACCTATCTCATAGTTGAATGCTTAATCTCACTAGTAAGCATATAAAGTCTGTTAATTTAAAAATATTTTGATAGTATTTCCCCACAGTTATCCAAGTGTACCTATGTAGATAGGTTGATACCCACCTATACATGTACTAAGAGAACAAACTAGAAAGCTACAATCTAAACATTCTTAGAAACTAAACACATATTATACACTCACATCCAGAGTGAGATTAAATGTTTATAATGTCCCTAACTAGGGCCTATCAAAGATTTTAATCCTAGTGAGTAAATCTTGAACAAGTTTCTAGGGAAATAGAATATATGTATCTTGAGGTATTTTGATACATGTGTACCACCTATCTGATTCTTAAACATTTAATCTCACTAGTAGGAATGCAATGTGAGAAGTTTCCCCAAAGTTCTTTAGGTACATTAATGTAGATGGGCAAATACCCACCTATAGATATACTTAGAGAGTAAATAGAAAATATTCTTAAAACTCAAGAACATGTTATAAACTCACATCCTAAGTGAGATTAAGTGTTGAAGAACAATTTCAAATTGGAAACTAGATATGATTTACTCCTACTAAGTAAATCTAGGATGAGTTTCTAGTCTAACAAAATACAACTATTTAGAATGCATATTGATAAATGTGTACTGCCTATCCTATTATTGAAAACATATCTGAACTAGTAAGAATATAATTTGTGTAAAAATTCGATAATATTTTCCCCAGTTACCAAATAAACTAATGTCAATTGGAAAATACCTACCTATATATGTACTCATAGAACAAACAAATAAATATATCAAAATATTCTTGAAAACTAAACATACAATATACACTCACATCCTAAGTGAGATTAAGTGTTGAAAAGTAATCCCAAACTCGGGACTGTATAAGATTTAATCCTATGATTAAATTTTGTTTCTAGACTAGCATAATACATGTATAATTATCAAATACAAATATCATTTAGGATACATTTTTATTACTAATATCTAAATTTATTAATTTGGCTTTGGGTTAATTTGTTTATGCATGTATCCCTAGACAAATAATATTGTTTAACTATATAACTCAATTAATTCATACATCCATTATGGCTAATTCGTTCATTTACAAATATATTGTTAATTCATTCATTCATGCGTATGTTTCTTTAGGCACACACACACACACATATATATATATATGTATATATATATATATATATATATATATATATATATATATATATATATAGACACACACACACATAGTGGAGAAGGGGAAAAGATTGGCGGCTATGGAGGAGGTGGATGCTTTCAACCAGACTATTGATAAAGCAGGTCTGTTCGAGCTTCCTATGGAAGGTGGAGATATTTTCACGTGGAACAATGAAAGATCACCAGAACACAGGATAGCGAGCAAGCTTGATAGAGCCTTAGTGAATGATGAATGGCTAAAAATTCTCCCTAATACCCAAGTGAAAGTAGGAGGGTCTGAGTTGAGTGACCATGCACCGGTTTCTATCCAAATTATTGAGAAAAAGTAGAAAAGAAGACCTTTCAGGTTTTTAAACTATTGGGCGGATTGGAAAGGATTTGAGGATACTGTTAAGCATAGCTGGAGATCCCATGTGACAGGTAATCCTATGTATGTGTTTGCTAGGAAAATGATGAACACTAAGAATTCTTTGAAGAAATGGGCCAAGGAGGAGGTCAACATCCCAAACTTGCTAAAAGAGACCAAGAGAGAATGCAAAGAAGTCAGAGAAAGATTGTTGGTTGATCCATTGAACCATGAGCTTATTGAAAAAAGACAAGGAGCTGAAAAAGATGCTTGAGGACTTGAGAAAGATAGAAGAAAAATTTTACTGGCAGAGAAGCAAGGAGAAATGGATAGAGGATGGATACCGCAACACAAAGTTCTATCACACTGCAATCAGAAGGAGAGATGCAGGTATTATAATTTCTGAATTGACTAATGCGGAGGGGATAGTGGTCAACAAATCAGAGGATCTTGAAGAGCAAGCCATAAATTTCTATACTTCTCTATATAACCAGAACTTCTCCAGTGACATTGATGAAGAGGAGGATGTGGATTGGAAGTTCAAACTCACTAGCACGCACAACAACATTCTCACAAGGAAAACAAATGAATAGGAAGTTAAGGAAGTAGCGTGGATCATTGGCAGCAACAAGTCGCCTGGACTTGATGGTTTTAATGCAATCTTTTACAAGAAAACATGGGATATCATCAAAGATGACTTGATTGCTTATGTGAAATGGTTCCTTGAGGGAGGGAACATGATGAGGTAGGTAAACCACTCTTTCCTGGTACTCATTCCAAAGAAGAAAGTTACCTCATCTATTGCTAATTTCAGACCCATAGCTAGGGCTGTAAATGGGTAGAATATGGTGTGGGTATGGTCATATCCATAACCATAACCGTCTAGTTAAGTGGGTATGGGTATGGGTATATACCCGCTTTGTCAAAATCTATACCCGCATCATACCCATATCAACATAACCACTGGGTATATGGATGAGTAATTGGGTATACAGTTATTGATGAACATGCTATAATAATACACTACAAATTTTGAGATATACCAAACTACCACACTTAAATGGGTAGGTTATAGAAAAATATCATTCAAGGAATATACGAGAGAAGAGAAGAATGAGAGAATAACTTTATGACTTTATCAAGTTAATGAAATGTACTTGTGTCACTATGAGGGTGCGTTGGTGGGTTTGTTTATTTTATTATTGCAAGGTACTTATATATGTTAGATGTGCGTGCTATGATATGGAACTAACATTCTAATATAAATGTTTACTATGATAAGGTCCTTATACCATCTAGTTGTGGGTTCTACAATATGCAATATTACATTCTAATATGAATTATCTATAAAATCATATAATTAAATGAGTATATGGGTATACAAGATATGGGTATATGCATAACCATAACCTTACCCAGTGAGAGGCGGGTACATGGGTATAAGGGTAAGTGGTTATATGGTTATAAAAATGTATACCCACGATGGGTTTAGAGGGTATGGATTCGAGGGTAAGCGGGTATACCCATATCCATTTACAACCTTACCCATAGCATGCTGTTCAATGTAATATAAAATCATTACAAAAATCTTGGCTGCTAGACTGAAGCTTGTGCTTCCCTATCTTATTTTTGCAAACGAAGGAACATTTATGACAGGTAGAATCATTAATGAATGCACCCTCATGGCTGATGAATTCTTATTAGACTACAATGTTATGCGTGGTAGTAGGAAAGTGTCTGTAAAGCTAGACGTCTCCAAGGCATATGATAGTGTTAGATGGGAGAAGCTCTGGTGGATTATGAAACAAATGGGATTCAATGAACAATGGATCAGCTGGATGAAAAAGTGTGTGGGAACTACTAGCTTTTCTGTACTTGTCAATGACACGCCTACAAGCTTATTCAAAGGGGGGAATGGGCTTTGCCAAGGAGACCCACTTTCTCCTCTTCTTTTCATTGTAGTTATGGAATATTTCACAAGAAAAATGCAGCAAGCTGAAGTGCGTAAGGAAATTAAGCCATACACTGTGCATGAGACAAAGGTAATGATGCATTTGATATTTGCAGATGATGTGTTGATATTTGTTGAGACTAAACAACATCATTTGGAGAACTTGAAAAGACTTTTAGAAAGGAGAACGAGGGAGGAAAAATTGACAAAAAGAAGATGCACTTGCTTTTGTGGCAACAATACCACATTTTAGGTTATTTTTGCACGCTTTTGTGCCCACACTTTGAAAAAAAAGAAAAATAATAGAAGAAAAGATAACAGTTAACCCAACTCTTCAGAAATTTCATACCCCCTACATGTGTATACCATGGTGTATCCTAGGATATGCCTCCACCTTTCCCTCTCCCCCTCCTCCCTGTTACCATCAATCCTGTCGCTACCATCTTTGTGCCTCGTCTGCGGTGGTCTTCATCATTGTACTGCATTCCATGACATCCCTCCCCATTGTTTTCCTACGCGCCCCAACCTCGGCCCTTGATGTTGCCTCACGCACTAGGGAATCCTTCTTCATAGCTTTCCCTCGTACCTCCATGTTCATCTCCATCATTGTTCTTTGCGCCCCTCCCCATCTCATGTTTCCTCCTATAACTTTCTCATTCTCCTTCCGCGTATCTGCTTTAACTCCATCTACGGCTAGGACATCTTGAAGATTTGAAACTAACCATATTCAATAGGAAAAACAAGGAGGTGTCTCTGATCAGTACATGCTTTGTAGATGTGGCATCAAGAGGTAGATTCATTCCAAGTATGAATCTCTCATCCACACAATCGTGTCATAGGTTCCAGGAGAGAGCTGATGCCAAATATTTTGTACATAGGAGGATGGGCTATTTGGATCAATAATTTCTTTGGGAAAAAGGGTTCCATTTTCTCTAAGAATCAAATGATCTGTGCCCTTCATATTGTACATGGGATGAACAACATCATCATAGCCATTATTTTCCTTGATAATCAAAATATAGGTGAAAACATGTCACTAAGATGATTCCTTCCTTCTCCGGTTGTTTCATAGTCCTGGTATACTTGTGTTATTGTCCAACAAAAAGAATTTTGGGTTCTCCTGCAGTGACAATATTTGGTCTGGTAGATCTAGGAACAATCAGCTTGTGGTGGGGATCATGCAATTCTTGTTTTACCGAGAGTGTTTTAATAATTATTTTGTTAGTATTGTCAATCCAATGCAGCCTTGTCCTACTTTTAGATCATATGTTTTGATGATGTTAGTTGATAATTTTCTACCAAATATTGATTTTTATATGGAAAATATTATTTAGCTAGATCTATAGTGGTCAATGGGCTGATTTTAAAGTTTTTATACTTGTTTTGTACTTACCAGTTGTCCAATCTCATCACTACTAGATGAATTTTTTTCTATGAAAAAATGTTGTTTGTCTGGCTTCTTCTATGGCCAAGGTACTGGTTTGGGAATTAATCTACTTTATGTTGTTTCACGTGCTCCTAATTCATCAATAACTTCTAACATTTTACTGAGTATGGATTTTTTTCTTTGAAAAAGATTGTTTATTTCATTTTCTAGTGCCCAATGGGATGATTTGAGAGTTTATATACTTCTTTTGGCGGTCACTTCTGGTTCTATAACTCATACCATCTTACCATAGGTTTTTTTAACACTTCGAGATGCCAAGGATGTGACCCCACACACATTTTTATCTATACCATTTTTCCACCTAAAGTACTGTACTAGACTTGGCTTTTCTCTTCCGTATACCTAAAAATTAACATTGGGATTTCTAGAAATGTTGTATTTTCGAATAAACTATGTTTTTATGCAACACAACTATAGTGAGAATCACAACATCATCAATTGCAAAAAAAAATCTAGATATGGTTTATTGTATGCTTTGATACTATTTATTTGTGGTTACTAGTAACTTTTTAATTAATTGGTGCTAAACTTGGTGATTCTTTTGCATTGCATTTAGTTGGAATATGCTTTAATCTTAGTAGATAAATGATATGGAAATTTAGATACTACTAATACCCATCATGCCACACCAAGTCAGTGGAATATTTGTACTTTACTCCCTTCCCATCTAGTTTTACGTAGATTTATTCAATCTATCTTGTTTCCCATTGATAAGAATTTTAGGCTCTTGTGTAGTGACACTAATTAGGCCAGTAGATTGGGGAATCAACAATCGTTGTTGGTGGTGACTGACTTTTTGTATTATTGCGAGTGCCTACTAATTTTGTTAGTATCACTAGCCTAGTGCAACCATGTCCTGCTCTGGAATCATGTATTTGGGTGATGCAAGTTGATAAATTGCTACCAGGTATGGATTTTTCCTTGAAAAAATACTATTTATCTAATCTTCGGGTGGCCAATAGCCTAATTTTAGAGTTTATCTACTTGTTTTCTTGGACACATGTCATCCTAACTCATCAATACCTCAAAACAACATGTTTGTTTGCAACCTTGAGGCTACAACGATGGTAGCTCCACATGTAAATTTTTCGGTACATAAGTTTCATCTAAGGCACTACGGTAAGTTTTCACTCTCTCTTCCATTTACCTAGAAATTGATATGTAGATTACTATAAATGTTTTATCTTAAAATAACATGCATCAATTTTCAAAAGAAATTCTATTGCTAATTTTAACATCATCAATTGATAGGAATATGGAAATACATATTTTATCTGATTGATATATGTTTCTTGCCATTGGAAAGAATATTGGGTTAATGTATAGTGACACTAATCAATCTAGTAGACTAGTTATTGACAATCAATGGTGGTGATCTCACACTTCTTGTATTATTGTGAATAGTTTCCTATTAATCTTGTTATTTTCACTAATTTAGTGAGTTCATGTCCTAACATGGAATTATGCCTTTCAGTGATGCAAGTTGGTAACTTGCTACCAATTACTGATTTTTATTTGTCATCTTATTTTATGGTGGCCTATGGCCTAATTTGAGAGTCTATCTACTTGTTTTTGTAGTTGCTTGTGGTCCTAACTCATCAGTACCTCCTCCAATGGCTTTGCTTACAACATCACTGCTACAAGGACGACGACCCCACAAACAACTTTGCACATACATGTTTTTCAACTAAGGTACTGATCTATACTTGGTTTTTCTCTTTCAGTTACTTAGGTATTGCTTTCCTTATATTTTGAAATAACATGCACTGATATTATATACAACTATGTTGATAATTCAAATATATTTATTTGATATTAATATAGAAGCATAGATTTGTTTTAATCAATGTACGTTCCTTACGGTTTTGTGTGGTTATGATTAATACCTTTTTTAATGAAAACATTTTGAACTTATGTATCTTTACATTTAATTTGGTTAACATGTAATTTGAACTTAGCTTATAAATGATATTGAAACTTTAATATTAATTGTCCACAATTATATACACTACTGTGCACCTAGTTACTAAAATCATTGTGTATTTGTCTTTCATCCCTTGTTGTTTCATGATTTTGTGCTAGAAGTCGTGTTTCCCATTTAAAAGAGTATTCAACTATTGTGTAGTGATTAGTGAGACTAATCAATCTAGTAGAGTGGGAAACAGAAAATCTAGTAATCACCCAATTCTTGAAAAATTTAGAGCACTTTTTTATTAGTCATGTTAGTTTTTCTAGTCCCATGGCTATGTCCTTCTCTAGAATCGTGTCTTTGAGTGGTGCAAGTTGATAACTTATTACAAGTACTATATTTTTTTCTTTTAAAAAAATTGTTTGCCTAGTTTTTGGCAGCCAGTTGGCCGAGTTAATAGTTTACCTACTTGTTTTGGATTCACATGTGTTTCTAACTCATCAAAACATACCGTGACAACTTTGTTTTTGGCCTTGAGGCTATGAGGATGGTAACCCCACACAAAATTTTGTTTACATGGTTTTTTCACCTAAGGTACCGATCTAGACTTATGTTTTTTCTTCCAAGTGCTGGTCAACTGATATGTTGATTATTAGACTTGCTATATATTAGAATAACATGCATCCATATAAAATATGAATCTATCGGTAATCATCCACTCTTAATTTCTAGAAATCTAGAAATATATAAATATTTTTTACCAATATGTATTTCCTATAATTTTTTGGGTTATTGCAAATACCGTAAAAGTAATGTGGTGGTAAACATAGAATTTCTTTTTCATTCATTTGGTTATCATGAGTTTTCAACTTAGCAGCCAAGTGATATCAAAATTAAAGATATTGATAGTTTTTGTGATGTTCCCAGATTTTCTAAAACTGAATCTAATGTGCGACGTCCAAATTGAAACACTCACCTTAGTGAGAATCCCAATTTGAACACCTCACACTAGGCTAAGAAGAAGAAAATCATAGGAAGTCAGAAGGAAACAACAGTAACACATGTACATGAACAATAATAAAACCATGCAACACATGTTCACCATTCAACATATAATTACAACATGAATTGTTACATCATTTGATTTTACATATTGAATAACAAACTATACATATACATGTACTATCACTAAACAATAGGATCTTAAGACAACATGTCCACCGGTACATCAGCTCATCACACAACTCACACTATCTTAGTTCTTCAAGATCATAACTCCACATCACCTAAATGAAAGATAACATGTGGTACACGTCAACACAATATTCAAGAATATAGTACTGAGTATTCCTACGTATCTTTTTATATACCTCTCATCATATCTTGGCAATAAGATAAAACTAATACTTGGCAGTTATAAAGAAATATAAGAAAATCATATACTTGCACAAAGATGTTCATTAACAAAAGAGAACACATATTTTAAGTATATTTTCCATTATATCATCTATGCATTTACTACCTGAGAGTTGAATGCATTAAGGCCTTTATGATCTACTACCAAAGAGTTGGACCATTTCACAATGTGATCTAATACCAAAGAGTTGGATCACTTCCAAGAACTTTACTACCAAAGAGTTGAAGTACTTATTTTCCAACACTTTACTATCAAAGAGTTGAAGTGCTTAGATATAATGGAACAAATATATTATGTTTCATGTGTTCATAGCAATGAGTATGGAAAATAATGCAAAATATCATACAAGAACAATCATTTCATCCAATATCATATGCCAAGTATTTTACTACACATATAACACAAGAATATTGTATAATAAGCCAAGTAAGAGGTAGTGGCGTACCTTAGATCAAGATATCCTAATCATCACATATCACATTCTTGATGTCAACTATGTCCTTGGTCAAACCTGATTAACACAAGATCATATACCATCATGAGGTTCCCATCATCTTAACCCTAGTTATGTCCATTAGGGTTTAGCTTAGTTCATTAGGATGGGTGCATCATTACTTGCATTCTTGTCTTAAAATTATCTTACTGATGTTGTTTTCCAGATTATGGCTCATTATCTGAACATTAGGTTCCATATCCTTTTTGTACACATATTAACCCTAGTTTGTATACATTATTCAAATTAGGGTTACAACCCATGTATTAAGGGTCATCTTCATATAACTTGAATTTTGTGCATCATCATGATATCATAATTAAATCTGAGGTTCCACATAATTATATGAGCTTACTCTGTAAATTTCATTATTTATTGAGCATGTATGCATTTATTGCATTATATCTTGGGTTAAAAGCCCTAATTAGCTATATGGAGCAAATTACATGATTTCGTACATCATCATTATAAATATTGACATCAGATGGATTATAAGTCACATTTAGGAGTTACTGGCACACTCATAATTTTAGGTCATCATTTGATATTTATTATACATCAAACAAGTCTATAACATCTTACATGATATCACTAATAAATAAGCTTCAAAACACTGATATGATAATTTAATGTTATTCTACACATTTTTCTGAGAATTTTGATACTTTGTTTGTATTTTTCTGATAAACAGTCTATTTTCTATAATTTAATGAAGATCTGAGCATTTTGAGATATTTATCTTCATTGAGCCAATCGGGTACTGCCACGTGGCCACAAAAGGGCCGCTGCTCATTGCTCGATCCGCTTGAGCCGGCTGGGTTCATAATTGAACTGGGCGGTCCGGTCTGGTTCTGCTCTAGGATCAGCCGGTTCAGACTGGCTTCTCTTTGCGATCGCCCCAACTGAGATCCCAATACCTGACGAGCGTGTGTTTGCCGCAAGCCCACACTTCCTCTCACATCGCGTGAATCGACGCTTGAATAGATGCTCGCCTGCGTTCTCCTTCTAGGCGACACTGCACCACAGTAGACTGCTGCGAGAAAACTATGTCTCTCTCTCTCTCTCTTGCCTCCGATCTTCCCTCACGACGCCCGCATGCGTCTTCCAAGTTCTCAGCGTCGCTGAGCCGGCGTTGGCACCTGCCGTGTTGCCCTCAGCAATGCGAGACTCTATCCTCCTGTAAAACGGCCGCCTCTGTCTTCGTGGATTGGGGATCTGCATGAGTCCATCCTCAGGCTGTACTTGGCCGCCGTTGCCGATTGGTCTGGTGAGAGACCGGCGCCGCTCTGTTCGCCTTTTCCTGGCGATCATCATCTCCTTGCAGTGGCAGTAAACCTCCACCGCACTACCTAAATGTGACCTGGCATGCTTGAAAGCTCTAGTGGATCAGATGCTGCACCATCATCCTCTTAGACCCAACAATGTTGATTCCCCCTTTCTTGGTTCAAACCGTCTTCTCTCTGTGTGCGATCTCCCATCTGCTTCTGCCCAAGCGGTCTCTATGGAGAAGATCTCCAGCAACACATCCTCAGGCCTCTCCATTCCCCGGGTTCTAACTCCAACATCCTCTTCCTTCATTAACCTACACGCTGCAAGGGAGCAGCACCGAAGTGGGGAAGGAACTCATCTCCTCTCCATACGACGAAACTGCCTCCGTGATTAACCACACGTCTCTACTCACGATTGGTGTTGTGGATGGGTGTAGATTAGCATGGCCTCTCCACCCACGATCTGCATTAAGACTGGGTAGGAAAAGGGCTCGAAACCGTCTGAGGGTTTGGGAACTGTGCACTTAAGCCGGTCTGTGGCATAGACACTAGTACAATATTAGTCAATCTCCACGGCAACTGCTGTTTGATCTACACCACAATTAACGGGTAGGGCGCTGGCTTTAAAAGGAACCGTTGAAGTTGGTCCGTTCTCCCTATCTCCGTTAATCTTGTTTATGAATTTCACGGGTCCTGGCTGAATGAACAGGCCTTGTCGTTGAACTTGAGTTGGTCAAATAATTATAAAATACTAGCGTGGATCCATGACACCAACCGTTGAAGTTGAGTCTGTAATAGTAATAAAAAAATCAAACAGAGTGGCATTCAGCCACCTGTTTATTCTCGTCTTTTGCACAGTACACTATATGTATACAGTAAAATCATACTATTTCCTTATATAATTTTTTTCCCATTCAATTAAATACAGATGTACATATTTTGTATGAGGTATTGTGCATTCTGTCATCCATATACATGAAGAAAATAAAAAGGACGTCTAATAAAAGTTAAGGGATACAACATAATGTATGTACCTCCCCTGATATATATTAGAGAATATATAATGAACATATACGCATCCATCTTCTATGCACGGTATCACCTTGAATAAGCTTTGGAGTAAGCTGAGACTTTGAGATCTGCTTCGCAACTCTACTAGGATGGTGCAAGCACAAGACTTTCATTTCATCCCCAACAATGACATTCGCCACCTTTTTGCCTTATGTCTATTTGATTGAGAAAATACACTGTTCTTTAGGAGCATTCTGTCATTGCAGCTAACTGAGCAACAGCTAAATTTCCTAAGAAATAGTAGAAAACTTCTGTAAATTCATAACAGAGAGCAGTACGATTATCAAAAAGACATAAACACAGTAAGAAAATCTATTTGTAAATAACTATAGATCACAATTGCCATAAACTAAACAAGTGCACACAAGTAACAATATCACTACTTGTAGACAACATCAAAACGACAAGCAAAACACATTCCAACCCCTAACATTGAAACAGACGTACATTCTTCTTGATTGAATAATAGAAGCTAAAACATAGCCAACTAGGAAGCTGCTCCATAACTATAAGGAAACGTCAAACACCCTAGCCTTAACCAAAGAAATGTGACTAGAAATGCATCAACCCAAGCCTCAAAACACACACATAATTGATAGCAGGACATTCATATCATCAAAACAAAATAAAAATACATCAAGGCACACAACATGCCCCTATAGTTTCAAGCTAGGTTCCAACAACCCTTTATTAACATAGAAAAACTATCTTATAGCTCTAAAAAAAGTCAGCAGTTAAAGACTCCTCAAAATAGATAAATATGTTGTGTAACTTCAGCTTAGAGAGCAGAGAGAACAAAAAACGTATCCAAGTCTAAACAACAACAAACCCCAATTGCCATTAACAAACAAAAACAGTGATATCGCAAACTCATTATCGAGTAGTTGACATCAAAATGCCAAGCAAAATATAGTCAAGACATACCTTCTTCTTGATTCAATAGTAGCAGTTGAGAGCAACCGACTACTCAACCGTTAGATAGAAGCTAGGAAGCATGGACACTTCAAAACAGGCGTCGTACCCGTGTCCGACACGTATTGGACACCCGAACTCTGTGGACACACCTAAATACGTATTGGACACTTCTTCAGCCGTGTCCAGCATTTTTTATTTATTTTTTATAAGTGGACACGGCCTGGACACGCCGCGGCCCATTTAGAGCCCACAAAGAACTAGCGTTGTGTGGGCTCACAGCCCCGACCTAATAAACTCGGTCGATTTACCAATTTTATTCACGTGCCTACCCAGCCAACCTAATAAACCTCGACCCCGACAAATCCAAAACCCCCGACCCCCCCGACAGAAGCACGCACGCTCCTTCTCCCTAGGGCTCGACTCTTCCAAAAAGCGGCAAACACCAGCAGCCATTTGCACCTGCTGCCGACGATTAGCAGCGACCTCCCGCCATTTCTGCTCATCAGCGGCCACCTCTGACCAGCACCGCCCGTCAGCGGCCACCTCCGATCAGCGCCGACCACCGCCGCCCGTCAACGGCCTCCTCCGACCACCGTCGCCCATCGGCGGCCACCAGAAGCCAGTGCCGGCTAGCAGCAACTAAGTTGGCTTCAAAGACGAGGCTTCCAGCGCCGCCAAGCCTTCCCCAGCCATCTGCTCCTGTACTCAACAACTCCCGTGGCCCTTTCTTCCTGTCGTCTTCCGTAGACTTCGTCTATTGCAGAAGTCGTCACCTCTCAGTGTAGTAGTGTCTTCTCAAGCTGCTATCATCTTCTCTCAAGCTGCTACCATACACACAGGTAGGCACAACTTCATCTTCTTCTCTATTTCTATTTGACGACACATTTAGGAAGTCTATTGGATTGGCTGGTTATTCTTTTTGTTCTCTTCCGTCATCTATCTCAGCACAACAGTTGTTATAGAACATGGGACAGCAGCTGCTTTCTTCCTAATGCTATTTGTAACACACATCTAAGCTCGGAGCAGCAGCAACTTCTTCCTATTGTTATTTCCTTCAATCTCTCGGCTCTTTCTTCTATTGTTGTGCTTGAGGCTTTCCTCTTTTCTGGAGAAGTGATCAACTAAGGTAACTATAAAGTATTACCTTTTATCCGTTAGTTGCCTATTTCTATGAATATGTCCTTCTCTATCTTGTTTTTAAATGTTCATCTGTGCATTTTAATTAATTGTCGTTGTGTATCCAATCCATATAAGTTTGTTACAAAATTGACCTGAATATTACTTTGCTATTACTACAAGAGCAATTACTGAGTGTACTGACTACTGACTTGTAGACTCCCATGTATGTCTATTCTGAAATTCAGCAACCTTGCCCATATTAGAAATGAATTCCTTAGCTGAAATTCAGCAACTTCGCGCATATTTAAGTGAATTCTTTTCTAAAATTTAGCAACTTCGTCCATATTAGAACTGAATTCCTGTTCTAAAATTTGGCAACATACTGCATAATTAGAAGTGAAATCCTATTCTAAAATTCAGTAACTTTGTTCATCATTTAGAAGTGACTTCGTGGTGTCCATCATATAGAGTGCTTACTGTTTATAAGATCCCCAATAGACTCCAAAATCTACAGTACTTATGTTCTTGGGGCTTCTTACATCATTGCATGTGAGTCTCATGACTCATCATATTCATACACCTTCTTGAATTCTTGAAATTGAATTCCAATTTGATCTTTCATGTTTCAATCTCTATTATTTAGTCTTCCAATCTCTCTTATAGAATCTAATCTTTAACTCTCATCATTTGATCTTTACCGTTCTTTCTTTATCTAATTTTGGCTCTTTTCTTTTAGGAAATTAATCCCCCTACTGAAAATAATCTTGATGATCATGCACCTCTATGGAAATATGTTACTATCTTAGAAAAAGCATCGAAGGGTGGCAATAATGGATTCTGTTGCAACTACTGCCACACAAACTATAGGGGGTCTTATACTAGGGTAAAGGCTAATTTGCTTAGGATTCCAGGTCTTGGAATCAAAGTTTGTCCTAAAGTGACTGTTACAAATGTTAGTGAAATGCAAAAGGTTGTGAGGCTGAACAGAGGCTGAAAAGTGTGATGCCCAAAAAGGTTCCTTTGCCATCATCTTCTTCCCACATTGATTCCACTTTTTTTGAAAATGTCTTGGCAAAGAAGAGAAGGGTTGGGGGTGATTTTGCATTAGAAAAGGCATTTAATCTTGGAAAAAGAGAGCGCTTGCATAGTGAGATAGCTAGGCTTTTTTATTCAGCGGGCCTACCTTTTCATCTAGCTAGAAATCCCTATTATGCTAGTGCTTTCACTTATGCTACGAATAATGCCATTGACGGCTATATTTCTCCTGGATACAATTTGCTTAGGACCACCTTGTTGCAAAAAGAGAGAGCAAATATTGAAAGGCAATTGGAACCCACCAAAGTTAAATGGAAGGAGCATGGGTTGAGCCTTGTGAGTGATGGGTGGACAGATGCCCAAAGAAGGCCATTACTTAACTTTATGGCTATTTCTGAAGGTGGTCCCATGTTTTTGAAAGCGGTGAATTGCGAGGGAGAATATAAGGACAAATTCTTCATTGCAAGTTTAATCAAGCAATGTATTCAAGAGGTTTGGGAGATCAATGTAGTTCAAGTAATCATTGATAATGCCCCAGTTTGTAGAGCAGTTGGACTACTTGTTGAACATGAGTATCCTCGTATCTTTTGGACACCTTGTGTGGTTCATACTCTTAATCTTGCTTTGAAAAATATTTGTGCTGCAAAGAACTATGATGCAAATGGCCTTGTATATGAGGAATGTAAATGGATTACAAATGTTGCTATTGATGCTAATTTTGTACGCAATTTCATCATGAATCATTCCATGAGGCTTGCCATTTTTAATGAATTTGTGAATCTGAAGTTGTTGACTGTTGCTGAGACACGCTTTGCTTCTGTTATTGTGATGCTTAAAAGAATGAGGCAGATAAAAGTTGGTCTCTCAAATATGGTGGTAAGTGAGAAATGGGCTTTGTTTAGTGAAGATGATGTGAAAAAAGCTCAATCTGTCAAAGAAAAGATCTTGGATGATTTATGGTGGGACAAAGTTGATTGTATTCTTGCTTTCACTGAGCCAATATATGAGATGTTATGAGATGTTGAGGATTGCTGACACTGACAAACCCACTTTGCATTTAGTGTATGATATGTGGGATTCAATGATTGAAAAAGTGAAGGCAACCATATATAGGAATGAGAAGAAACAATTTGATGAGGAATCTAGCTTTTATGTTGTGGTTTACAATATTCTAGTTGATAGATGGAATAAAAGCAACACTCCTCTTCATTGCATGGCACATTCACTGAATCCTAGGTAACTAATGAAATTTATTTATTATTAATTTGATTTTTATGTAAAATATTATATAAGAATAAAGCATATAATGATGCAAAATATTTTTTCTATAGGTACTATAGCTCTGAGTGGCTTAGTGAGGATCCTACTAGAAAAGCTCCTCATAAGGATACTGAGATTTTGAATGGAAGGAACAAGTGTCTGAAAAGATACTTCCCTAATTCTGAAGAGCATCGGGAGGCAAATATGGAGTTTGCAAGATTCTCAACTTTCATGGATGAATTTGGGGAGCACGACTCTATTGTTGACAGAGCTCACATGGATCCACACATGTGGTGGATAGTGCATGGAAGTAGTGCACCAAATATACAACAATTGGCTACTAAATTGTTGGGACAGCCTTGCTCTTCTTCTTGTTGTGAAAGAAACTGGAGCACTTACTCTTTTATCAACTCAATGAAGAGGAACAAACTGGCACCAAAACGTGGTGAAGATTTGGTATTTGTACACACTAACCCCTGTCTCTTGTCAAGGCAAACTAAAGCATATTCACATGGGAAGAGCAAAATGTGGGATGTATGTGATGGGTTTTTCTATTTGAATGAATGAGTTTTAGGTATGATTATATGTCTATTAAGTAAATGAATTCCAAACTCAAAAGTTAAGTTTCTATGATGTGTTTATACATAAAAAATATATACATATATATGTGAATAAAATAAGTCAACATGTTCGGCCCTTTGTCCGTTTTCTATATTTTTGACATTTTTCATGTCCTATGTCTGTTTATGTGCTTCCTAGGATATTTCCATTGGATGGTGATTATATATGATGTCTTTTAGTGTTCCTTAAACATAATATCGCTCATCCTTGTTCATATGCATATCCATTGTGACATGCAGTAAGTGATGCACCATTATAATTCATCACACGATGCTCATAGATTACATGATTATTGCCTCTATCAAGATTACTTATAGCTTCTAGGATTAGTTATTTGAAAATATCACAATAAATAATAGATTTACAAATAGTGTTATAAGTTCTTAGTATCTAGTTTAGATGGACTTAAATGAGACGAACAAAGATGCAAACTTGCAGTGTAAATAGAGCTAACTTTATGGCAACCAAGGTTCTTATTTAAAAATAAGTATGTCTACAAATAATCGTCTCTTCCTCGAAGAAGCTCACTAGAAGTGTCAACTGAAGGGACACATATCTGCCTATATGAGATAATATTTCATGCAGTCAGGCAACATTAATCATTGGTACTACTAGAGAACAACAACATAACGATGTTCTACATTAATTATGCACATAAAGATTAATAAAGGATAAATGAATAGAAAGACACCGACATCTTCTATACTATTTGTGGAAGATCACTGATATTATTGCAGACATATACTGCTCACACGATCTCATATACATTTATAGATTATTACTACCTAAAAAAGGTATGCCTAGCATCCAAAGTAGACATGCATTTTATAATCTATTTTGAATATTTAATGAGAATGTGAAAGAACAAAAAAAAATTTGAATCTTAAACTGATCAACGGCATGAAAATCATGAAAATTGTAATTTTCTACTTTACTACTTGTAGCAGGTCGTTGATATCATTGTAGAAATTACTCACATGCTCATGTCTACATTATTTTGAATATATAATGTGATTGTGGAAAATAAACCAATAGAAATGTAAACATATCTTCCATTACATTGTATCAATTTCCAAAATATGAACAAGAATAAGAATTTCAGAAATTCAGAATGACAACGTATGAATGTGAATGACAATCTTAATTGTCTCATTATAGCATTTACTACCTACAGATGATACTATCTAAGCACAACTTCATTCAATCCAAAAAAAGGATGACGACGGTGATATTAAAAAGTCCCAAGAGTTTTACATCACAACAAATTTATCAGAATTCAATCTAAGAAGTTTACCGTTCATAGGAAGGAAAATAATGAAAATGACACTCATACTTAATTGTATAGGTGAAAACGAGAGGATGATACAACATGTATGTGACATTCAGAGAATAACAAGATCACCATAGCTTCTATACCAAAGACAAGGGGCCCTCGTTAGGATACTACAATTTGAACCATAATTCAACCTGCTGAGCTTCAAAATTGATTATATCTCAACCATTGTAGTAGTAAAAATGCACTACAATAAGGAGGCATAACCACCAATTCCTTTCCAACTAAATTCCATTTTTGGTAGTGGAGCCTTTTCAATAATATAACTAGCCACCGTACAGAGAATAGATATTGTAAAAGAGGTCACCACATGCTATTTTATTAGCATAGTACGTATAGTAAGTATATAAGTCTTATCTTCAATACTTGTGAGGTTCTACGGGCTATCTAAGGAGTTGTTTTCTATGGCTATCAAGTTTCCAGGCTTTATATAATTAAAAGCTACTACCACAGATCTAATATGTTATGGCCCCTATATCAAACAACTCATACTCACACGCCACTGTAATTATTTAATTATAAGCAAGGAGTCGGAATACATTGAATACCAAGACATCCACCTATTATTAGATAAACTTGTAATTATAAGGTCGACATACTAGGCCCCAGATCTTAATTAAAAACTTGAAAATTGGATAGAAAGGAGACGAAGAAAGTTGTAATTTTATAGATGTGCGAGTTGGTGGCTGAGTTTACCTATTCCACCTGGATGTCGTGCACAACCCATCCCGTATGGCAGGCCCTAGAATCAACTGCAATCACTGGTGTCGAGTTGGGTGTGTGATGAGCCCGACAGCGGCATGCATCACAACAAAAGGTAACACACGGACGATCACGACGAGATGCGACGAGCTTTGGGGTTGCGGGTCTCCAGCTATCTCCTCATCGTGGTCTCCTACTTCGAGGTGTCTTCTCAGTGCAAGTAGCTTCGAGGAATCCCCTAACTGGATCCATCCGTGCAGGAACGGAATAGATTTTGAGGCGGAGGACGCGTCTAGTAGGTAGGAAATCGGAGTTTTTCACGGGGGCAGAGGACGTGAGGATACGAGGGTTTGTGTTTCGTCGTTGCGGCAAGAAAGGGGAGAGACTGAGAGGGGAAATGGTAGCAATAGATGGATAGGTCCATTTGGAGACATTATCGGATATGTTACACCCGAGTAGGATCATCCATTATAGCAACTTTTTTTTTGAGTCTTAGGGAGACCCCGCTCCCCCTCCTCCTCTTATAGCACCTATTCGGTTCAATGGTCCGAAGTGGAGTGAGTCACCTTCGAGTATGAAAATAGGCAGGGTAATATATAGGTCGGCCCGTTGATTCCGATCTGCCATTAAGGATAAGAAATTTCAACCGTCGGAAGTACCCCACTTTCCAGTAGTGAGAGCATGTGCAAGGGATTTACCTACTATCAAGGCAACATGACAAAGATATTGATCAGAGCCTAAACTAATGTAATTGAACCATTGCTAATCATACCTGATTATATATATTCTGATATCACTTTCAAACCTCAATATCCCTTTTGATGAGTACTCTATCGTCACCATATTTTATTTATAAGGTTATCGTCATCCAATAAACACCCCATCTAACTTTGGTGTATTAAAACAATTGTATGACCACTCAAATAAATACCTCAAACAGGCTTTTAACTTAAGGATCCAAATCATGATGTCAACACCAATTAAAATCCATATTTTGTTGAAACACTTGGGACTCCTAATATAATCCAAAACTAGGATCCATTTGTCTCATTAGGTGTCTAAAAGATCAATCCATCACATCCTACACACCTTAAAAGAAAATTTGTCCTCGAAAATAAGCTAAAAATCCAGTCTTTCACATCATATACATCTTAAAAGAAAATTTATCCTCAAAATTATGTCATCCTATGATTCCAAGAAAAAGCCAAAAAGTTCTCGATCTACATGTAGGGAACCTCTCTTGGTGCAACATTTCAACAACAAGAACTCTATAAAAGGTTGAACAAGAGTTTAGAAGCTTAGGTTATGTCACGACATATTTTATAGGTTAGGATTTCATCCTTATCTTCACTGATACATTAGAGTTTCCACATCATATTACCATGTTCTAAAGGAGTTAACTAACATTAACCCATCATATCAAGGTGTCATCAACATTTTGTTGAGCTAATTGTTAGAACCTGTTCAACATTAATGTATGCCTTTTAGGAGTAAGTTAACTATAGTTAACCCACTTTATCCATCTAGATCATATCAAGGTGTCATAATCGTTATGTTGTGCTAACTGTCAAACTATATTTTTCATCATTGTTAAACACTAAGATTAACACCTCTTGCAACATGTTTCATTCATATGATCTTATTTCATTGCTCATAATAAATTGCAACATTTACTAGTGATTTCATCGCAAGATTAACCAACAATATCACATTATCGTCATTAATCATGTATATGGTTAACCATTTATGCGTTGATATCTATTAAACCATCTCTAGTTTTCCATCATATTACCTTCATGTATAACATCTCAAGATTAGATCACATTTTTACATATAATATATCATGGTTGTGCAAAACATATATCAAAACTTCATCTAGTCCAACTGAGGTTCTCTTGAACCATATCATGAGGATAGTTCTATGCTCAATCTCTCTGAGCTAACTCAACTCTATGAGTATCTCACATGCATATACTTTATCTTTCCTCTCTTAGTCTAGGGTTCTCGAATTACCTCATTGGCACTAGTGATAGATTTACAAGTTCTAGCCACATAAGCACAAACAAAGCATGATATGACATTCTCTTTGTAGATCCTCTACCCATGAGACATGCTCACCCACAACTCTCTTTCATAAACACCGCTAGATTCCTATGTGGAAAACCACCAACCCGAGCATGAGGCTTCACAAAAACTAAAACATAGTTACCTCCTCCAGGGTCTTGGGACTCTCTCTCCCTCACCCAGATGGTAGGTACTCATATTCATGTTCACATGCACATATATAACTAGCATCTCTCTCTGAATCCAAGGTTTGGTCCCCAAAAGGACATCTAGGGTTCAACAAAACTATAGGAATCACATGTAGAGCAACTCAACTCGTTCACTTAGGAGTAGTCTACTTTAGGACATATCATATCACATATTTCTCATAATTCTCATATCTTAGAGTTTAGGTTCTCTAACCTTCTGCCTCTGGGTCTGACTCTCTCTAGAGTTAACCCTATAACTGGTCCCAACACTAGAGGTCCTCCTTTGTGAAAGATCTTGAGGCTCATACTGACTCATAACCTTGTCTTAACTTAACATATCTTATCTCATAAAAGCCTAGTTACTTGCATCATAAAAAAAATCATCTTGCATCCTCAAAACTGAACTTAAGTCCTCAAAGACAAACATTGATCATCATAAACCATCTTATATCATCTATATAAGACCTACATCATATCATCAAAAGTTATTTCATCTATTTCATCTATCATATATTCCAACAAGGCTCTATACATCTAATCTAGAACTACTCTCTCTTCTAGACTGATGTCATTCACTTTCACTTAGGTTGCATGACCACCTCCTACTCGTACATGTGTGGGGACACATTTTTGTAATACATATATAATAAAATATTATATAGTTTTTCTCCGATAAAACATGTGTCAGAGAAAACTATCAAGGTTCGATCCGATTGGAATAAAAAACCAAATCTAGAAAATGAGTATCCCACTCATAGTAGAGAGTACAGTGCCATGAAAACTAGTGACAAGGGTGAGAACATGGTGTAGATTGGTGTAGCTACCCAAAGAATAGATGCATCATATGACAAAGGTTTCTCTTCCCCTGATGTACATCATTTCCAAATAGTGCAATGTCCCATACCGCTGAACTACAAGGAAAGAACGACATCTAAGGACTTGTTATACAACAAGCAACAGTCTAGACCTAGTTCTCATATATCTAGGTGCCAACCTAGAGGCTAGGTCAGATCTAGTCTCTATAAGATGACTAATCTAACCCTAAAAGGTTATTAAGTTCAAGGTTCTTTAGTTTTGCATTGCATAATGAGAAAATGTCTGGCTTTGCTATTGTTCATGCTCTGATACCACGTGTGATGTCTTTGAATTTTCTAAAACTTAATCTGATGTGTGACATCCAAATTAAAACCCTCACCTCAGTGAGAATCCCAATTTGAACACCTCACACTAGGCTAAGAAGAAGAAAATCAGAGGAAGTCAGAAGGAAACAACAGTAGCACATGTACATGAACAATAATAAAACCATGCAACACATGTTCACCATTCAACATATAATTACAATATGAATTGTTACATCATTTGATTTTACATATGGAAAAGAAAACTATACATATACATGTACTACCACTAAACAACAAGATCTTAAGACAACATGTCTACCTGTACATCAGCTCATCACACAACTCACACTATCTTGGTTCTTCAAGATCATAAGTCCACATCACCTAAACAAAAGATTATATGTGGTACACATCAACACAATATCCAAGAATATTGTACTGAGTACGCCTACATGTCTTTTTATATGCCTCTCATCATATATTGGCAATAAGATAATACTAATACTTGGCAGTTATAAAGAAATATAAGAAAATCATATACTTGCATAAAGATGTTAATTAACAAAAGAAAACACATGTTTTAAGTATATTTTCCATTATATCATCCATGTATTTACTACTTGAGATTTGAATGCATTAAGGCCTTTATGATCTACTACCAAAGAGTTGGATCACTTCCAAGTACTTTACTACCAAAGAGTTGAAGTACTTATTTTCCAGCACTTTACTACCAAAGAGTTGAAGTGCTTAGATATAATGGAACAAATATATTATGTTTCTTGTGTTCATAGGAATAAGTATGGAAAATCATACAACATATCATACAAGAACAATCATTTCATCCAATATCATATGTCAAGTATTTTACTACACATATAACACAAGCATATTGTATAATAAGCCAAGTAAGAGGTAATGGCGTACCTTAGATCAAGATATCCTAATCATCACATATCACATTCTTGATGTCAACTATGTCCTTGGTTAAACCTGATTAAGACAAGATCATATACCACAATCAGGTTCCCATCATCTTAACCCTACTTATGTCCATTAGGGTTTAGCTTAGTTCATTAAGATGGGTGCATCATTACTTGCATTCTTGTCTTAGAATTATCTTAATGATGTTGTTTTCCAGATTATGGTTCATTATCTGAACATTAGGTTCCATATCTTTTTTGTGCACATATTAAACCTAGTTTGTAT
Organism: Alisma plantago-aquatica; assembly: GCA_963693085.1. Taxonomy (NCBI): domain Eukaryota; kingdom Viridiplantae; phylum Streptophyta; class Magnoliopsida; order Alismatales; family Alismataceae; genus Alisma; species Alisma plantago-aquatica. The sequence goes on along the minus strand of OY856410.1, from coordinate 213,281,510 downwards.
ACATTATTCAAATTAGGGTTACAACCCATGTATTAAGGGTCATATTCATATAACTTGAATTTTGTGCGTCATCATGATCTCATAATTAAATCTGAGGTTCCACATAATGATATGAGATTACTCTGTAAATATCATCATTTATTGAGCATGTATGTATTTATTGCATTTTATCCAGGGTTAAAAGATGTAATTAGCCATATGGAGCAAATTACATAATTTTGTACATCACCATCATAATTACAAACATCAGATGGATTATAAGTCACATTTAGGAATTACTGGAACATTCTCATAATTTTAAGTCATCATTTGGTATTTATTATACATCAAACAAGTCTATAGCATCTTACATGATATCACTAATAAATAAGCTTCAAAACATTGATATGGTGGTTTCATGTTATTCTACACATTTTTCTGAGAATTTTGATACATTGTTTGTATTTTCTGATAAACAATTTATTTTTTATGATTTAATAAAGATTTGAGAATTTTGGGATATTTACCTTCATTGGGCCAATCGGGTACTGCCACGTGGCCACAAAAGGGCCGCTGCTAATTGCTCGGTCTGCTTGAGCCGGTTGGGTTCATAATTGAACTGGGCAGCCAGGTTTGGTTTTTCTCTAGGATCAGCCAGTTTAGACTGCCTTCTCTTTGTGATCGCCCTAACTGAGATCCCAGCACCTGACGAGCGTGCGTTCTCCGCAAGCCCATGCTACCTCTCACATCATGTGAACCGGTGCTTGAATAGATGCTCACCTGCATTCTCCTGCTAGGCGACACTACACCACGGTGGACTGTGGTGAGAAAACTATGGCTATCTCTCTCTCTCTCATCCGATCTTCCCTCACGACGCCCGCATGCGTCTTCCAAGTTCTCGGCGTCACTGAGCCAGCGTTGGCATCTTCCGTGTTACCCTCGGCAATGCAAGACTCTATCCTCCTATAAAATGCTCGCCTCTGTCTTCATGGATTGGGGATCTGCATGAGTCCATCCTTGGGCTGTACTTGGCCGCTGTCGCCGATTGGTCTAGTGAGAGACCAACGCCACTTTGTTTGCCTTCGCCTGACGATCGTCATCTCCTTGCAGTGGTAGTAAACCTCCACCGCACTACCTAAACATGACCTGGCATGCTTGAAAGCTCTAGTGGATCAGATGCTGCACCGTCATCCTCTTAGATCCAACGATGTTGATTCCTCCTTTCTCAGTTCAAACCGCCTTCTCTCTGTGCGCGATCTCCCATCTGCTTCTGCCCAAGCGGTCGCTATGGAGAAGATCTCCAGCAGCACATCCTCAGGCCTCTCCATTCCCCAAGCTCTAATTCCAATGTCCTCTTTCTTCATTAGCCTACACGCTGCAAGGGAGTAACACCGGAAGTGGGGAAGGGACTTGTCTCCTCTCCATACGACAAAACTGCCTCCGTGATTAACCACACATCTCTACTCACGATTGGTGTCATGGATGGGTGTAGATTGGCATTGCCTCTCCACCCACGATCTGCATTAAGACTGGGTAGGAAAAGGGCTCGAAACTGTCTGAGGGTTTGGGAACTGTTCACTTAAGTCGATCTGTGGCATAGAGCGTGTGCAAGGGATTTACCTATTATCAAGGCAACATGACAAAGATATTGATCAAAGCCTAAACTAATGTAATTGAACCATTGCTAATCATACATGATTATATATATTCCAACATCACTTTCAAACCTCAATATCCCTTTCGATGAGTACTCTATCATCACTATACTTTATTTATAAGTTTATCGTCATCCAATAAACACCACATCTAACTTTGGTGTATTAAAACAATTGTATGAGAACTCAAATAAATACCTCAAATGGGCTTAAAATTAAGGATCTAAATCATGACGTCAACACCAATTGTGATCCATATTTTGTCGAAACACTCAGGAATCCTAATATAATTTAAAACCAGGATCCATTTGTCTAGGTGACCAAAAGATCAGTCCATCACATCCTACACACCTGAAAAGAAATTTCGTCCTTGAAAATAAGCTAAAAATCCAGTCTTTCACAGTTTCATAAGTGTATCTATCACTCTATAAAAAATATGTTAGAATAGTATCCTCATATCTTATTACAATTGGTTTTGATTTTGGATGTTTATGTTTATCAAACACGATTTGGAATTGAAGTATTATCCATATTGATTTAGTATGTCCACAAACATGTCCCTTTGTTTACATTGAGGCATTCTGGTTTCACAATCTATGTATACTTTTGTACCACTTTAATATTGACTAATACCCTAATTATGTTAATTTCTTCTAGGTGTGGAAGGGCTTCCTTCTCACTATCCCTACGAGTCTTGAGCGACTAAGCTGTTATACCCGATACATAATTACTACACCACCAAATCAACATTGAGTTAAGTCTGTCTATATTGTGTTAGTTTCCACAACTACCTATTCATGAATTTGACTTTAATGACATTCCTCAACCCATTGAGATCCTATTTTGCTCCATGAGCCACAAAAATGTATTATAGTTAATTGGGGCTGGGTTCACAAATATCTGGTTCCATAATGTAGTGGAAGTATCAATGTTTTTGGAAATTGAAGTGTATGTAGGGAGATCATCTGTTGAGAATCGTTCCTCAACAATGGACAGTGGGAACACAGGTCGATCTAACATAGGGAAGAGAGTTCATTCCAATCCATAAGTTATCCCTTGTCCTACTCCTCGTTGGACTTCTCGAATCAACTCATTTATATATCTAGAATTGAAGCAAGTACTACTCTAGTGTTGTGGCTTATAAGAATGCATCCATCAAGAAGGCAATGATCAAGCCAGAAGTTTGCTATCTCTATGCTCATAATTCTTCACCAACTATGTTGGAGGACAATTGTGTGGTGTCTAGATATGGACTTCTAGATGATAGAGCTTTGACCAACTGCATGTTGGACATGCTTTATGTATATGAATTGTATAAGTTTCACCAATGGACTTGTCTGTCTATGAAGAAATCCCTACCAGTAACAAGGGCCTCACTGAGTGTATGAATGAAACATTCTGTGACAACTCCTGGGGCATTGTAATATTGTGCCATTCCACCATGTCCTAAAAGTGCTTTTAGGTATTAGAGGAGGACTGGATTTTTCTTGTTGAGCCTATGTTGAAAACCATGAGAAAATGTGGGAGAAGCATAGTTCTACTTTATCATAGCTAGATAGAGCTTCTAGTGTCCTTTGACAACCTCATTTTGAATGAGTTGTCTTCGGTGCACAACACACATCACACAAATATAGGGTGAGTAGTTCCCCCTATCTAACTTCTCTTGTTGGATTGAAAGCACCATATTACTTTTTATCCCAATGAATGTCAATGTTGACAGAGGATATGATTCCGTGATAAGGGTGATTACATTGGAAGATAAACCTGAGCATTTAGTCATGTCCTCCACAAAGCTCCATCACATCATGATGTAAGTTTTGAACATGTCAGTTTGATGAATATGTAAGGCTTCTTCCTGGTCTTGTGTCTCATAGTGTGTATGACTTGTTGGAATGTATGCCCTGAGAGCCAATCATGGGATGATTGATGGGATACATTAAGATTGATTTGATAAACATCAAAGGCAAGCTTCCAATTCTTTCTGGATAAGTCATATGAGATAGTGATAGAACAAATTGAATGTCTGGAGAATGATAGTACTCAATGACGTATGCTTTCAGGTTAAGGACCTGAACGATGAGATCATACTGATGCTAAGAGTTTGTACATTCTTGTAATGTCCCTAGTCAGATGTCATTGTGGAAGGTAGATAGACAGCAATGACACATAAGACTAGATTGTGGTGTTGGTTGATGACAGAATCTCATTAGTCATGATATAGAGATATCAAACAAAACACATAGGTACTTGTTAGATAACAAGTGTACCAGACAGACCCACCGTGGGTTTGACACATGGAACCTTAACATGGTAATCATAGTTAGTACTCACAGTGATGGTGGTGAGTGTGATTCTTTGACCTAAAATCACTACACTCAACACATGTCGTTGGGCACACTTTGACATCATCAAACACAGTCCTGAAACATGGGTTGTTATAAAGGTGATGATTGGGTGGCTTTGACACATGGGGCTTTTGAGGGGTGAGTGATAGATATGGGATTTTTCCCTCGTGTGGGAGTTTGATATCCAAGGCACTTGATGAGTAGGATTGAGATAGGCGTGCGCATGCATGTGTGAATCAATATGTGATATTGATGTCATACATATCTCTTCCAATCTGCTCTGAGATCAAGAAAGTGAATGAACATTGACAGGATGACTGTTCCATGCCTCAAGTTCATTCGGGATATCAGTGACAAAGGAATTATACATTCATTGTAACACCATTCACGGATTGTAGGATTGAAAGTTGTTCTCCAACTTTCTATTTCACTTGGGTAGCACTGATGTGTGACTAGGCACCGCTCTTTGCTTGTGAAGTCATAAGTGTTATAGACTTTCACTACCAACGTGAAATGGACCTGTAGGGTCACACACATAGGATTTAACCTGGAAGAGGAGTTTTGTCCACAAACAATGTTTAGATTGATTACTAAAGGAGTTTAGTAGTTCAATTAAACACTCAATCAATTGATAGCTCAATGTCATAATGTTCAAGGTGTTGGACACATTGATTGGAGTATCAGATTGATTGAAATTGCAATTGAAGGATTCTGCACAATCTGCACTCCCAACCGATCGGCTCATGTGATGAACCGATCGGCTGAGCTTGGTGAACCGGTCGGCTCAAGTGTTGAGTCGAACGGCTCATGGACAGGGTGAAACGATTGCTTCAAGTGTTGAAACGATCGATTCAACTGGGGCAACCGAGCAAGTTGGGAAAGTAGGATTGGTGAGAATTTTCCTTTCGTTTCACTTGCCCAATTTGATTAGGAAATAGGATTGGTATTCGATACCAATTAGAAACAAAAGAAGGAAAGTCAATCGGAAACTGATCAGGACCACGAACTGACCGGTTCATAAGTGAACCGACCGGTTCATGGGTCCCAACCGATCAGTTGAGGTGTCAATCGACCGGCTCAGGTCCCCAATCGACCGTTTCAGTTGTGAAATGATCGGTTCAGGTTGCGAGTTGGTTGTTTTTGTGGAAAATCTCAAATCCTTCTACTCCTGCTTTTAGTCCTGCATTGCCCGGGATAGAGAACCTTGTCCCATGACCCTCCTATATATAGGGGTATTGTGGGCTTCTCAAACAACAACTCAATGCAAACCAGTTGCTATGCAAAGTTGTCATTCTCTTTGGTTTTGGTAACCGAGAGAGCCAGAGCAAGTGCTACCCGATAAGGGAGGCACAACAAGGGAAAGACAACTGTAGTTACGACTGGTGGCAGGAGAGTGTGTTGGTGACTAGTACGCTAATAGGAGGGTGCGACTCCTTCCAATTCCTTGTGGGACAAGGAGATTGGAGTTCCAGGTGGCCCGTGTGGACTACTTCAGAGGCGGGAGATTTCTGCCGCTCGGAGGAATGCTGTCAATCCTGACAGTCCCAGTGAGACCAGGAGTCGTCAGTCCCAGTGTGACCAGGAGCTGCACAGACACTCTCCAAGACCGGAGGTGAAGACCGTGCAAGCACTACTACAGAATTGGCTTATAACGTCACATTCACTTTCGTCGGTTGTATACAAATAACCGATGCCTTAAACATACAACGTTGGTTATTTCATAAAACTAACATCTATCTGTGAAGAGTGGACAGACACGAGTATCATTTTTTATTTAGCGTCAGTTTTATATAAACAACCGACGCCTAAGATCGACCGCAAAAACCAATTTTTTCATGGGGAAAATTTTACCTCCAAAATTTAACATATGGCGTCGGTTTTTAACTTAAAAATTGACAACTAAAGTATTTTCGTGAGATAAAAATTGGGCCCAATTTAATCGTCAGTTTCACATAAGTAACCGACGTGGATGAGTTTACACGCACTGTCCCCGTGAAAATATCGACCGCCTGTAGCGTCGATTTTTATAAGGTCACCGATGACTATTGGCTGAGTTCGAGAACATTTTGTTATCGGCTTATGTTTATAGGCGTCGTTTTTTTTTTTGTGGAAACCGAAGACTATTATTGAACATAGTTGTCGGTTTTACATGAGAACCGACACGATTAGTAAATAATTGTCAGTTTTACATGCGAACCGATGCTGATTGATAACTTAACCCCCACGAGCCTGACTGTTCCCCTTTCTCTCCTATTTCATTCCCGATTTTTCATTCTCGCGCTCGTCTGGCGATTCCTCTCCCCCACTGATGCTGCTCCGCCGCTCCTCCGCTGTTGCTCTGCCACTGCCGCTACTCTGCTGCTGGTCTGTCGCTCCTCCACCGCTGCTACTGCTCCGCCGCCGACTGCTATTCCGCCACTCTGCCGCCGCTGAACACCTAAAGCAAGGTAACCCTTCGATCGTCCACCTTTTCTCCTCCGCCGCTGACTTTCTCTGCCGCCGTCGACCTGGACCTCACCCAGGCGGCACCTAAGCAGCCTAGGCGTTCACCTAGGGTCCCAAGCCCAGGTGCCCTGCCTAGTTAGGCCTCTGGGCGGATGCTTGGGCAGCGCCAGGGCACACCTAGGCTGCTGCTGGGGTTTGGATTCAAGAGATGATCATGAACCTTTTGATCCCTGGATTGAACCCTAGATCAACCTATACAAAGGATGCCCAAAACATGCACTGATTTCACCAAGTCACCCCAAAAGCCATTGAAAAATATTCTGATTGTGTTTATTTATGTATTGATTTCACCAAGCTAGTGGAATTTTTTTTAAAGTTATTTACTGATTGTGTTTATTTATGTGCTGATTTTTTTATGATTTATTCATCTACTTATTTGTATTTTTCATCTACTTATTTGTATTTTTTTGTCTATTGTTTTTTATTTAGTTATTTACTCATTTGAATTTATTTGTGTACTACTTTTGAAATTATATAATCATCTAGTGATGTAACTTTATCACAGGCTCGTTATGAACCATTAGATCTAGATCTTAGGGTATCTCTACCATCCTAACTATGAAATTGGTAACTTGTTTCCTTTTTGAGTATATTGACAATGTTAATCACCTAACTTGAAGAACTAGGATATGAATGATGAAACTAGGTATAAGAATGACAACACATGTATTTGTTGGCCTAGAAACCCGTCCAAGATTTACTCATTAGGAGTAAATCTTGGATAGTCCCCAGTTTGGAACTGTTCTTGAACACCTAATCTCACTTAGGATGTAAGTGTATAATGTGTATTGGGTTTTTGAGAAAATTTGGGTAGCATTTCCCCGTTTGTTCTCTAAGTACATATGTACTTAGAGAACAACGGGGAAATGCTGCCGAAATTTTCTTGAAAACCCAATACACATTATACACTTACTAGTGAGATTAGGTGTTCAAGAATGGGATAGGTGGTACACATTTATTATATATAAGAATGAAAACACATGTATTTGTTGGCCTAAAGTTTTAACCATGCAAAAACTCTAATATGTTAACCCTAGACCCTGATCTTGTTGTAATATATACTTGTTTTCTCTTTGATCATAGAATGGATAGATCATGGATGTCCATTCACAATCGCTGCACCCCAGAGTTTATACCTGGTCTTGACCACTTTATTCGATTTGCTGAGGAACATAGGAAACAACCTGGAGATAGGTTCTACTGTCCATGTAGGCATTGCGGTAACAACTTGAAAGTCAGCACTGGTGATGAAATCAAAAATCATGTCATGTGCAACAGGATTATACAAGGCTATACAAAATGGCACTGGCATGGAGAGATTTCAAACCGGAAACCAGTGGATGTCGATAGCAGTGCTTGTGTGGAAGAAGAAATTGCCTACGATGACGTAGATGTGAATGAACCAGTTCCAGTAGACATCGTTTATGCGATGCTGGATAGTTGTGGGGTAGAGCACACCGATCCACCTACCATTTTTAGAAACATTGTGCATGATGCTGAGATATCGTTATACACAGGTTGTACTAAGTTTATGAAGCTTAGCGCTGTGTTGAGATTGTATAAGCTGAAAGCTAACAATAGATGGAGCGACAAAAGCTTCACATCATTGTTGTCTTTGTTGAAAGAAATACTTCCTGAAGGAAACCAGCTGCCAATCTCAACATACCAGGTAAAGAAATTGTTGTGCCCAATGGGAATGGATGCCAAGAAGATACACGCATGCCCGAATGATTGTGTATTATTTCAAAAGGACTATGTGGATTTGAAAGATTGTCCAAAATGTGGTGCGTCACGATACAAATTGACGACTTCGGAGGAGTCCAAAACTGATTCTCCTGTGAAGGTGATGTGGTATCTACCTATAATATCATAGTTTCAATGCTTATTTGCCAATCCGATAGATGCAAAGAATTTGAGGTGGCATGCAGATGTTAAGAAAAATAATGATGAGATCCTACGACATGCGTCTGATTCCCCACAGTGGAAGAAGATTGATCTATTGTACCCTGCATTTGGTGAAGAAGTCAGGAATCTAAGACTTGGGCTTTGTACAGATGGGATGAATCCGTACGGGAAATTGAGCAACCAACATAGCACTTGGCTAGTCATGCTTGTTATATATAATCTTCCTCCCTGGCTGTGTATCAAAAATAAGTATGTAATGCTGTCGTTGTTGATATCGGGCCCTAAATAACCTGGAAATGACATCGATGTTTATCTTGAACCTCTGATTGATGACTTAAAGAAACTCTGGGGTGAAGGTGTGATGACCTATGATGCTTCACGAAGAGAGACATTTCGTTTGCATGCTATGTTGTTTTGCACTATTAATGACTTTCCAGCATATGGGAATTTGTCTGGATATAGTGTCAAAGGAGCTAAAGCGTGTCCTATATGTGAAGAGAACACTGATTCAACAAGACTAAAACATGGCGGTAAGACTGTATATCTTGGTCATCGAAGGTTTCTTACAAAATTCCATCCATATCGTAGGAAGCGCAAAGCATTCAATGGATTGAATGAGGAACGGAGTGCACCTAAACCTATACCAGGGGAGGTTGTTTATGAAAGAGTAAAAGACTTTGTCAATGAATTTGGTAAGAGATCACAATGTACTATGGCCACACGGAGTGACAAATATTTATTCAAGAAGAAGTCAATATTTTGGGATCTTCCTTATTGGAGTTCTTTAACAGTCAGGCATTGTATCGATGTCATGCACGTTGAGAAAAATGTCTGTGATATTGTCATTGGTAATTTGTTGAATATACTAGGTAAGACTAAAGATGGGATAAAATCCAGACTGGACCTACGTGAAATGGGAATAAGGTCAGAATTAACAGAATTTTGTGAAATGGAAAATCAGAGAACATACTTACCTCCCGCTTGTTACACATTGTCTAGAAAGGAGAAGAAAGCTTTTTGTGAATGTTTGGTAAATGTTAAGGTGCCATAGGGTTACTCATCCAACATCCGTAGATTGGTATCAATGAAAGATCTGAAGTTGATAGGTCTTAAATCTCATGATTGTCACACTCTAATGCAACAAATATTGCCTGTGGAAATTAGATCTATATTGCCGAAGCATGTAAGGTTTGCAATCACCAGACTTTGTTTCTTTTTCAACAGTCTGTGCAGCAAAGTTATTGACCCTGATACTCTCGATAAATTGTAAAGAGAAGTTGTTGTTACCCTATGTCAGCTTGAGATGTATTTTCCTCCGTCGTTCTTTGATATCATGGTACATCTTGTTGTCCACTTGACTAGGGAAGTAAAAATGTTGGGACCAATTTTCTTGCATTGGATGTATCCCTTTGAACGATACATGAGCATTTTTAAAAGTGATGTTTGAAACCATTATCAGCCTGAAGGGAGTATTATCGAGGGTTATATGGTGAGAGAGGTTATGGATTTTTGTAATGACTTTCTCAGTGGTAATGACACTCCTGATAATGAAAAGAATATTGACGAGCAATTTGGCAAAGGAATTTTGGGATCACGTGTGAAAGTAATCAGCCGTGAGCAGTTGGAACAAGGTCACTTGTATATTTTACACAACATGGACGAAGTGAACGTTTATATCGAGGAACATACCAATTTCATCAAGAGAAAATATCCTCGAGCCAATACAATGTGGCTTGCTAGAGAGCATAACAAGACATTTATTAAGTGGTTTGAAGATAAAGTCTTACATCAACTATCTCAAACACCAAATGATATTACTGAAACTATCAAATGCCTCGCCTTTAAACCAAAATTGACTGTTATGTCTTATGAAGGGTATGAAATTAATGGATTCACATATTACACAAAGCGCCAAGATGATAAGAGTGTCGTCCAAAACAGTGGGGTCACCCTTCAAGCATCGACTATGTTTTTTTGCAAGTGCAAAGGATAAGAGTCCATGTGAAGCTAAAATGTCATATTACGGTGTCATTGAAGACATATGGGAGTTTGACTACATAGATTTTAGAATTCTGCTCTTCAAATGTAATTGGGTTGATAACACCAAAGGAGTTATAGTGGATGAATTGGGTTTCACTTTAGTGAACTTTGAAAAGATTGGCGAGAAGGGTGAACCATTCATATTGGCATCACAGACGAAACAAGTATTTTATATCGATGATCCTGCAAATGATAAATGGTCGGTTGTTCTTCATGGTAAAAGACAGTTCATTGAAGATCCTATAGATGAAGAACAATGCTATGATAAGTATGATGACTCCAGTCCAGTCTCAGTTGGGTTGCCAACACCAGCAAATATTGAAGCTAATGATGACTTGTATGTGTGCGGAGATCACAATGAAGGATTGTTAATTGATAAAAAAATTGCAATATTAGAGGCATGTTTATATTTTTTTATATGTTTTATTTTTCTGAATGTGAACTTTACAATGTGAATTACTTTACAATGTGAATTACTTTACAATGTGAATGTGAACTTTACAATGTGAGCTTTACAATTTGAATCACTTTACAATGTGAATGTGAACTTTACAATGTGAGCTTTACAATTTGAATTACTTTACAATGTGAACTTTACAATGTGAATGTGAATTTTCAGATGGCTGAGCATTCTCCTGATGACCATGCTGATGATTACCGTGAGGGTGAGGACATCAATGCGCCACCTCACAATGTAAGTTTTAAAAATATATCATATATTTATATCTATATGTCCATTTATAGTTATATCTTGTAAATGTGTTTATTTTGTCAAATTTTAGGTTGATGATGCACATGTACCATCTGAAGCACTTGAGGCACTTGATCACCAACACCAAAAAGTTGAAAAGAGAAGGGGCATCACTATGATGAAGAAGTTAATAGCGCAAAAGGGCAATGGATCCACACTTGTTGTGGATTTTGATAATGCAGGAAATGCGTCTGGTGTGAATCGCAATTTGTTTGTTTCATATCTTGGGTATGCTACTCGTAGCCATTGCGGTTGTACGATAGATTCTTGGCATAAAGTTCCTAAGGAGAAGAAAAACGTAATATGGAAGGATTTATGCATGAGTTATTATTAATTTGCAATTCTATTTTGTAGATTACTATTTTTTTGGATACTAGTTAATAGCAATTCTATTTTGCAGAGTATATTTGAATTGGATGAAAAGATGCATCGTAAATGCGTAATGCAACGCTGTGGGAGAGTCCTAAGGAACTATAGGACAAATCTCACCCGAGAATACATAAAAGAAGGTGATAAGAGGAAGAAGACAACCACTGAACAGTGGAACTTCCTGGACCAAGAAGAATGGGACACGTTTGTTGCTTCAAGACAAACTGATGAATTCAAGGTATTAGACGTCAGTCCCAATATCATTAATATATGTTGTATTCACCTATTCAAGATTAACATTTAGTGTTACTAACCAAATCATTAATGTACATACTAACTAGGCCCTCAGTGAGGCACAAAAATGAAGGCGTGCACTGAATGTGCATGACCACACAATGGGTCCAAAGGGGTATGCAGGCATTCACCAAAGACTGTAGTCTGAGGCTATTGCTTAGTCTGCTGCTACTCAAGAGTCCTCTACTATAGGTAGCACACCTCTGCCTCGCCATGATGTCTGGATAGCTGGGAGGCAAAATAAGAAGGGAGAAATAGAAGCCCGCAACTGCTGAGGCGGCTGCAAAAATGGTAAAATACAACTCTTACAACAATCGTTTGAATATTGATTATTTGTGGTGTTTACTTAATTACAATTTTTTGTTTTGGCGATTAGCGGGAGCTGCACGAGCTGAGGAAACAAGGCAAGTTCATCCCTGAGGGCACAAGGGATGAATTGACAGTTGCTCTGGGTAACCCAGACTATCCTGGACGTGTTAGGGCTACAGGCACTAGTGTGGGTATTAAAGCTTTTTTTGGGCCATCCCAGCGCAAACATGTCCCAAAAGCGGGACTTTCACAAGAAGAGGTAACATATTCTTTCTTTATAATGCAACTGTAAAAGAGAATTCAATAATTAGAAGCTAACGTTTCTTTTATCCATGTATAGGTAGATAAGCTAGTTGATAGGAAACTCGAAGAAGCACTGAAAAAGTGGTAGGCATCTCAGACTGCCACTCAGCAGACAATACCTATTATGGCATCCCGCTCTACTCCTACTGCAGAGGTTGGGAGTAATCCTGTAGACCCACCACCTAGCACATACGTTGTAAGTATTTTTATGACATAGTAACTAGTTTTTTAATTCAAGATGATATGTTTTCAAGATGATATGTATATATGAAATTGTAGTCATTTCAAAAAAAGATGATATGTATATATGTATATAACATTCTTTACACAAAAATTTGTAGGGGTTGAAGCCATGCCATCTAAAAAGTAAAGAATATGTCGTTGCAGAGGCGTCGACTTACCCATCCCTACCAGGGGAAATGTTTCACGGGTCTCCATTACCAGCTGGTTGGATTCATGTGAGCCCGGTACATATATTCTCCAAGTGGATGGATCTTCCATTGCCATATGCCCACCCAGATTGTGAAACGCTTGGTGAGGCAGAAGGCGGAGTGATATTGTGGCTAAAAGCGGATGTCCTCTTTACTGAAACTGTATGGTAAATTTACATTACGTTAAATTGTTAGTGTGTGTATATGATGTCAGTTGATCTGAAATATATATATATATATATATATATATATATATATATATATATATATATATATATATATATATATATATAGGTTAAAAAGAAGACACCCACAACATCTAGGCCTCCACTTCCACCTCCTACATTACCCAGTTGGGTTCCACATGACCTAACTATCCCGTTAGGTCCTAACTGTAGGGGTATGACAATATGGTTAGGCGAACATGATATAAATTGCCCTATAACTTTTTCCTTAGATTCAGATACTGCAGGTCAATCATACGAAAGCAAGCTATTTATACAAGATATTTTGGAGTTGTTTCAATATGATTGGCTAAATACATCTGTGATAGAGCTATGGATAAGGTGAGATCTTCTTTATACATCCATATACGTTGTGTAGGATCTGGTGATCTGGTTTCTTATTTATTAATGCATGCATAATTAATACATATTTTGCAGCTACTTAGACAAGATATGTGCAGATTTTGCATTCAAACATGTAGGATTTTTGATCCCATCTTTGATTAGTCTAGTAGCTAAAGACCCTCCGTCAGTTCAACAATACTGCTGTGAGGCTTTTACAAATTTTGCTCAAAATAAGAAGACGGTGATAATAGATCCATTCAATGTAGAGTAAGTTTACTTTGCTTATTATAATTTGGACTTAAGAAAATTACATTTTTATTGTGGATTTTGAGTTATTAATTTTTAACTTTTTTACCTCTAGTGGTATGCATTGGGAGTTACTAGTTATTGTCCCCGAGACGTTCACTGTCTATTATCTAGATCCTAAGGGGAGTAAATTGAATTCAAAATATGGACACATAATGAAAATGACATTATTCCGGTGAGAAATATTTCATTTTCATATCCGTTAACATATGTTATTACATTACTATTTAATTATGCAATGTACTTTGTTACATTAACATGTAGGGGTTTAGATGAGTTCAAAAAGGCGGGAAGAAAGGTCCCCAAGAAAAAGAACCAGCAAATAATTTGGAAGAACGTGGAAGTAAGTTCCCGACTGCAATGTATATATTATTTATGTGAACAATGCTTAATTAGTTGTATTTTTTAATATTTTGTATGTTTGAATTTATAGTGTGATACACAAGACAACGGATGGGAATGTGCATACTATGTGATGCGATTTATACACATGATTATCAAATATGCCGCAGTGGACATCGATACTATTCCTGAGGTATTATATAGTCTCATTAGATAATATGAAATATATCAATCTTATTTATAGCTCATTAATTATATATATACATCATTCTCTTTACAGGTGTTTAAAACTGACCACACTACAGGAAAGGCCTTACCAGATGTACATGCTCCCTATACGACGGGAGAATTAAATGAAGTAAGAGAAGAATGGGCAACAACCATACAAGTAGTGGGGGTTTTAACATATAATTGGGATGTTGATAGCGAATAATGACTAAAGAATGATATTTTGTAAATAAATTTCTGAATTATAATATATGTGTGAATGTTTCTACAAGTCTGGATGTTTCTACATGTGTCTGAGTGAAAATGAATGAAACTGTTGGTTGCTATATGAATGTTTCTACATGTGTGAATGTGAAAATGAATGGAACTACAGATTGCTAGCTACATGAATGTTTCTAAATGTGTGAAAATCAAATGGAACTGCAGGTTGCTAAATGTGTGAATATTTTTGTTGTTAATTTTGCAGGTTTGTGGCCTGTTGTTGGCTGATATCAATGGATGTCGTAAAACCTGCAGTTCATAACTGAACTGTAGGTTTCTCATCCTGCGACCAGCCACAGCAGGTTTGTAGACTGATAGAAAAAAAACAATAGGCGTCGGTTATTTGTATAAAACTGACGCCACATAGTTACAGTGTCGGTTTCCTACTCGTAACCGATGTCTATTTCCTTAACAGCACGGCCGTGCTGGCCAGCATGGCCGTGGCAGCGGACCAGACACCACGACCGTGCTGGGAGTGATATGGCGTCGGTTATTACTGATAAACTGACGTTGATAGTGCCCTAGATGGCGCCCTTTCTGTGGCGCGAAGGTATATGGCATCAATTTCTTATCTAATAACCGACGCTGATAGTGCCCCAGATGGCGCCCTTTCTGTGGCGTGAAGGTATATGGCGTCGGTTGCTTATCTAATAACCGATGCCTATAGTCCCCTACTGGCGAGTTTTCGGTGGCACGCGAAGGGTTTTGGCGTCGATTTTTGAACCGACGCATAACGGTTGGGCTTTTAGCGTCGCCCACATAGGTGTCGCTTAGAAACTGACACTAAAGGCCTTAAATAACCGACACTAAAGGTTGGTTATGTACTAGTGAAGGCGAGAGGTATTGTCGCCGAGCAAGCCTCAGGACAAGGTATGATTCCACAAACCATCCTTTCCTATTGTATAGACGTTGACGCATTTCCTTGTTCTGGGTTTAGGGAGGAAAATTTTTGTTTCCGCTGCCTTCTCTGCCTCCCCTAAAACCCAACAGTGGTATCAGAGCCACGTCAACTGCTTTATACTTTAGGGATTATCGATATGATCGATTTTGGTTTGTCGCCTTTATTTATTGCATACAGTGCAAATAAAATTGGCTTTATGCATGTCCAATCCTAAATCCACAAATCCCAATTTACATATATGATATGTATTATTAATGCACTCGATACACGTCGCCCTTAAACGAGTTTTGTGGTGGATGTATAGCGTGGTTATGGCCAATAAACCCTATCTGTGTATGGTTGTATGTGGTTGCTTGCATCTCGGTCTGCGCACCGATCTTCCTTCTCCTATTCCTAATGTAACTCGAAATAATTCGAGATTTCTTTCCTACCTTTGCTCCCCTTGAATGTAACTCGAGGTTTCTCCTTTTACAATGTAAAATAGGATATAATTTTATTTCATGTTATGTCAAAGAATGGCGGACATCCTGACGACAGCTGAGACGATCGGTTCAAGGAGTGAACCGATCGGTTGACGTTCGAGACGATCGGTTCAAGGAGTGAGCCTATCGGTTGATGACCAGTTCGAGGAACGAGACGAGCGTATGGTGGCCATGATGAGATGCACGATGACCAGGTGAACCGATCGGTTGGAGGAGCCAACCGATCAGCTGGTGGCACCCAGCCGACCAGTCTGATGGCGAGCCGATCATTCATGTGATGAGTTGATCAAACCTAGAAAGACAAAGCACAAAGTTCATCTTGTACAGGTTGCATGTGATGTAGACATAGATGACCGTGATTCCTCTTGGCTCAAGGAATCACATTAGGATGGCCATAATCATCGCTTTTATCGTTTTGCATGTTTTCTGTGGGATATAGCATGTATATGATACATACTATGTATTGTGGTGATTGGATATGTATATGTATATAAAAACCAAATCCCTCATTAAATATTAAGTTTTAGATGCCTTCCAAATGTGACACACATGAAATGCTTGATCGACCAAGTGTGGGCACGCCCAAGCGTGGTGCACCGTCTATCTCGTGGAAGCATGAAGGATGAATGTGTGGGTCTTCCCAAGCAGGGTGCATATTCATCGTGTTGGCTTTGGGTCGAACTTAACAAGGTGACCAAGATAGGATCTAGCACCTTGAGGCATGGAGATGTGTTGGGTTTTATGGGAGGCAGAGAAGCAGCGGAAACAAAAATTTTCTCCCCAAAACCCAGAATAAAAGGAATCACGTCAACATCTATACAATAGGAAAGATGGTTTGTGCATGCATACCTTGTCCTGAGGCTTGCTCGGAGACAGTACCTCGCGCCTTGCGCAATCTTCACCTCCAGTCTTGGATGGTGTCTGTGTAGCTCCTGGTCACACCGGGACTGTCAGGATTGACAGTTGTTCTCCAAGCGACACAAGTCTCCCGCCTCTGTAGTCGTCCACACGGACTGCCTGGAACTCCGATCTCCTTATCGCATAAGGAATCAGAAGGAGTCGCATCCTCCTATTGGCGTACTAGTCGCCAACACACTCTCCTGCCACCAGTCGCTTTCTGCAGTGGTCTTTCCCTTGTTGTGCCTCCCTTGTCGGGTAGCACTTGCTCGGGCTCTCTCTTGGTTACCAAAACCAGAGAGAACGACAACTTCACTGAGCAACTGGTTGCACTGGATTGTTCTTTGAAAAGACCCCAATACCCCTATATATATAGGAGGGTCATGGGACAGGGTTCTCCATCCCGGGCAATGTAGGACTAAAGCAGGAGTAGAAGGGTTCGAGATTTTCCACAAAAACAACCAACTCGCAACCTGAACCGATCGTTTCACAACTGAAACAGTCGGTTGGGGATCTGAGCCGGTCGGTTGACATCTCAACCGATCGGTTGGGACCCATGAACCGGTCAGTTCACTTCTGAACTGGTCGGTTTGTGGTCCTGGTCAGTTCCCGATTGACTTTCTTTCTTTTGTTTCTAATTGGTATCAAATATCAATCCTTGTTCCAATCAAATTGGGCAAGTGAAATGAAAGGAAATTTCTCACCAATCTTACTTTCCCAACTTTCCAGGTTGCAACAGTTGAACCGATCATTTCAACACTTAAAGTAATCGTTCACCCTGCCCATGAGCGTATCGACTCACCAGTTGAGCCGATAGGTTCACCAAGCTCAGCCGATCGGTTCATCACATGAGCCGATCAGTTGGGAGTATATATTGTGCAGAATTAGTCAGTTGCGGTTTCAATCAATCCGATACTCTAATCAATCAGTCCAACACCTTGAACACTATGATATTGAGCTATCAATTAATTGAGTGTTTAATTGAACTACTAAACTCCTTTAGTAATCAATCTAAACATGTTTGTGGACAAACTCCTATTCCAGGTTAAATCCTATGTGTGTGACCCTGTAGGTCCATTTCACGTTGGCAGTGAAAGTCCATAACATTTATGACTTCACAAGCAAAGAGCGGTGCCTAGTCACACATCAGTGCTACCCAAGTGAAATAGAAAGTTGGAGAACAACTTTCAATCCTACAATCCGTGAATGGTGTTATAGTGAATGTATAATTCCTTTGTCACTGATATCCTGAATGAACTCGAGGCATGGAACAGTCATCCTGTCAACATTCATTCATTTCCTTGATCTCAGATCAGGCTGGGTGAGATCTGTGTGACATCAATATTACATATTGATTCACACGTGCATGCGCATGCCTTTCTCAATCCTACTCATCAAGTGGCCAAGGATATCAAACTCCCTCAGGAGGGACAAATCCCATATTTATCACTCACCCCTCAAAAGCCCCATGTGTCAAAGCCACCCAATCATCACCTTTATAACAACCCATGTTTCAGGACTGCGTTTAATGATGTCAAAGTGTACCCAACGACATGTGTTGAGTGTAGTGATTTCAGGTCTAAGAATCACACTCACCACCATCACTGTGAGAGCTGACTGTGACTACCAAGTCATGGTTCCATGTGTCACTCTCACTGTGGGTCTATCTGGTACCTTGTTCTCTAAAAAGTACCTATGTGCTTGGTTTGATATCACTATATCATGACTAATGAGATTCTGTCATCAACCAACACACAATCTAGTCTTTAGTGTTATTGATGTCTATGGTTATTTCCAAAATAACAACTGACTAGGGACCAAACAAGAATGTATACTCTTAACATCCGCATGATCTCATCATTTAGGTCCTTAACCTAAAATCATACGTCATTGAGTAAAACCATTCTTTAGACATCTATCATGCTACACCATCATCTCAGAAACAGTTTAAACATATATATCAGAAATTGCCTTTATTATTATTCAAATCATTTACAAAGTATCCCATTACAATCATCATATGACTTGCTCTATGGCATACATACCAACAGACTCCCACTTGCACTTAGAGCCAGTCACCAAGGAACCTCAGTCCTTTTGACCTAGCATGACCATCATGCTTCTGCTGAGAAAGGGCCTTAGTCAGTGGATCAACTATGTTGTCTTCAGTTGGTACTTTGCAAATCTTCACATCTCCTTGCTGTACGATCTCTCATATGAGATGGAAGCACCATAGTATGTGCTTGGACCGCTGATGCGATATGGGTTCCTTAGCTTGTGCAATAGCTCCATTATTGTCACAATAAAGCTCAATTGCATCACAACTACTGGGAACTACACTAAGTTCAGAGATGAACTTCCTGATCCACACAACCTCCTTTGCTGCATGTGAAGAAGCAATATACTCGACCTATGTAGTAGAATCGACAACTGTTTCTTGCTTGGAACTCTTCCAACTCACAGCTCCATTATTAAGGCAAAACACAAATCCTGACTGTGATCTGTAATCATCTTTATCAGTTTGGAAGCTTGCATCGGTGTAACCTTTTACAACCAGCTCTTCCTCACCGCCGTAAATAAGAAACTGATCCTTAGTCCTTCGCAAGTACTTGAGGATGTTCTTTATGGCTATCCAGTGAGCATCCCCGAGATATGACTGGTACCTGCTCGTCATGCTGAGAGCATACGAGACATCTGGGCATGTGCACAACATAGCGTACATGATGGATCTGACGGCTGATGCATATGGGATCCCATTCATACGCTCCTTCTCTTCACAAGATTGGGGACATTGAGCTCTAGAGACGGTGACTCCATGTAGCATGGGGATGTTGCCTCTCTTTGAGTTCTCCATGCTGAACCGCTTCAGCACTTTGTCAATGTACGTGCTCTGACTTAGTCTGAGAAGCCTTCTAGATCTATCTCTATAGATCTTAATTCCTAGAATGTAGGATGATTCTCCTAAGTTCTTCATTTAGAAAATATTCCCAAGCCAAGTCTTTACCTTCTCTAAGGCTAAGACATCATTCCCCATCAAAAGTATGTCATCCACATACAATATGAGGAATGTGGTCGAGCTCCCACTAACCTTCTTGTACACACAAGGTTCATCTTCATTTTGAATAAAGGCAAACACTTTGACTTCCTCATCATATCGAAGATTCCAACTCTGAGATGCTTGCTTCAATCCATAGATTGACCTTTGCAACTTACAAACTTTATTGGCATTCTTTGGATCTACAAAACCTTCAGGCTGTGTCATGTACACATCCTCATTTATATTCCCATTAAGGAATGCAGTTTTAACATCCATTTGCCAAATCTCATAGTCATAATAAGCTGCAATAGAAAGCATGATCCTGATGGACTTAATCATGGCAACTGGAGAAAAGGTTTCGTCATAGTCAACACCTTGAACTTGTCGAAATCCCTTCACAACCAATCTGCCTTTATAAGTTTGCACATTGCCATCCATGTCGGTCTTCTTCTTGAAGACCCACTTGCACCCTATGGGTTTTACCCCTTCAGGTGGTTCCACCAAAGTCCATACTTTGTTGGAGTACATGGATTCCATCTCGGATCTCATGGCTTCAAGCCATTTCTCAGAATCTGGTCCCTCCATAGCCTCTACGTAGGTAGTTGGATCATCATCTATGATCAACTCTCCACCTTCCTGAGTCACAAGGTATCCAAACCTCTCAGGTTCAAGGCAGGTCCTACTAGATCTACGAGGTCCTTGTGTTACCTGAGGAGAATGAGTTTCCACAACACCTTGTGAATCTCCATTTTCCTCTCGTACATCTACCGGTTCAATGTTTTCTTGTTGGGCTTGAACCTCTTCAAGCTCTATTTTCCTCCCACTGCTTCCTTTAGAAATAAATTACTTCTCTAGGAACACAACTGTCCTGGCAACAAACACTTTGTTGTCAGTAGGGTGGTATAGATAATATCCCCTCGTTTCCTTGGGGTATCCAACAAAATAACATTTATTAGATTTGGGTCCAAGCTTATCAGGAAACATTTTCCTAACGTAAGCCTCACACCCCCAAATCTTCAGAAAAGACAAATCGGGATGCTTCCCGTACCATATCTCATATGATGTCTTTTGAACCGATTTAGATGGTACACGGTTAAGTGTAAACGCGGTGGTTTCAAGAGCATGACCCCAGAAGGAAATCGAAAGATCAACAAAACTCATCATTGATCGCACCATATCTAACAATGTGCGATTCCTTCTTTTAGACACACCGTTATGCTGTGGTGTTCTTGGCGGAGTCCATTGTGATACAATACCACGGGCTCACAGAAGGTCCTCAAACTCCTGGCTTAAGTATTCCCCACCTCGATCGGATTGAAGTGCCTTAATACTTTTACCAAGTTGGTTCTGTACTTCATTCATGAAATCCTTGAACCTTTCAAGGGTTTCTGACTCATGCTTCATCAGGTACACATAGCCATACCTACTGAAATCATGAGTGAAGTTAATGAAGTACTGATACCCATTTCTGGCATTAGTTCTAAAAGTCCCACATACATCAGTATGTATGAGTCCTAATAGATCACTAGCTCTCTCACATTTACTTGAAAAGGGAGTCTTGGTCATCTTGCCCAACAAACAAGATTCACATGTCTCTATTGATTCATAATCAAAAGAGTCTAGATAACCATCTTTATGGAGTCTAGAAATGCGCTTCTCATTTATGTGCCCTAGACGACAATGCCAAAGATATGTTTTGTTTGAGTCGTTGTGTTTTTTCTTTTTGGTGTTTACGTTGTATACACTTGTCTCCAAGTCTATCAAGTATAGACCATAAGACATTGGGGCACTGCCATTAAAGATCCCATCTTTAGAAATGGAACATTTTCCATTCTTAATAAGAAATTCAAATCCATCCTTGTCCAAAAAAGAGACGGAAATGATATTCCTATTTATGGCAGGTACATAATAGCAGTTCTTCAACTCTATTATTAGCCCACTTGGTAGAGTTAACTCATAGGTTCCTACGACACTGGCAGCAACCCTTGCCCCATTGGCAACACGTAGTTCAACCTCGCCTTTCCCCAAAGGCCTACTTCTCTTAAGATCCTTCACATTTGAACAAATGTGAGATCCACATCCAGTATCAAGTACCCATGATGAAGAAGTAGTAAAGTTAATCTTTATCACGTATACACCAGAAGTAGAGATCTCTATCTCTGACTTCTTCTTCCATCGTTCCTTCCATCCTCTCCATGTAGAAGAAATTGGTTTGGCGAGAGAACCCTTCTCTCCCTTACCCATCGTTCCATTGATCTCTATCAATGAACTTTCTTTCTTCTTCACCAACACATTAAGCGTACATAGAGTGGATTCAAAGGCTCCTGGTATATCTGGATTGTGCAGAACACTTCTCACAGTCCTCAACCAGTTATGGAATTTGTTCTCAATTAATTTGCCCATTTTAAAAGATGATTCCTTTGCCATTCTACAAGAGAAAATTGCATTTTTTTCAAAACCTTTTTGATTTGATTTGAATAAAATTTGACGATAGTTAATTAGGCCTTTAATTAATTACCGCTCCCACTATTTTTACTCAAATTGATAGCCATCACTATCAATTTGGAAGATTGCAGCGTACAATCTTCTAGTGGGTCAAGATCCTGAAATCCTCTGAGCCATAGACCAGCTAGGGCTGTCACCCACAACTCAGATCTCCCAAGTAGGCAACTCTTGCCAATTGCATCATATGCAACTCTTGAAAGATGTCATATGCAACTCCTTTCCATGATCATCTCCATGCCTCAAGGTGCTAGATCCTATCTAGGTCACCTTGTTAAGTCCGACCCAAAGCCAACACAATGAACATGCACCCTGCTAGGGCAGACCCACACATTCATCCTTCACGCTTCCACGAGATAGACGGTGCACCACACTAGGGCGTGCCCACACTTGGTCGATCAAGTTTTTCACGTGTGTCACATTTGGAAGGCATCTAAAACTTTAATATTTAATGAGGGATTTGGTTATATATATATATATATATATATATATATATATATATACATATCCAATCACCACAATATATAGTACGTATCATATACATGCTATATCCCACAGAAAACATGCAAAATGATAAAAGAAATGATTATGGCCATCCTATTGTGATTCCTCGATCCAAGAGGAATCACGGTCATCTAGGTCTACATCACATGAAACCTGTACAAGATGAAATCTGTGCCTGCCTTTCTGGGTTTGATCATCTCATCTCCATGACTGATCGGCTCGCCATCAAGTTGGTTGTTCGGGTGCCACCAGCCGATCGACTGGCGCCTCCAGCCGATCGGTTCACTGGTCATCATGCATCTCCTCAGGTCGCCATCCGCTCATCTCGCTCCTCGAACCGGTCGTCTGGAACACCAACCGATCAGTTCATGCCTTGAACCGATCGTCTCAGGTCATCCGCGAGGTCATTCGCCGTTCTTTGACATAACAGAAAATAAAATCTATCCTATTTACAATTGAATTGTGAAACCCCGAGTTACATTCGGGGGGAGCAAAGGTAGGAAAAGAAATCTCAAATTATTTCGAGTTACATCAGGAATAGGAGAAAGGGAATCGGTGCGCAGACCGAGATGCAAGAAACTACATACAACCACACACAGATATATGGTTTATAGGCCATAACCATGCTACACATCCACCACAAAACTCGTTTAAGGGCGAAACGTATCAAGTGCATTATATTACATATCATATATGTATATTTGGGATTTGTAGATTGGACATGCATAAAGCCAATTTTATTCGCATCGTATGCAATAAATAAAGGAGACAAACCAAAATCGATCATATCGATAATCCTAAAATATAGAGCAGTTGATGTGGCTCTGATACCACTGTTGGGTTTTATGGGAGGTAGAGAAGCAGCGCAAACAAAATTTTTCTCCTCAAAACCCAAAACAAAAGGAATCGCGTCAACGTCTATACAATAGGAAAGATGGTTTGTGGATGCATACCTTGTCCTGAGGCTTGCTCGGCGATAGTACCTCGCGCCTTGTGCGGTCTTCACATCCTGTATTGGACGGTGTCTGTGCAGCTCCTGGTCGCACCGGGACTATCAGGATTGACAGTTGTCCTCCGAGTGACAGAGGTCTCCCGCCTCTACAGTCGTCCACACGGACTGCTTGGAACTCCGATCTCCTTGTCGCACAAGGAATCGGAAGGAGTCGCACCCTCCTGTTGGCGTACTAGTCGCCAACACACTCTCATGCCACCAGTCGCTTTATGCAGTTGTCTTTCTCTTGCTGTGCCTCCCTTGTCGGGTAGCACTTGCTCGGGCTCTCTCTCAGTTACCAAAACCAGAGAGAACGACAACTTCACAGAGAAACTGGTTGCACTGGGTTGTTCTTTGAGAAGCCCCCAATACCCCTATATATATAGGAGGGTCATGGGACAGGGTTCTCCATTCCGGACAATGCAGGACTAAAGCAGGAGTAGAAGGGTTCGAGATTTTCCACAAAAATAACCAACTCGCAACCTGAATCAATCGTTTCACAACTGAAACAATCAGTTGGGGATCTGAGCCGGTCGGTTGACATCTCAACCGATCGGTTGGGACCCATGAACCGTTCGGTTTACTTCTGAACCGGTCGGTTCGTGGTCCTGATCAGTTCTCAATTGACTTTCTTTCTTTTGTTTCTAATTGGTATCAAATACCGATCCTTGTTCCAATCAAATTGGGCAAGTGAAATGAAAGGAAATTTCTCACCAATCTTACTTTCCCAACTTGCCCGGTTGCAACAGTTGAACTGATCGTTTCAACACTTGAAGTAATCGTTCACCCTGTCCATGAGACGATCGACTCACCAGTTGAGCCGATCGGTTCACCAAGCTCAGCCGATCGATTCATCACATGAGCCGATCGGTTGGGAGTACAGATTGTGCAGAATTAGTCAATTGCGGTTTCAATCAATCCGATACTCTAATCAATCAGTCCAACAACTTGAAAACTATGATATTGAGCTATCAATTAATTGAGTGTTTAATTGAACTACTAAACTCCTTTAGTAATCAATCTAAACTTGTTTGTGGACAAACTCCTATTCCAGGTTAAATCCTATGTGTGTGACCCTACAGGTCCATTTCATGTTGGCAGTGAAAGTCCATAACATTTATGACTTCACAAGCAAAGAGCAGTGCCTAGTCACACATCAGTGCTACCACAATGAAATAGAAAGTTGGAGAATAACTTTCAATCCTACAATCCGTGAATGGTGTTATAGTGAATGTATAATTCCTTTGTCACTGATATCCTGAATGAACTCGAGGCATGGAACAGTCATCCTTTCAACATTCATTCATTTCCTTGATCTCAGAGCAGACTGGGTGAGATGTGTGTGACATCAATATCACATATTGATTCACACGTGCATGCACATGCCTTTCTCAATCCTACTCATCAAGTGGCCAAGGATATCAAACTCCCTTAGGAGGGACAAATCCCATATCTATCACTCACCCCTCAAAAGCCCCATGTGTCAAAGCCACCCAATCATCACCTTTATAACAACCCATGTTTCAGGACTGCGTTTGATGATGTCAAAGTGTACCCAACGACATGTGTTGAGTGTAGTGATTTCAGGTCTAAGAATCACACTCACCACCATCACTGTGAGAGTTGATTATGACTACCAAGTCATGGTTCCATGTGTCACTCTCACAGTGGGTCTGTCTGGTACCTTGTTCTCTAACAAGTACCTATGTGCTTGGTTTGATATCACTATATCATGACTAATGAGATTCTATCATCAACCAACACACAATCTAGTCTTTAGTGTTATTGATGTCTATGGTTATTTCCACAATAACAACCGACTAGGGACCAAACAAGAATGTACACTCTTGACATCCGCATGATCTCATCGTTTAGGTCCTTAACCTAAAAGCATGCGTCATTGAGTAAAATCATTCTTTAGACATCTATCATGTTACACCATCATCTCAGAAACAGTTTAAACATATATATCGGAAATTCCCTTTATTATTATTCAAATCATTTATAAAGTATCCCATTACAATCATCATATGACTTTCTCTATGGGCATACGTACCAACAAGATGCTCATGGCAAGGAGTTGCATATGACATCTTATCAAGAGTTGCATATGATGCAATTGGCAAGAGTTGCCTACCTGAGAGATCTAAGTTGTGGGTGACAGCCCAAGCTGGTCCATGACTTAGAGGATTTCAGGATCTTGCCCACTAGAAGGTTGTACGTTGCAATCTTCCGAATTAATGGTGAGGGATATCAATTTGAACTAAAATAGTGGGAGTGGTAATTAATTAAAGGCCTAATTATATCGTAAAATTTTCAAATCAATCAAATAAGTCAAAAATGAGTTTTTGGACTAAAATTGCATATTTCCTTTTGTAATACAAATGGCAACAAACAACAATCACTTTTCTTTGTGATCGGTCCTTGAAAAGGACAAGCTAAATGGGACAAACTTCCATGATTGGTATAGGACATTGAGAATTGTTCTCACTCAAGAGAGAAAGCTCTATGTCCTGGATACTCCAATTCCAGAGGAACCTACTCCTAATGCACTAAAGGCAGAAAGGGATGCTTACAAGAAGCATTCTGATGATGCCATTGATGCAAAGTGCTTGATGTTGTGATCTATGAACCACAAGTTGCAGAGACAACATGAGAACATGGGTGTCATTGAGATGATTCAACATCTTAGAAACATGTATGAAGATCAAGCACGGCAAGAGAGATACAATGTCTTAAGGGCACTATTCAAGTGCGTCATGATAGAAGGAGATCCAGTTGGTCCTCACACACTCAAGATGATTGGGTATGTGGAGAACCTGACAAGATTGGGATTTCCACTGAGCCAAGAGTTGGCTACTGACGTGATACTGCAATCGTTGCCAGAATCCTACAGTCAGTTTGTGATGAACTACAACATGAACATCTTTGATAGGCCACTGTCAGAGTTGTTGGGCATGTTGAGGACAACTGAGATACAGATGAAGAAGGACAAGCCTAAGTCTGTGATGGTGATCATGAGCAAGAAAGGCAATCCAAGCGCAAGGGCAAGGGCAAAGCTAAGAAAGGTTCTCATGCTAGCCAGGAGCCCAAGTCGTCTTCAGCTCTCAAGGCCAAAGGAGGCGTGACCAAGAAAGGCAATTGCCAAGATTGTCAAAAGCCAGGACATTGGAAAAGGAATTGTCCTCTCTATCTGGAAGAAAAAAAGAAGAAGGAGGCAACATACGTCTCTACTTAAAGGTGTCATGAAAGTAAACTTGTAACACTTTTTGAGGTATATGATACCAAGATGTAAAGTGTAAAGCACTCAATAATTGGGGCAAGTGTTGCCGCCATAGATAGGAGTACTTTTGTTTATTTTCAGCCTAAAAGGCATGTAATACAGTTATGAACTGCTATTTCATATTTTCCAATAGATAGAAACACTTTATTTTTGCATATTGTATGACAATGATGGCAATCAATAAAGAGATGTTTCAATCTTTGTGGCAATGCCTTGTTTATCTTGTGGTATTTGATATGCATAAGATAAAATGATACCTAAAAGTTATAGATAACTCAAACAATCAAATTAGCATCAATCATGAGAAATTCATTTCTAGTTTCCATGCGATGGATAAATCTAGACTCTTTTGGTTAGAGAACCAGTAAGAGACATGAATATCTTGGACATGATTAATCAATCTTCACTAATGGTAGTGGGAGAATGATTATACTATTAAGTATGATACATGTGATGTATTTACATACCTATTGGAACAAATGCTAATACTTCAAATGGTGTTTAGAGAAATACCAATATGAACATCTTGAAGTGTTCAAGGTTATCATAGATGAAGTGCAAATTTGGTAAAGTATTAATTCTTGATGAGATCAATGAATGAAATACTTGGACCAAATGTTTGAGATCCTTTTGAGTGATTATGATAGTGTATCATAGTGAACTCATGATTAAGGCATGGTGATGTCTAAATCAAGAAGAAATCATACTCTAAGGAGTTAGAGAATGATTATCAAATAACTGGTCTTCTTAATAAAAGAATACCCCACACTAATGAAGGACATTGAGAATCACAAGGAGTTGTGAGTTCTTATATCCTTGACAGATACACCTCAATTATGTATGTGATGAGTTGTTCATGTGATGAGTCAACTATCTAGATGAATATGAGGAAACGAATTTTGAGTTATGGTTTATGACCATTACATCCTAAATGACATCCATGTGAACCATAAGGTATGACCTTGATGGTAGAACCCATTGGAATAAAATCCATAAGTGTGAATAAGTCTTAAGTGTTAAGACCCATGTATAACATTTTGAGAAGGATGATGCTTGTTGATTGCAACTTAATGACTAAGACATTTGGCATATGGATACTAAAACCACATTCCTATGAGGAATAAAACAAGGATCTGTACGTGACACAACCTATAAGGTTTATGAATCGACTAATGCGAATGAAGTCTATAAGTTACAATGGACTAAACAATGTGATTGATTGAGTACAAGCAACTCAAAATTGGATCTTTACTTTGATAATATAGTCAAAGGGTTTGACTGATATGTCAAAGATAAAGAAGGAATCTATGATTTAGTGGGAGTGTGTTCACATTCCACATATTGATGTGAAATGGAAATGTTCTAGAATGGAAATCCAAAGTGGAAATTATCTTTAAGGAAGATAGAGATGTTTCCTATATGATAGGAATAGAGATCTATAGAGATAGTTCTCGAAAAGCTCTTGACCTGGAAAAGAGAGAGCATACATTGGCAATCTATACTGAAGCGTTTAGTGTACACAGATTCAGTGGGAGAAAACTTGTCCATGTTACATGGAGTTAGTATCCCAAGGCCAAGTGTCCAATTCTTACGAAGAATGGGAACACTAAGAATAGATATGGATCTATCATGTATGTAATCATCCCATTATCTTGCATGTATGGACATGGCAAGAATAAAATGCATTCATCATCTTGTATGTAGGACATGACAATATGATGTGCTCATCCTGATAACTCGTATGTGGGACATGACGAGTGGATGTCTGTCTACTTCCAGTAAGGGTTATTGGAATACGATGAGAACTTGATAAGTACTTGATAAGTACTAGTTCTATGGAGATAAGGAAGAGTTCAATGTAAAGAGTTACATTGATGCGAACTTCCGAAAGGACAGAAAATTAATCGCAAATTATATATATGATATATAAAAGTGAAAGTTTGTTGATAATTGGAAGTGTTCCAATAAAACCATTTAAAAGGAAATGCCGAGTATCTATGTGTTGGAGAACAACATTGGATACTATATGGATCTAGAAGTTCATGATATGAACTTATAGATATTCCGCTCATTGATGACAAGTATGGAATCCTTGATCATGCAATGTGGCTAAAGGTTAGCAAAGGAATACTAGATCACATATTATGACAACTCCATCTCATACGTGTGACGTACAGCGAAGAGATGTGAGACATGCAATTTATACTAACTTTGTCAAGGTGTTGCCATAACTCACTATGTTCGCACTAGAGAACAGTAACATGTGGGACATGTTTGAAGATCACTATGAATATGATTCAAGGGTGATTGGATCACAGTGCAAGTGGGAGTCTGTTGGAATGTATGCCCTGAAAGCCAATCATGGGATGATTGATGGGATACATTAAGATTGATTTGATAAACATCAAAGGCAAGCTTCCAATTATTTCTGGATCAGTCATATGAGATAGTGATAGAACAGATTGAATGTCTGGAGAATGACAATACTCAATGACGTATGCTTTTAGGTTAAGAACCTGAACGATGAGATCATACATATGCTAAGAGTTTGTACATTCTTGTCATGTCCCTAGTCAGATGTCATTGTGGAAGGTAGATATACAACAATGACACACAAGACTAGATTGTTGTGTTGGTTGATGATAGAATCTCATTAGTCATGATATAGAGATATCAAACCAAACACATCGTTACTTGTTAGAGAACAAGTGTACCAGACAGACCCACCGTGAGTTTGACACATGGAACCTTGACATGGTAGTCACAGTCAGTACTCACAGTGATGGTGGTGAGTGTGATTCTTTGACCTGAAATCACTACACTCAACACATGTCGTTGGGTACACTTTGACATCATCAAACGCAGTCCTGAAACATGGGTTGTTATAAAGGTGATGATTGGGTGGCTTTGACACATGGGGCTTTTGAGGGGTGAGTGATAGATATGGGATTTGTCCCTCCTGAGGGAGTTTGATATCCTTGGCCACTTGATGAGTAGGATTGAGAAAGGCATGTGCATGCACGTGTGAATCAATATGTGATATTGATGTCACACACATCTCATCCAGTCTGCTCTGAGATCAAGGAAATGAATGAATGTTGACAGGATGACTGTTCCATGCCTCGAGTTCATTCAGGATATCAGTGACAAAGGAATTATACATTCACTATAACACCATTCACGGATTGTAGGATTGAAAGTTATTCTCCAACTTTCTATTTCATTGGGGTAGCACTGATGTGTGACTAGGAACCACTCTTTGCTTGTGAAGTCATAAGTGTTATGGACTTTCACTGCCAACGTGAAATGGACCTGTAGGGTCACACACATAGGATTTAACCTGGAAGAGGAGTTTTGTCCACAAACAATGTTTAGATTGATTACTAAAGGATTTTAGTAGTTCAATTAAACACTCAATCAATTGATAGCTCAATGTCATAATGTTCAAGTTGTTGGACACATTGATTGGAATTGAAGGATTCTACACAATCTGCACTCCCAACCGATCGATTCATGTGATGAACCGATCGGCTGAGCTTGGTGAACCGGTCGGCTCAAGTGTTGAGTCGATCGACTCATGGACAGGGTGAAACAATTACTTCAAGTGTTGAAACGATCGATTCAACTGGGGCAACCGAGCACGTTGGGAAAGTAGGATTGGTGAGAATTTTCCTTTCGTTTCACTTGCCCAATTTGATTGGGAAATAGGATTGGTATTCGATACTAATTAGAAACAAAAGAAGGAAAGTCAATCAGGAACTGATCAGGACCATGAACCGACCGGTTCAAAAGTGAACCGACTAGTTCATGGGTCCCAACCGATCCGTAGAGGTGTCAACCGACCGGCTCAGGTCCCCAACCGACTGTTTCAGTTGTGAAACGATCATTTCAGGTTGTGAGTTGGTTGTTTTTGTGGAAAATCTCGAACCCTTCTACTCCTGCTTTTAGTCCCGCATTGCCCGGGATAGAGAACCATGTCCCATGACCCTCATATATATATAAGGGTATTGGGGGCTTCTCAAACAACAATTCAGTGCAAACCAGTTGCTCTGCAAAGTTGTCGTTCTCTCTAGTTTTGGTAACCGAGAGAGCCCGAGCAAGTGCTTCCCGATAAGGGAGGCACAACAAGGGAAAGACAACTACAGTTGCAACTGGTGGCAGGAGAGTGTGTTAGTGACTAGTACACTGACAAGAGGGTGCGACTCCTTCCAATTCCTAATGGGACAAGGAGATTGGAGTTCTAGGTGGTCCGTGTGGACTACTTCAGAGGCGGGAGAATTCTGCCGCTCGGAGGACTGCTGTCAATCCCGACAGTCCCGGTGAGACCAGGAGTCATCAGTCCCGGTGCGACCAGGAGCTGCACAGACACCGTCCAAGACCGGAGGTGAAGACCATGCAAGGCCCGAGGTATTGTCGCCGAGCAAGCCTCTAGACAAGGTATGATTCCACAAGCCATCCTTTCCTATTGTATAGACGTTGATGCATTTCCTTGTTCTGGGTATGGGGAGGAAAATTTTTGTTTCTGCTGCCTTCTCTGCCTCCCCTACCCAACATGACTAACCATCCACAATAGGCATGTCGTCTACTTTGAAATTCCCCTTCCCTTGGGATGTGCTTATATTTGCATGCCATTGCTGATATTACCATTACTTCTCACCCTATAACTTTGGCCAGTTTGATATACTTTTCTTGCAATTAGTTGCAATGAAGTGATCTTTTAGTTGTTTCAGCTATGTCTCATATGCGTATCCCATATGGCTGTAACATACATGAAAGTTGGGGCTGTCTCACTGAAGCCAATGTTGTTGTCCGAGTGTTTTCTCAAGAAATTATTGAAATCATCCATATCTTTCTAGCTGGCATTCCTTTTAAAGAGTTAATGTTCAGTCTTCTTCCCTAGTATGGCCTCAATCAGTATGGGAGGAGTGATCAAAACCCATCCATTGTAAAGTATGTAGTCATGGAATTTCTCACTGATAAACATCATTTAGCTCACCATTTCACTAGGGGATTATCCTAGTTTAACATTTGTTATGGAAAAACCACCAATAAAGGTTGTTTATTAGTATATAAGGATCAATCCCACAAGACAACGTATTCAAGATTGCTTTTTAAAACTCAAATTAATTTGAACAATATTTTTGGTTTTTTCTTTAATTGAACAAGAATGGAAAATCCAATTGTTTGATGATTGATTACACAAGAGAAATAAAGTAAAATTACAATGAATAAAAGTTATTCTAAGAATAAATGAAGAAAAGTTATGCTAAGAACAAAAAGAAAGAGAGTTAGAACAATGAGAAAAGAATTGACTGAGAGCAAGAAGTCAATTGCGAGAAGGAAAAGGAAGCAAGTGAAACAAGTGGTTGAAAAACGAGGTTGAATAAATGGAAAAAGATATTGAGGCTATGGGTTTTACCACCATGGTCAGCATGCAATAAGATTGATGGAATTCACATGATAATACTAGTTAGAAGAAGATATGCAAAAAACATTCATAAATGCATTCACAAAAGTCGAGCTCCCTATAAACCCATTGGTCATGACATCCATAGATCCTAGCCTAAACATCCTAACAAAGATCCTTCTGAGGTCTCATCCGGATCTATGTGTACTTGGTTGGTTGTTCCGAGCCTTGGGTTCTACAGTCACATCCCCCAAGACTAACATTCGACAAAAATGAAAGATCAAGTCGTTTAAATTGGGCAATTATCCAAACCAAATACCATCTAACTAATGATATCATAATAGGAATCACTCTATGTTACAACATGGTGATGGGGCTATTCCCCATGCCTCGATATGGAAAACTACTCATGATCCACAATAGCTAAAAGGAGAACAAAGGAAGAAATTAAGGAAGCAAGCCATAGACTAGAGGACAAAGAATCTTGAAGGATCTTAGCTAGAGACAATTAAATGCCTATCTCCCTTAGTTCCTTGTTCTCAAAGAAAATTAAGAAATAAAGAAAGAGAGTTCGAATCTTAAGAACAATACTAATTTTATTTAAGAACTAAACTATTACATGTGCAACAATGAAATAAAAGTGCTCAAAGTAATTTGCAAGTACAAAAAGTAGGATCCCCTTCTTTGTGGAGTCCCCCCTCCTTTTATAGGGGAATGTGGGGTGGAAACCCTGAAGGGGGGAGAGGAAAAGAAGGGTGGTGGCTGCTAAAATGCCACTCTATGTGCCACAAACTGACCGGTTCATGACCCAAACCGGTCGGTTGGGGCATGTAGTGGAGCAGACACTTGGACAACAAGTTAAAACACCTAATACTAGGGTGGCAGCGTCTTTTTGAGTCAAAACTTAGCCATGAAGTATCCTTGAACCTGCCTTCTAGAGTACGAGATGGTCAGTTGGGACCTGAGTGCGCATCCTAAGGATGAAACCCTAATATGAAGTGGTGGTGCCTCTGACCAAGTCTTCGAATAATTTGAAACAACCATTTGAAAGCATGAAATTCTCTGTTGAGATGTGAGACGAGCAACTCGTGGCTTGAATTTGACTTGATCATGAAGCAATATAGTCTTGGGAAATCAGGGCGACATATATGGTAGCGGAAACAAAAATTTAAAGCCCAATTACCCAATCAGTAAGATCGTGTCAACAACAATGTATCTAGGAAGGAAGGTTGTAAGAGTTATACCTAGTCCCGATGTAAGTCCAACGACAACTCTTGTTGTAGTAGTGTGCTTCTTCTTCAAACAACACTCAGTCAGTCTTCAATAGTGGCCTCCTGGTACAACAAATGACAGTTGACAACGTCCTCCTAGCGACAAGCAACATCCTCCCGCTTCTAGAGTAGTCTAAGAGGACCATGAAGAATACCACATTGCACTACCAGAGCCAATGGGAAGGAGTTGTCCCTTTGAATGTTAGTGGACTAGCACCGATTCACTCTCACACAATTGTCTCTCCTTTAGTATCCCTCCCTTTATTGAGTAGGACTTGCTCAAACTCTCTATTGGTTACCAAAACTAGCGAGGACAACAATTGTGAGAGCTTATTCTTGTGTTTGGGAATCTTGAAATACCCCTATATTTATAGGAGAGGCTACAGTCAGGGTTCTCAGTTTGTGAGGTAGTAGAAAGGACAAAATTCATGAATTTTCAAGAAACTTCAGATGGTGAATCGATCAGGTCACATACCCAACCAGTCAGTTTGTGCAGTTTCCTGTTCTAAATCACATGGTATTCAATGCATGACTAATGCAAAACATGACGTCAACACTAATCCTTGATCCAATTGAATTGACCATTGAACCAGGAGATTTAGCATATGAACTGGTCAGTTGGGACCATGAACTGATCGGTTCATGCCCTAGTTTAGGCATGCTTCAACCAATGTTCATTCCTATTGACCTGACACTCGAACTGATCAATTCAACACTTGAACCTGCCATTTCAGATTCCAGTCAGTCAATTTTGAACCTCAGTTGTTTAATTGAAAATATAAACACTTTTAGTAATCAAGTTAAATATCATTAATAAATAAACTCCTATTCTAAGTGCATCATATGCGTGTGACCCTATAGGTTCAAAATTATGTAGGCAGTGAATGTCCATAAACAACTTATGACATCATAAGCAATGAGCAGTGTCTAGCAACACAACATTGCTACCGAAGTAATTTGAAAGTTGGAGAACAACTTCAACCTAGAATCCGTGATCAATGTTACTGTGATCGTATAGTTCCTTTGTCTCTGATATCCGAATTGAGCTCAAGTCATGGAATCGTCATCTTCTTTAAGGCTCAATCCATTTTCCTTGAACTAGAGCAGACTGTCTGAGATGCACTTGAAATCACATATCACATACTGAATCACATGAGTATGGTCATACATTTCTCACTCTCGCTTATCAAAAGGACTTAAATATCAATCTCATGCAGGAGGGACAAATCCCATCTACATCACACACACTCAACCCCCATGTGTCACAATGCACCTGAGCATCACCTTTATAAAAATCCTTATTTAAGGTCATGTTGGATGATGTCTAAATACACCGACCTACATGTGATGAGAGTAGTGACTTCAGATCCAATAACCACAATCACCACTATCACTATGAGAGATGATTCTTCTGACTACCATTTCATGGTATCCATGTATCACACTCAAGGTGGGTCTGTATGATACACTTTTCTCTAACATGTACATGTGTGCTTGACTTGATATCATATATCATGACTAGTGAAACTCTATCATCAATCAACACATAGTCTAGTCCTATGTATTATTGTTGTCTATTTTGCTTCCACAATAATTCCTGATTAGGTACATAACAAGAATGTATGTATTCTTATCATACATATGATCTCATTGTTCAGGTCATCAACCTGAAGACACATGTCATCGAGTAACATCATTCTTTAGACATCTACTATGTATGTGTCACTATATCATGATTGAGATAAACATAATAGATGAAATTACCTTTATCATTATCAAATCATGTATCTAATGCCATAATCTAATCATCATATGATTGGCTCTCTGGACATATATATTAACAGACTCCCACTTGTATTTAGAGTCAATCACCCATAAATCTTATTCTAAGTACTTGCTTGTTGATCCTTCTTCCTGCAACACTTCCTCATGCATAGAGTACGCCCGCCTTTCTTGCACTGGGTCTTGAAGTTAACATATTCGATGCCAATACTTCTTGTTTCTCATATACATACCCGTATTGTTGGTTCTGTCGTGTTGGTGTGCTTGTAACTTTTCGATTTGTGTGGGCTGCCATCGGGAGTGTTTACTCTGCTTAAGCTAGTTACGTTCTTCATGTGTATAATGATTTCCTTGTTCACAGGGCTGGCAACCTTGTGTTTACCTTCTTTATTGACACCAATTTCAATACTGTACATGTTTCGTTATTGATTCTTCTGTCATTTTCCTTCCTATTCTGGTTCTGCACTTCCTGACCTTCTATTTTCTTCCGAAGGTGACTATTCAACTTGTGCATTTTCCAATGCTGCTTCCCATAAAGGTATCTTCTCCTTGAGGGTCTGTTTATTAACTTTTACATGTGGTTCCCTACGTTCGACCTCCAATTGGGCTTCAGTAGTGGCCTCTTAACTCATGTCCACGAGGTCTAGAAATTGGTTCATGGTCTGATTGTATATGAGGCTGACCTTGTTTCTTACATTTTTCTTGTATAGGTCTTGGCATGCGGTCACTGTATCTCAGCTATGTATTTACCTTTTTATAAGCCACTTATGTATCTTGCTTGGTTGGCCGCTGGATAGATTGTGGTTGCCTACGTTATATCACTGTATTATCTAGCACAACATCCAATAATAATAGTAAATTTCGTTTGCATCCATGGATCAAAAGCAAATATGTTTTATATATAATTATGCAACGATTTTGCAGTGTAATTACTTAGAGCTTTCATTATGATTATATGTTTATTAATTGCAGCATGATATTCTAAATAATAGCATGGAGCTTCCTATGCTGCAGCAAATAGTCTTCTTCTTCCTTAACGCATAGAAGCTGGTGCACTTCCAGAGTATCTCGGGACTACATGAGAGCACACAAAGAACTGGCAGCTTGATACAAGGCAAAATCTCACTATGTTGGGATAGTTTTGATGGGATGTTGAACATTCTTCTTAGAGATTTACTTTTGTTATCATGTGTCCCAACGAATTTTGTCTTATATGTCAAATGATGAAGTCTTTGTAACCCCTTCTTCGTAAGGACTGATGTTTCATTTTGTACCAGCAGAGTATGTAAACTAAGAATTATATTATCAAATGATATTAAATCCTCTTTGAGTTTGTGTATATTGTTCTTGTTTTGTTTGAAGATATACTTCATTGGATGAAGTGTATTGTTCTTGTTGGATATTGCATGCTATATTGTTGAAAAAAAAATGTATTGGACATATATTCATTAGTTCAGGCAGGAGAGTCTTTATGGTATGTGTATTACGAGTTGTTTGCATGGTTGTTTATTTAGTTCATAAATTGTTGATCATGTACGACAGCTCAAGTTCGACTTTCCATATAGGTAATTTTTTTTTTCATGCAATGAGCTTTGTAAATAAAGTTCAAACTCAATTTTCTTGACCTTATGCCTATTTCTTTCACGCATGTTACCGTGGATTTATTCCTCTCCCCAAACTGGTATAAATATGCGGTCAACCAATATCTTCTACCGAATTAAGTGTGGGTACTGAAAGTGTAAGAAAAAATTCATAGTGAAAAACGTGGTCTAAAAAGTGTGGATGAATCTTTACGTTAAAATTTTCTAGATAAAATCATTTTCCACACTTATATGCGTGGAGAAACTCTATTATAAGTGTGGAAAATAATTGTTTTTTGTAGTGTAAACTAGAGCTGGCAAAAGCTGACCCGACCTGAGAAACCCGACCCGTCCTATCCGCAACCCGAACCAATTAAACCTGAAGAAAATATAAACCCGAAGTCAACCCGACTTGGCCCGATGTTTACCCAAAACTCAATATGACCCGGAATTGTCAGATTCAAACTTGACCCGACACCTGACCCGATGATATCGCGTGACCCGAATCAACATGAAAAAATCACAACCGACTTGACCCGACTCGATATCAACCTGACGTCAACCCACCTAACACCAACACAACCCAATGTCAACCCGATCCAACACCAACCTGACCCTATATCAGCCTGACTTGATTTCAAACCAACTCTACATCGACCTGACCCTATATCAACCTGACTTGACGTCAAACTGACCTTACACCGACCAACGTAATGTCAACCTGATCCAAAATCAATCCAACAGAACACCGACCCGACCCAATGTCAACCTGACTGAGTACTAACGAGTAGCAACTAGCGAGAAGCTGAGAAGTCAAGTTTTAGTTTTACAATAGATTTTCGTATGGCTTTATCAGTATATCATTTATAAGAAATAGTTTGCTTGATAATTTGATTGTAAGGAAATGGAAGGGGGAATATATGAAATAATGGATAGTAAAAGAAAAAATAACAAGTAAAAAATATTTTCTTTATTTTTTTAATTAATGAAACATATTAGTCATTACTCATTATCACAACTCACAACGTGACCTGAATGAGGTCCAACTCAAAACAACTTGATTATATAAATATACAACCCAAGCAACCCCAACTTGATAACTACCCAATTCAAAATGACTAGATTCAAACTCGAGTTAACTCTAGGAAATAGTGTAAATTGAAACGACCTGAAGTGATTTGACGTGAATCCAAACCAACTCAATATATGAATCTGAACAAACTTGTACCAAAATTGACCTGATCCGAACACAAGTTGACCCAAAAAAGCAAAATGAACCGAAGGGACCAAACAGATACTAACCGACTCGACATGTAAGGATAAAATAACCTCAATTATCTTTGACACATAATGATTATGGCCAAACCTGAACTGACCCGTCTGATTGCCAACTCTTTAATCTAAACAGACTGAGACCCAACCCAAAATAACTAGACATGAATAAAAAACACAACCCATGAAGACTCGATCTGATTACTACCCAACCTGAAAATGACTCGACCCAAAATTGAAGTAGACCAAGGAAATAGTTCAAATTAACCCAACCCGATATTAAGACGACTCAATATGATTTGACTTGAACCCGACCTGACACGATAAAGTAATTTGAAAAAGTCTATGCCTAAATTGATCCGACCCAAACCCGAGCTGACCCAAAATTACAAAATGACCCGAAGGAACCCAACCCGATACTAACCCGACCCAAACCCGACTGACCTGAAAGAATAAAATAACCTGAATTATCTCTGACCCGTAATGACCCGACCTGTAATGACCTGACTCGAACCCGACCCGCCCGATTGCCAGCTCTAGTGTCAACTAGTGCATAGTGAGATTAATGTGAAGTCATCACAGTCCCTTCTTGAGCTCCTATATGTTTTGAGGGTGATAGAGAATGAGGAAAACATTATTTTATGGGATAGAAGTTGACCTATAGTGACGATTGCATGAGCCCAATCGTATATGCAGGTACAAGTTAGCCAATTACGTCGGTAACATTTTCAAAACTGACACAAGAATATCGATCTATAGTGTTGGTATTCACTTACAATATGTAGCTACAATCACTAACATTTCGTTTTGCTCCCTTCACATATAATGTTAGTTTCTATGTGAAATCGACACAATAAGCTTCTTTAATGTGCTTATATGTTTAACAGAATAGAATCACGGGAAATACGTAACATTGGTTTCATTGCAAAAACTGATGCTATAATTATTTAAAAAACTAGTTATAGCAATCCTACAATGTAAGGTTTGCTTGGAAGTAAGGTTTTTCCCAATTTAGCATTGCAGGAAGATTGTAACATTGGTTTGTCACCCATAAATTAACACTTACTATAATTAATAACCTGGTTGCAGACATACTTATTATTTTTGTAGAAAAAGTGTATTTCAAATATAAAAGGAAGTATTTAGTCCCATATCGGTTGCTTTTGAGACTTCCTCCCTCCTTTTATGTGGATTCTTATCCATACGATAAATGAGGACAAAAAGAAGACATGTGCTACACACACGTATCGTGGAGCATTCCAACGGCATTTGGGCTGGCCTGGTTTAAAAACCCTTTAATCGGATGCGTCGGTACATGTCGCGGCCTTCGCGCATGGGGTACAAATTCGGCCTCCCGATCCTCCTTGTGTGGGCGCGGCCTCAACTTAGTTTTGCTCTTTGGTTCACAATACCATTTTTAACATGTGTTGCATCTCTTCACATATTTGTTTGGGAAGTTTCAAACCACAATACAACCCTTTACTAGTTTAACCACAATACATCCTTTAAGCGTACTTTGTTTTGTTATTTAATGGACTCTCTGCCATCGTTGTAAAGAGTCGAACAACTCTCCACTTTTCTTTCTCATCTCTCTGCTGCTCTTCTGCTCACTAGAAGAACGATCGATTCCTTCACTCGTCGTCATGATTATGTGTGCACACTTTACGCCAGCAACCGCTGTTCAATCCTGGGGGAGTAGTTGCGGTAGTAGTCTACTGTGTTGACATTCGCAATCAAGATCCACATAAATACTCTGAAGGACAGTGCAACTTGCACGCCTCAGTGTCAAATGGTATACTCTTTCATATTTACTGCTTAATAGTGGTTTTACCTCATCTCGAACAACGATTATTTCGGTTGTGCTGCCTCGTCACGGGAATCCTATTGTACCAATTTTAATCAAACGGCTACTATTGTTCTTGTCACAATATTTGTTGAAAATTCAATTTCCTTAGATAATTTTGTGTTGATTTCCTTTGAAAGTAACCGACACTATCAATAAAGTGTAGGGCCACATTCCTTACTAGTACAACACTTGCTTTAATATAACTGACACTACATGTTACTGAGTCATTTTTTGTATTTGACATTGTATTAAGCCATGCTATAGGCAAAAAATACTAGTGTACTCAGATACGTGATCAGCGTGATATAAATATGAAATCCCTAGACTTACAACCCCATGCTTTCATATTTTACAAAAAGATAATTAAAGGGAGCATGAGATGCCATTATTATACTATCCACGATTCAAAAACTCTCTATTAGGCACAACTAATATGATTAGGTTAACCCATTACTTACTAAACCCTATGACAGGAATCGAGTAAAATAATTGCTAAGTGGTTGAAGGTTTTTTCTAGCAGGATGAACAACATACCATATGTGCTTGTTGTATCTACATCATCTCATATTTGACTTTATGGATCGATGTTGTAATTTCTAATCATTAATCAGTACCTATGAAGATCCACAAACCATGTTCAATATCTACTACTAATACAAGCCTTATAAGAGAAACAAAGAAAGGAGCATGATCATGAATAGAAATAATGATATGTTCTTTAGACATTAGGATCGACAAAGGTTTTGTTTTGTCATTTAAAAATATCAAGATCTGAGCATGTCCTTAAATGTTGGTTTGGGATAAATTATAAGCAAAGAAATTGAGGAATTAATTGGAATTTTTTTACAGTAAAATGATTGTACAACAAAAACAATTAGAACTAGAATACAAGAGGGAGGTATTGGAAAAAAGAATATGAGAGGGGTGTATGGGAAAAATGTTTCTAAGAAAGAATTTGTTTTATTAACTCTAAATATTGGAGCTTGAAACAATATTTTTAAGAATATGAGAGAGAGGCATTGAAAAAAGATAAATTGAAGTATCCCAACTACAATTATGATTGTTCCATTGTACGCAATTTGTTTTGATAACCCAAAAATGTCTCTAGATGATTTACTTTTTGATCTTGGTCCATTTTTATTCTCCCTTGAGATTATCTCTACAAGTAGTTGCAAATTTAATATCAATACTTTGCATTAGACATGGTGAATCCACCTTGTATCCTATCATTGGCTATAGAGGGAGAACAACCCATTTTGTTTGGTCAATAAAGGGTTCCTTTATCCACAAAGATTTCAACCCCCCCATTGATAATGATTTAAGAGAAATCACTAAATTCCTTACAAACATGGAAGTATCATCATTATCCATGGCATTCAAAACCATAATTACTTTTCTTGTACTAAAGACTCTTGTAATAAAAATATATTTGGAAAAAATTAAAAATACTATTGATCTCGACTATGTTGGAAAGGTATAAATAATAGATCAAACCCCTTTATCTTAGCTTAAATGATGGACATGTTTAGGGTACATATCCTATTGATGTCATTGCTATACCTACATACAATAGTCTGGTCCATCATCCTACCTCACAACATTTGTTTTAGGTAAGAAATCTTGACCTAAGGGCACATAAAAAACTTAGTATGGTGAACTACATATTTCCTCATATTTGGTTTTACTATATGAATTTAAACGACCTATAATTGGACTTTCCTTTGAAAAGTTTGTAAAATTTCTCATATTTTTATTTTCAAACAAGTGTAAATTATGTTAGACTCTATTCATCTATTATCACGTAGAAGAAAAATTGGTGTTTTGCTTAGAACCCACATCATTCTTAGCAGTACTCTAGGTCAAAAGTTATTTTTTTGGAGAACTTCAAGTTAGGGAGATTTATGGTTGAATGAAGGGTTGGACAAACTTATATTTCATCCGTTGGATGTACAAAAAGCCATTAGTCTCAAGGATTACTCTCGGTCAAAGTTGTAATTTGTCTGAGCAACATGTCTGCTAAACTCCCAGTCCAAACCAATCGATACTTAAACTGGTTCTTTATTACATTTCTAGCTATAGTGAGAATGTATTACACCTTCTTGAGACTGGTGGAAGTCATAGTTCATTGAAGTGTATATTGGTCAAAGTACTATTTTGATAGAGAATTCCTATTTACTGTAGAATTAAGTAATACAATAAATTTTTATCAGTCCCAAAGATCTTTTGATCCTTGAAGCTCTCTAGTCTCTCCTATAACTGTACACTAACCTATTCCTATAGATAGGATACATATAAAACATTTTTATGCACACTTAACTAATGGAAATATTTAAGCAATATAATAGTTTTTTCCCCTATCTATAATATAGTACTCAACTTT
Source organism: Alisma plantago-aquatica (assembly GCA_963693085.1). Lineage (NCBI taxonomy): Eukaryota > Viridiplantae > Streptophyta > Magnoliopsida > Alismatales > Alismataceae > Alisma > Alisma plantago-aquatica. Next base: position 213,238,783 of record OY856410.1, on the reverse strand, counting down.
GCAATTCTTTTTAAGAATCCTTACCTCAACATCCCTATGTTATAGTTGTTTTAATCTATCCTCCCATTACCATTCAACTCTTATGTTGAAGTTCTACATGTGTCTCAAGATAAAATAAGAAAATGTCTACATTTTGAGAAAGATGCCCTCAAAGTTTGTAATCCTTTATGAACAATCAGATTATAGGTGGTGATCTTCTATTGGACATATTCAAAATGAGATGAAAATTTTCCCTAGAGCAATCAAAGCATAAAAAGCTAGCATTATTCTATGGATGAAAATAGATTGTGAAAGTGACTTGATCTTGTACATCTTGTTATTTGTTTTAAATATGTAAATTCTAAAGTATGAAACTTAAATAAAACATATTTTACCAAAGAATTTTGGTTGAAAACCCAACCAAGTTCATACATAGGTCTTTTTAGGGATTTCCTCATTGCATAAAATCTCTATGGATTGTTTTCTTCATCTTTTCTTTTCTTACAATTGTTATACAACAAGTAGCAATTAACAATTTGTTTGTAATGAGTTCTATAGAAGTATAAGGGAGTCCTCCACTTTCATTTGATATTATATATAGGATTCTATGTGCTTCTTGTGAATCTATAAGAATATGAGGGACACTTACATTGAAATGATCAACTAGGAAGGGATCCAACCCAAAAACCTCCAATATTTGATACAACAAATTGTCCTTACTTGTAGATGAGGAAGTCAATCTAATTTCAAAGAATCATCCATGAGAGGAGGATGTCATTCACATATCAAGGAAGCATAAATAATGCTTATTGATTACAACATTTTAAATTATATATATATATATCATAAGTAGAGCTAACATCATAACACAATTAACTACATAAGCATGATTAGCGGTATAAACATTTCTAATTACATAGGCATGGCAAGAAATATTAAACATATCTATCAAAATAATACTAACCATCAGTGTCAGTGTATTTGACAAGATCAACATGTTTACAACATGAGCATAACTACAACATAATCATATCTATTATCTCTTATTGTACTATACATGATCTCAGTAAGAAGAGAGCAAACAAGGTTTATCATCCAATATGAAGTGTTGTGTATAACGCTAAACATATATGCTACATGTCTATCTTACATCTTTTATTATGCCCTAGGGAATTTGAATCGTACCATCCAAAGTCCAACTGACCCCTATGAAGGGCTATTCATTTCCGTACAAGATCTAGGAGTGCCAGTATCCTAAGATCTCTTCCCCTCAGTCAACACAAGTAAAAATGTAGTGACATATCATTCAAAGCTGCCATTACAATGACATAGTCTAGCTGCTAACCACTAGTCCGTCCTTGGTACATGTCACGATACTAGAAACTAGGATATACAAAACCCTCTAATCTGAGGTACAACCACAGATGTCCTCAATCACATAAAATGTCTGAGGCATGACCATACCATCCTCCATAACCAACATTGTGGATGACAAGAATGTATCCTCAACTTGCCACCCCCACATACTCAACAATATGCACTCTGAGTTTCCCTTAGGAATACTCATTTCACCATCTAACAAATTCTGACACTAAAGATGGATCTACGGCACCAGACACTACATAATTAGAGTTGCACTTGATTAGTTATTCTAATTGGGTGAATTAAGGCTGCATCAAACAAGTGGACATACAAACCCTAATTCATTTATATCAAGCATATAAATATCACAACTTCAAAAGATATAAAATGTGTGAAACATAATTTCTCATCTAATGATCACATGGTACTATTCACTTGCCATTCATGAGAATACACTAGTCATCATACTATCACCAAGATATAAATCATTTTTACAATATCACAGGGTATCAACCCTTATCAACATAAGAGGATTACACCTCATTCAGGGCTCAACCATTCCCAAAGGTCATTAAGACCATCATACTATTCCCGAAAAGATCATCATTATCTTTGCATGCCTTATAACAAGGCTCAACAACATCACTTACATATAATACACCCAATCAACACAATATTGCATTAATGAGCTAGGAGATATTCATAAACAATCATTGTAGGGCTATATTAACATTAACAACATTCCTTTATTACATCAACATGCAAGGAATATATATATATATGATTAACTCTCATCATATTCATAATGCACATGTTTAGCATAAGAAACTATCATCCGTGTGGCTATGATAACCACCAAATAATATATTAAGGTTACAATCATATTAAGGAGGTTATTTCACCATCATTCCATCATATAAGAATGTTAAACATGAATACTCATCTTTATCTATTTTCATCAGAGTTAGGTTCAAGAAGATAAATTATATTAATGTTACTAATCAGTACCTATACCCAAACCCTAACTCACAGCATACCCATTGGATCATGGATGCATAAGGTGAAGCATCACCATCACATTCCATACTATTCTCAAGTATGAATCAACACATAAATCAAGGTGTAACCATCAGGTTATAGCATACTAAGGTTTCAACATAATAATAGAGTAGTCCATGATTGTATTAATCATTCAAGGACTATTCATACCCATTTACCATCATTTAGTTATATTAAAGCTAGGTATAACAAGCTATACCTCATTAGGGTTACCCATTAATTCATTATGGTGATTATCAATCATAATCATATGAGGGTAAGGGTAAGACTACAAGTTTAAAGAATTGAACCATCAAATTCTCATCATTGGAATCATAACATTACACTATAGGCTTCACCCAAAACAATGGGAATATTAAGGCATCAACTTCTAACCATTAAATGTTGAAAAGGTAAAGCCATTAGACGTTTACATAAGTAAACATCTTGAAAAAAATCACCTATGAAGTCATTGAGTTGTGCTCTAGAAACAGTCACTACCTAACCCTAGACATCCCTTGATTAACAATCACTACTACAGAAACAACATTCAGTGTCACTTTTCTAGGCGTCGGTTATTTAGGAAAACCAATGCCTATAATATTAGACATCGGTTATTTATGCAAACCAACGTCTATATTAGAAGACCAGCCAGACACGGGTACCACTTTGTATTCAGCGTCGACTGGTTATAACAGACCGACGCCTAAAATCGCCCACGAAATCCAATTTTCGAGCGAAAACATTTTAGGTCACCTACAACGTCGGTTTTCTAACTGTTCACCGACGCCTATTTAAAATGAAAATTTGCAAGAAAAGTCCCACTTTCAGTGTCGGTTATCCCTCGATAACCGACGCTGATAATGGTTCCCGCCAAATAATTTAGGGTAAAGATTGTCTAGTTGGGCGTCGGTGTTTTACTATCAACCGACGCTAAAGCATAATAGGTGTCGGTTTGGTAGATAACCGACACCGTTGACCAACTTAATAGACCCGATCACCCGACTCTTCCCCCTTTCTTCCTATTTCATCACGATATTGTTGTGCTGCTGCTCGCCGCCGCTCTCCTGAAATCACCCGACGACCCCGCTACTGCTCGCCGCCGCTACTGCTGGTGCTTCTCCGCTCGCCGCCGCCACTGCTTCTGGTGCACCTCTACTCGCCGTCGCCGCTGCTGCTGGTGTGCCGTGCGCTGCTCTGCTCATTCCCGGTGCCACTACTGTTCATCACCCACCGCTCTGCTCTCTCTTCTTCCGCCGCCACTGCTGCCGCCGCTTGCCATCGCTCTTTCCACGCTAGCTCCAGGTAGCCCTACCTCTTTGCTTCCTTCTCCCTAGCTATTTACCAACAACAAGCACGACCATGGCTGTGTTGGCCTATCACATCCGTGGCTGTGTTGCCCTATCACGGATGTGCTGGATAGAATGGATCTTGTCCATTCGCAATCGCTGCACCCCAGAGTTTATATCTGGTCTTGATCAATTTATTAGATTTGTTGAGGAACATAGGAAAAAACCTACAGATAGGTTCTACTGTCCATGTAGGCATTGCGGTAACAACTTGAAAGTCAACACTGGTGAGGAAATCAAAAGTCATGTCATGTGCAACGGGATTGTACAAGGCTATACAGAATGGCACTGGCATGGAGAGATTTCAAACTCGAAACCAGTAGATGTCGATAGCAGTGCTTGGGTGGAAGAAGAAATTGCCTCCGATGACATAGATGTGAATGAACCAGTTCCAGTAGACATCGTTGATGCGATGCTAGATAGTTGTAGGGTAGAGCACACCGATCCACCTCCTATCTTTAGAAACATTATGCATGATACTGAGATACCGTTATACACAGGCTGTGCTAAGTTTATGAAGCTTAGCGTTGTGTTGAGATTGTCTAAGTTGAAAGCTAACAATAGATGGAGCGACAAAAGCTTCACTTCATTGTTGACTTTGTTGAAAGAAATGCTTCCTGAAGGAAACGAGCTGCCAATCTCAACATACCGGGTAAAGAAAATGTTGTGCCTAATGGGAATGGAGGCCAAGAAGATACACGCATGCCCGAATGATTGTGTATTATTTCAAAAGGACTATGTAGATGTGAAAGATTGTCCAAAATGTGGTGCGTCATGGTATAAATGTAATTGGGTTGATAACACTAAAGGAGTTATAGTGGATGAATTGGGTTTCACTTTGGTGAACTTTGAAAAGATTGGCGAGAAGGGTGAACCATTCATATTGGCATCACAGGCGAAATAAATATTCTATATCGATGATCCTACAAATGATAAATGGTCGGTTGTTCTTCATGGTAAAAGACAGTTCATTGAAGATCCTATAGATGAAGAAGAGTACTATGATAAGTATGATGACTCCAGTCCATTCTTAGTTGGGTTGCCAACTCCCCAAAATATTGAAGCTAATGATGACTTATATGTGCACGGAGATCACAATGAAGGATTGTTAATTGATAAAAGATCACAATTTTAGAGGCATGTATGAAACTAAATATTTGCTTTTTTAATATCAATATCATTTTCAGATTTGATTTTTCATTATCTTCTAGTTAATACAAATGCTAAATGTTTGCCTTTTTCTAGTTAATACAAATGCTAAATGTTTGCCTTTTTAATGACATTTTCAGATGGCTGACCATGATGAGCATGATGTCCATGATGAGCATGAAGTCGATGATGAACATGCTGTCCATGACGAGCATGGAGAGGATACCAATGTAAGTTCTAAAAACATATCCTGTATTTCTATAAAATTCATTATCTTCTAGTTATGTCATATATCCCATATTTCTATATTGCGCTAATTCAGTGGGTTTATTTTTGTCAAATTTTAGGTTGATGATGCACATGTACCCACTGAAGCACTGGAGCAACTTGATGCGTAGCACCAAACACTTAACAAGAAAAGGGGCATCACTCTGTTGAAGAAGTTAATAGCGCTAAGTGGTAGTGGATCCAAATTGGTTGTGGAGTTTGATAATGGAGGAAATACAATTGGAGTGAACCGCAATAATTTTGTAAACTATCTTGGGTGTGTCACTCGAAGCCATTGTGGTGTTAAGTATGATAATTGGCATAAAGTTCCTCAGGGGAAGAAAGACTTGATATGGGAAGATTTATGTGTGAGTTATTATTATTTTCAATTCTATTTTGTAGATTACAAATTATATTATTTGCAATTCTATTTTTGGATACTAGTTAATAAGAATTCTATTTTACAGAATCTGTTTGCATTGGATGAGAAGCTGCATCGTAAAAGCATGATGCAACGTGCCGAAAAGATGCTTAGGAACTATAGGACAAATCTTAACAGAGAATACATAAAAGATGGTGATAAGAAGAAGAAGTCAGCCCTTGAACAGTGGAACTTCTTGGAAAAAGAAGATTGAGACAATTTTGTTGCTTCAAGAAAATCTAAAGAATTCAAGGTATTAGGCGTCACTCCCAATTTAATTAATATACGTTGTATTCACCTATTCAAGATTAACATTTAGTGCTACTAACCAAATCATTAATGTGCATACTAACTAGGCCCTCAGTGATGCGCAAAAAGCAAGGCGTGCACTGAATGTGCATGACCACACTATGGGTCCAAAGGGCTATGCAAGCGTTCGCCAAAGACTACAGGCAGAGTCTGCGGCTACTCAGGAGTCTGCTCCTACTCAGGAGTCTACCACACCCATGCCTCGCCATGATATCTGGATAGCTAGGAGGCAAAATAAGAAGGGTGAAATAAAGAAGCCCGTAACTACTGAGGCGACTGTGAAAATGGTAAAATACAACTCTTAGAGAAATCGTTTGAATATTGATTATTTGTGGTGTTAACTTACCAATTTCTGTTGATGGTGATTAGCGGGAGCTGCATGAGCAGAGGAAACAAGGCACGTTCATCCCTCAGGGCACAAGGGATGAATTGACAGTTGCTCTGGGTAACCCAGAGCATCCTGGATGTGTTAGGGGTGCAGGCGCTGGTGTGGGCATCAAAGCATTCTTTGGGCCATCCCAGTGCAAACCCAGAGCGGGACTTTCACAAGAAGAGGTAACCTATTCTTTTTTTAGAATGTTACTGCAAAAGGGAATTCAATAATAAGAAGCTAATGTTTCTTTTATCCATGTATAGGAGAATAAGAGAGTCGAGGATATAGTTGCTAAGAAGGTCAATGATATAGTTGCTGACAAGGTCAAGGAAGAAATAGTGTGGTGGCAGGCATCTCAGGCTTCCAATCAGCCTATGGCGACCCACTCTTCTCCTGATGCACAGACTGTGAGTAATCATGAAGACCCATTGCCTAACACGTCTACTGTAAGTATTGTTTATGACATTGTAGCTAGTCTTTTCAAGATGATATGTATATAGTATAACATTCTTTATGTAAATTTGTAGGCATTGAAGCCATGCCACTTAAGAATGCAAGACTATGTTGTTGCAGAGGTGCAGGCTTACCAGTCCCTTCCTGGGGCAACGTTTCATGGGACTCCAATGTCGCAGGGCTATGTTCGTGTGAGCCTGATATGTGTATTACCCGATTGGAGGGAAGCTGCATTGCCATATGCCCACCCAAATATTGATACACTTGGTGAGGCAGAAGGCGGGGTGATATTGTGGCCCAAAACATATGTCGTCTACACTACTGAAATTGTAAGATAAATTTACATTACTTTAGATTGTTAATGTGTATATATGAGGTCAACTGATCTGAAATTATATATACAAGTTAAAAAGAAGACACCTAGAGCACCTAGGCCTCCACCTCCACTTCCTGCATTACCAAGTTGGGTTCCAACTGACCTAAAATATCTGTTAGGTCCTGCTTGTAGGGGAATGGCATGTTGGCTACGGGCACATAATATACATTGCCCTATAATTGTTTCTTTAGAAGCAAATTATGCAGGTCAATCATACGATAGCTCTTTATTTATACAATATATTATAGAGCTATTTATGTATGATTGGCTGAATACATAAATGATAGAGACATGGATAAGGTGAGATCTTGTTTATACATCCATATATCTTGTGTAAGATCTGGTGATCTGGTTTCTTATATATTAATGCATACATAATACATATTTTGCAGCTACTTAGTCGAAGATCAATGCAAACAATTTGCATTTGATCATGTGGGTTTTTGATTCCATCATTGATTAGTATGGTAGATAAAGACCCTGATAGTGTTCAACAATACTGTATAGATTATTTTACAATTTTCGGTCAGTAAACGAAGACGATAATAATAGCTCCATTCAATGTCAAGTAAGTTTACTTTATTTATAATTTGGACTTAAGAAAATTCCATTTTTATTGTGCATTTTGAGTTATTAATTTTTAACTTTTTTACCTCTAGCGGTAGACATTGGGAGTTACTAGTTATTGTCCTCGGGACGTTCACTGTTTATTATCTAGATCCTGCGGGAAGTACATTGAACACTAAAATTGGACACATATTGAGAATGCCATTATTCTGGTGAGAAATATTTCATTTTTATATCCGTTAACATATGTTATTACATTACTATTTAATTATGCAATTTACTGTGTTACATTAACATGTAGGGGTTTATATGCATTCAAAAATGCTGGAGGAAATGTCCCAAGGAGAAAGATTCAGCCAATAATTTGGGAGAACGTAAAAGTAAGTTCCCGACTCCAATGTATATATTATTTATGTGAATTGTGCTTAGTTGTATTTTTTAATATTTTGTATGTTTCAATTTATAGTGCGCTACACAAGACAACGGCTGGGCATGCGCATACTATGTGATGCGATTTATGCAGATGATTATCTGACATACCACATTGGATATTAATACCATACATGAGGTATTATATATAGTCTCATTAGTTAGTATGAAATATATCAATCTTATTTTTATATTATTACTTATATATATACATCATTCTCTTTGCAGGTGTTTAAAATTGACCACACTTTAGGAAAATGCTTAAAAAATGTACATGCTCCATATACGATGGAAGCATTAAATGAAGTAAGAGAAGAATGAGAAAAAGCCATACAAGTAGTGGTGATTGTAAGATATAATTGGGATGTTGATAGCGATGCTAAATGATATTTGGTAAATGAATATTTCTGAATGTTTATACATGTTTGAATGTTTCTACATGTATTTGAATGTTTCTACATGTGTGAATGTGAGAATTGAATTGATTTCTGAATGTATCTACTTGTGTGAAAAAATATTTGTTGATTTTGCAGGTTTGTGGCCTGTTTATAGGCTGATATCAATGGATGTCGTAAACCTGCAGTTCAGAAAACTGAACTGCAGGTTCTCATCCTGCTGACCAACCACAGTAGGCCTGCAAAAAGATAAGAAAAAAAAATTAAAGTATAGGCGTCGGTTATTTATAAAACACTGTCATCAAAGGCCTACAACGTCGGTTATTAGATAAAAACCGACACCTAATATGACAAACAACGCGACCGTGCAGGAAAGAATGACCGTGGTGGAAAAGGCGTCGCTTATTCGTATAAAACCGAAACCTATAGTACTAAACACGGCCGTGCAGCGAAGCACGACTGTGTTGTCTGGGAGTATGGCGTCGGTTGTTCAGTTGTTAACTGACGCAGAAAGTGGCCTAGGTGGTGCCCTTCTTTGTGGCGCGAACCCTATAGACGTCGGCCAACTATATATAACTGATGCCTATAGATCATATAGGCGTCGGTTAGAAACTGACGCTGAAGAGTTTGACCTTTAGCGGCGCCCACATAGGCGTCGCTTTAAAACCGTCACCAAAGGGGGTTAAACAACCGACGCCAAAGGCGTATTCTGTAGTAGTGAATATAAAAAGTTCCATTGAGAGTAGGGTAAAACCCACAAGCAATTTTTTAGCCATAAATAAATGAGCTTCTTAAGTTGATCTCATAAAGGAAACCATCGAAATCACTTTATTAGGACCAAAATATTAAATTAGGCATCATTCCAATTTATTGGATGAAGAATTATTAGATCTTAGCCATTGGGTCAAGTTCATATATTAAAACCATCCATTGGAGTATAAGTCCCACCATTGCATCAAATGACCCAAAAAACCATTGGTTTAAGGCTTAATTGATGCTACAACTAAATGCTTAACTCACCATAGGTTGTAGAGACCTGATCCACCAGCAAAAGTAGCCATTGAGTCACCAAAGGTTTTTTAGATCAGCACTATATTCATTAATCATCATCAGATATCAAGCCAATGTCACCCTTGATTAATATCATCATTAGGGTACTTAGTTGTTGATCATTAAGATTCTAATTAAGCCAAAACCTGACCGAAGGGAGTGAACGTCACTTGAAACCCTTGTTTACACTAATTAGTTGTCATGAAGACAAAACCATCATTTTTTGCAATGGTATCACGAATGGGTCATGTGTTTATAAAAGAAATCAGCTTTAAACCCTTTAATTGACCATTGGTTGATAGGTGTTTAACACCATCAGTTGTCAAACCAACCTAATACAAGTCATATTATACCTTATGAATAATGTACACATGATCACATGTTCATCTATAACTGAAATCAGAACAAGGAACATTATTAAAATTAAAATACAAGTCAAGCATAGCTTTTTAGTGTATGGATCATCATTTAAAATCAAGAACATGAGCTAGCAAGCTTATGGTAAGCAATAAACATGGAGAAAGTTATAAAACTTGCCTCTAATGAGAAGATAAAAATCCCAAATAGAAGAAAACATGAGCATGTAGGGTAGAAAATCCAAGCATAAGCTGTGAACTCGTCCATCTAGCACATTTCTTCATTAGATGAGCAAACCCTAAGCATAAGGAGCAAGAAAGGTAGGGTTTTAGATCCGTAGAGCAATTTCTACCATAGAAATGCAAGTTTATGACCTGTAGAAAGGTAGGAGGAAGGATAACAGAGAAAGAAATGGAGGAAGGAAGGGAATTATTACTCATTTAGGTTAATATCACTAGAAGGAAGCTTTTAAAACCCAAAAAGAGAGCCAAACAAAACCCTAGGAGCTTCCACCAAGAAATTTGCCTTCTTCTTCTACCTTGGACAGGTCCTGCATAGATAAATAGATAGGGAACGAGGTTCTTAGTAGGAGGGAAGTAGTGGAAAGCAAAAGTTTCATTTGGGAGCTCAAAAATAGACATATAAAGCTCTAGGATAAGGGAGAGAAGAAGCATGAGGTGTCTAAATAGCTCTCCATGCATCCATGGCCTTAAACTATTAAGGATATACAAGAAGACACACAAGCAGCTCCCCCACTGTCCATAGAGACCTTCTTATCTCTCCTTTGTTAATTTTCTAAGCCAATCAAATAAATCATTGGTTGATAGCTCTTAAAGGTAGCTCATCCATAAAGGGGTAAACCCTAAAATACCCTTTAGGAAAACACTTACAAACCAAGATTTAACTAGGTTCCACATGGATAAAAAATATCAAGAATGATGAGAGAACATCCAAAGAACATAATTCAAGTGATAAATTGCAAAGAAACACTCTCAGTTGGGTAAATTGTAGAAAATTCCAAAATGTGCATAAAATTGTATAACTTGCACAAACAGTGTCCAAATTGGACCAAAATTGAAACTTGATCTTGTATTATGATTAAAAAGCATATCACAAGGTTATATTAAGGTTCTAAACATTAAATTATGATATTTAATTATGTTCAATACTTTAAGCAAGGTCAGGGGTCTCTCAACCATAAACCCCTAACATGGATTTCTCCCCTGAAATCCAAGGTAAACAAAGATGGATACTTCTCATGCACCTCATCCCCAATCTTCCACATGGTAAATTTCATCTCATGATTATGTCACATTATTCTCATAGAAGTCATATTCTTCTCCCTCAAATTCTGCATGTGTAACCTTGGTTCATCATAGGAACTGTTATACTACATGTACAGGTGTGGTAGTACCTTTCAACTTTGGGACTCGAATGTCGTATTGAACTATTATATCTATTTTATCACACATAACTTAGAGGCCATACTCACTAGATCTTACCAAACATAGAACATCATGTATCTCTTATCATATGTAACTTTACAAGGTTTCATCTCTATGCCCCTTTAATGGTTGTTGTAATTAACAACTCAATCAACCAGGTACGCATCTCCTAATTTTCAAGAACTATGAAGCATATAATTTTTTTAGAGGATTCTCTAATCATCTCAATGGTGAACTGACCATCTGTTTGGTTGAAGAATCATACATTTGTAAATAACTGTTAACAAATATAACTTACTGATTGACCTTGTTAGGAGTAGAACAACGACACTGGCTTCATCTTATCATGATTCCCACAACACACTTAACAAAGATATCATAACTCCAAGAGGATACTTTAGTCAACCCCAACTCACTCTTTCTAGACTTGTCACACATAAGTACAATTGCTTCATTATTCTTAAGGTTTGACAAAGATATTGACCATGTTACTGACCATCTCTGGAATACTTTGAGATGTCATCATTCAAAGCTTGCTACAACTTGTAAGACATGACCTGAACACTCTATTCCTCCTATTCATAGATTCTATTGGTACATTGGTTAGTGTAAAGGACATAGCCATAAACTCATCACGGTCATGTAACTTATGTCATCCACTCTAACTCTTATGCATTGACATTTGATTCTAGGTTTATCTTAAAGGAACACGGTAGCACATGTATACTGATAAAAAAACCATCTATCCTTGATAGTGGTCTTTCCCACCTATCACTAATCCATACAAAACATTATAGAATCACTTTTGTTTTTCCTTCCAAACAACATTTATAGGATCATTATCAACTCTCTCTCTATCTAAGGGAAAGTAATACTTAGAATGTTCATTTAATAAACATCTCCAACCTTCACATACTTCCATACTTTTACTACATCTTGGATACTAGGATTCATTACCTTGGTATCCACCTCATGTACTATAAGGAACTCACATCCTTATCTCATCTACTTTTACCAACATAACAAATCTCAAGACATATAAGAGGAGTCTTCCTAATTATTGGAAGGCTCAAAAGTAAACTCATCACAAACTTTATGATCTTGGAACCATAGTCCAAGCAACCTTATGCTATAATAAGCTATCCACCTTCATGTTTACAATGAATCCACACATACCAAGTGGAAATGATCCACTTGAAAGCTGTGCCCTAGAAAGGAAAGACACAAAGGGAAACACACTTCCCACATCATAGCAGAATTGTTCAAGGGTCACTAGCAAAAAGGTAATCGATTCTATTTTTATTATGCATGTTACAACTTCTAATGTATCATTTTACCTTTTTCATTTCGGGTTCCTTGCCATTAGCATAGGAATCATCATGATTAACATATCTCATTACTCCTTCCTTGATGACTGTTTATCACACTTGGATATGTTCTCTTATTTTATTATATTTTTCAACCACTTATCCAGAGGTAAATCATCATATTCCAAATTTTCTTCATTAAAGAAGGATCATCTCCCTTAATTTATTTCACATGACATGCTAATTTTACCTTAAAATTTTCATACATACATAGGTTAGTCTGATATTAACTCAGGTTCCACCTTATTCCTTTGTCATTGTTCCCATTCATCCTCTCATTTTATACTTATCATAGGAATTCTCTCCATCTTATGTGAATTTCATATATTGAATTACTTTATAAGAACAAACTTATCTGTCTTTTACTTTATTATCTTCTTGAATCACATCTTCAAGAACTCCTCTTTTTCTTGTTTGTATTCGGATTTAGATTTCATGTTAATGTATCGTTCTCTTATAGTTACCAAACATTCAAGTTTTGATAGTTAATGATGCAATTCTCATATTCTCTTGAGGTAATATTGAGTTATCTGCACCATGATTTTTGATTTATTATGCTCTTTAGATTTTTTCAAAATAACTACTTTATCCTGGCCGGCTCTTCCGAAGACTCTCCTGGCGGCGCTACCATTGTGGGTGACCGTCGGCGTGACGGTGATCCTGGCTTCATTGGGGAACTTCCTCATGGTGTCAGTAGTACCCTCGCGGCCCAAGGATCTCCTGAAAGTCTTAAGTCTAATGCTAATGCTAAATCCTGGGCAGATTTGATGAAAGTAAATATCTATGATACATCACTCGAGAAGGTCGAGATTGAGATGAAGGACCAGAAGCTTATCTATCCAGGGGAGGAAGCGGAGAGAAATGCTGCTCGTTGGAAGAACTGTATCGCCGGCTACATTGTGGGATTCAAACCTCATCTTCCATCGCTGGAGAGGTATTTGTCACAGATCTGGATTCTAAGAGGTTCCATTGAGGTTATGAATCATGGACAAGGTTTCTTTCTTATCAAATTCTCTGATGAATCGGACTTGAATGATGTTCTTGACAATGGAGTCTACTTTGTTTGTGGCAAGTCGATGGTTCTGATGCGTTGGAAACCTGGTGATCTGGTTAAGAGGTTTCACTTAACAGATATGCCGATCTGGGTGCGTGTCCATGATCTTCCATTGGAGCTGTGGGACATGGCCATGTTTTCTAGGATTGGTTCTTATCTGGGAAATCCGCTTCGTGCAGACAAAGCTACTTATGAATTGAGAAATCTGGAGTTTGCCAGGTTGTAGGTTCTTCTGCCTTCTACTTTTGAATTTCTGTCCAGTTTGGAAGTGGTCAGTGACAAAGGTGTTGCCCATTTGATCAGGTTTGAGTATGAATGGAGACCGAAGGCATGCCCTGTGTGTAAGTTGTTTGGTCACAATGACTGCTCCGGGTTAGCTACTGGTCTGTTGGTGAAGAAGGTTTGGGTGAAGAAGAATGTTTCTACAGCTGTTCCTCAGGTGAATGATAGAATGCCTGATAATATGGTTAGTCCTACTCCTGTCTCTTTAGAGAAGTGAGCTAATAGGCCATTGTCAAATTCAGTCGGTGATAATGATTCAGCTGAGGAGGACGAATTTCATGTTCATAAGGATTCCTTTGAATAGAATGTCTCTTCTAATTTGGAACAATCTGAAGAGGATATGACTACTAGCTCTCAGTCTTCTACGGTTATAGTGGATTTATTAACCCCTCCGATTCCTGATATTTCTAATGAGGAAGAAAGTGGTTTTGAAGTACAGAAGCTAAATAGAAGAAAGAAGGGTAAAGCTAAAGGGAGTAAGATTCCTACTACTTCTTGTGATATCTCTCAGGGTACCTCTTCTCCCAATAAATTTGCGGGTCTAAATAGTTCTTCTGGAGATTCTAATCTTGTGGTTGAGTCCCAAGCCAGTGAAGTACTGGTTTCAGCTGGTTCCCAATGAATGGGGTTAATCTTAGCGTGATCTCCTGGAATGTTAGAGGGCTTAATTTGAAAGTCTCTACAGTCAAGAGTAGATTAGCTGAGAGTAGGCCCGTCATTCTTCTGTTGAATGAAACTAAAGTCCGAGAAGGAAATATGTATAGGTTATTGAATAAGTTTTTTCCCGATTATAGCTGGGTGTCTAACCATTCTTCACATGCTCTTGGGAGAGTGGTTGTCATGTGGAGGTCTGACATTTGTGATGTGAAAAAGATTCGTGAGAGTGATCAATCTGTCCATGTGGAGGTTCAATGGGATAACAAAACCTTTGGTCTTACTGCTGTTTACGGTCATAATCCGGATGTTGATAGAGTCCATTTGTGGAGAGATATTGATGCTATTAATTCTTCTATGTCCCTGGCATGGGTCATTTTGGGTGATTTCAATGTTGTCAGGAGAGTTGATGAGAAAGTGGGTAGAGATCCACCTTCGAAGAAGTCCATGGAGGATATTAATAGCTGTATGCTTGACTGTGGTTTGTTTGAGCTCACTCTTAATGGGGTATCATTCTCTTGGGATAATCATCAGAGCGGTGCTAACCATGTAACTTCATTTCTAGATAGGATCCTTTATAATGAAGACTTCCTTGTTCAATTTCCTAAGTGTAGAGGGGCTCTTTATCCTAACACTATTAGTGATCATAAAATTCTCTCTCTTGATATTGGTGTGAGGTGTGAGAAGGTCACTCCTTTCAGGTTTATTATCGTGTGGATTGTTAAGACTGGGTTTCATGATGCTGTTAAATCTAACTGGGAGCAAGATACTTGGGGGTTTCCTATTTTCAGAATGTACACAAAGCTTAGGAGGCAGGTTGTTACCTTGCTTCTTGACAAAGAGTAAAATGATGGAAATCTTATCCCTTTGAGAGCATCGGCAAATCTTTCTATTTCGCATCTTATTTTTGCTGATGACCTCTTGATCTTTGTGGAAGCTACTCCCAACAGTGCCCGGGCTATCAAAAGGGTTTTGGATCTTCTCTTCGTTTCAACGGGACTCAAGATCAACATTGATAAGAGTTCTGTTATTTACAACTATGGTGTTGATAGGGATTTGATTGGTAACATCTTGGGAATTAAGGATGGGTCTCTGCCTCAGAAGTATCTTGGGGTGCCTCTATTTATTGGTAAACTATCGAGAGAGAATTGTAGTCCTCTTGTCGTTAGAGTTAAGAGGAGATTGGATTGTTGGAAGGCAAATCAGCTTTCTATGGCAGGTAGGGTTGAGCTTGTCAGGTCTACCTTGAGCACCATGTCCCAGTATTGGGCATCGGTTTTTCCCCTTCCTTGCTCTGTTTGTGATGACATTGATAGGCTCTGCAGGGATTTTATCTGGGGTAAGTCTGAAAATAAGATCACTGTCCATCTTATTAAGTGGAGTGATGTTGCCAAGCCTAAGGTTGAGGGTGGTCTTGGTATTCAAAGTATCAGAGATATTGTGAAAGCATACATGCTTTTGAATGGGTGGAATCTTGCTAAGAGAAAGGAAATCATTTGGATCAAGTGGATCCATGAGAGATATTTAGATAAATACACCTTTTGGTCTGTTCCTGTTAATGAATCCTTTTCCTGGGTGTTCAGAAGGATTTTGGCGGAGAGGAAGGTTTTACAATCTGTGGTGTCTTTCGAGATTGGTCATGGCTCGTGTACCTTTATTTGGAAGGATCCCTGGCTTCCAGGTTCGAAGTTTCTTGTGGATGTTTTGGGAAGGCAAATCATCATTCAATTAGGTTTCGAGTCTAATTCGAAGGTCAGCTGCCTAATTAATAATGGTGCTTGGAGTCATGCGAACTCGAGGTTGCATAAAAAGTTGTCTGCTCTCCTAAGTTATCTTCCAAAGCCGAAAGGGTCCAGTGACATGTTGTTGTTTAATGGTAAGCCATCTGCTAATTTCAATGTTTGTTGGTTGATGGCTCGAAGGGCTTATGAAGGTGGTCCTAAACCATACTTTCAGTGGTTGTGGAGTCATAAAGTTCCAAGCAGATTGCAAATCCATGGATGGAAGGTCGGACATCTCAGACTGCCTACTTCTGTGTATATTAAATGTTTCAGGATCTCTCTTGCGTCTAGATGCTTTCTTTGAAAATTTGAGGAGGAGAGAATAGAACATATCATGTTTGGTTGTTCTTTTGTTCTTGATGTCTGGTCTTCTGCCTGTATTAAATTTGGATTTGACAGTCCGAATAGCTTGGAGGATCTCTGTGCTCTAAAGGGTAGGAAGCTGATGACAGTTGCTCTTGGTGTTCTGCATGGGATTTGGAATGAGAGGAACAATAGGGTGCATAGAGGCAAGGAGAAAGATTCTGGTCTTGTGTGGCAATCTATCTAGAGTGATCTCTCTTCTGTTCTTTATGGTTTTGGTCGTTAGTTTGGTCCCTGTAGTTTGCTGTTTTGTTTCTGTATAGAAAGGCTTTGCCTTTGTCTTCTTTAGTGATCTTTGTACCCTAAAGAACACTTCCTTACTTGTACATTTATACAAAATACAAAAAAAGCAATAGTTGAGCTGGGTTCACCAAAAAAAAATAACTACTTGATCAGAGTAATAAAAAAGATAACAATCTAAAAGTTCCATACTTCCCTTTTCTTCAATAATTGAATACCTGGCCAGGGCACCCAAGTATTGGGATTAGGCAGTATGCACCATGTTTATATGTCATATTCCTTACTTAAACATCATCATAGTCCTAAGTCCTAGTGTCCATATAGACTCAATGAACCTAAAGCTCTGATACCAACTTGTAAGAACCTGTTACACTAAATGAGATTACTCAAAGCATAAAACACAATCGATCACTAATTAATCACATATGTAAAAATATGGGTAAATTAAAACTAATTTCAACATCAACACTCGCTTAGAAATGTTTGCATAAGAGCCCAACATCTTTCTTGTATCTATACTATGCCAATAATTTGATACAAATTGTTCTATCGCCTTAGCTACAACATATATACATAGGAGAACAATATTCATATATGCCACACAAACAAGCATTAACATGCTAATAAAAGTTTGATTCGTTTGAAACGCCACATAAAAACTTTTCCTCCCCAGACCTGAGAGCACATGGATGACTCTAAGACACACTAGACATCTAACCAACTTTCTCACAGATTCATTACTATAACTCCTCTTTGTTGCCACAAGTTCTTTTGTCATCACTGTCGATTACCTAAAAAGATGTGACAAACCACAAGGGTGAGACCCATGTCCCAACAAGAGATATAACCTCCAACAATGCTTATTGATTACAACATTTCAAATAGTAGACAACTGAGCAGTTGGAGTATTTAATAATCAATTGAACAAATTGAACAGTTCAAGTATGCTAAACAGATTAAGCAATTAATCTTAGAAACAAGTATAATTATCAATGTATATATACATCTAATAACAATCATCATCATCATTAATCTTACTATCATCATATTCCTTGCTAACAACACAAACAATCTAGTAGCATAAGCATCCTTGACATCATGAATATGTCTAGTAACATAACATGGCTATCAATATTGTTATCTCAAATAAAGGGAACAAATATATATCATAAGTAGAACTAACATCATAGAACAATTAACTGCACATGCATGATTAGTAGTTTAAGCATTTCTAATTACATAGGCATGGCTAGCAATATTAAACATATCTAACAACATCATCTTAACCATCAATATTAGTATATTTGATAACATAACCATGTTTACAACATGAGCATAACTACAACATAAGCATATCTATTATCTCTTATTGTACTATACATGATCTTAGTGAAAAGAAAGCAAACAAGAGTTATCATCCAATATGAAGCGTTGTGTATAACCCTAAATAGATATGCTACACGACTATCTTACATCTTTTATTATGCCCTGGGGAATTTGAATCGTACCATCCAAAGTCCAACTGACCCTGCGAATGGCTATTTGGTTCCGTACAAGATCTAGGAGCGTCGGTATCCTAAGATCTCTTCCCCTCAGTCAGTACGAGTAATGACATATCAGTCAAAGCTGCCACTACAATGACATATAGTCAAGGTGCTAACCACTAGTCCAACCTTGGTACAAGTCACAACACTAGAAACAAGGGTATAAGAAACCCTCTAATCTAAGGTACAACCACAGTTGTCCTCAATCACATCAAATGTCTGAGGCATGACCATAGACATACTCCATAACTTGCATTGTGGATGACAAGGATAAATCCTCAACTTGCCACTCCCACATACTCAACAGTATGTGCTTTGAGTTTCCCTTAGGAATACTCATTTCACCATCCAACAAGTTTTGACACTGAAGATGTCTCTATGACATAGAGGACTACAAGATTAGAGTTGCACTTGATTAGTTATGCCAATTGGGTGAATTAATGTTGCATCAAACAAGTGGACATACAAAACCTAAATCACTTCTAGCAATCATATAAATATCACAACTTCAAAATATATAAAATGTGTGAAACATAATTTCTCATCTTATCGTCGCATGGTACTATTCACTTTCCATTCATGAGACTACACTAGTCCTCATACTATCACAAGATATAAATCCTTTTCACAATATCATAGGGTATCAACCCTTATCAACACAGGAGGATTACACCTCATTCAAGGATCAACCATGCCCAAAGGTCATTAAGACCATCATACTATTCCCTGCAAGATCATCATTATCTTTACATGCCTTATAACAAGGCTCAACAACATCACTTACATAAAATACACCAGATCAACACAATATTTCATTAATGAGCTAAGATATATTCATAAATAGTCATAGTAGGGCTATATTAACATTAAGAACATTCATTTATTACATCAACATGTAAAGAATCTAGATATGATTAACCCTCATCATATTCATAATGCACATGTTTAGCATAAGAAAGTATCAACCATGTGGCTATGATAACCACCAATTAACATATTAAGGTTATGATCATATTAAGTAGGTTATTTCACCATCATTGTATCATATAAGAATGTTAAACATGAATACTCGTCTTTATCTATTTGTATTAGAGATAGTTTCATCAAGATAAATTATATTAATGTTACTAATCAACACTTATACCCAAACCCTAACTCACGACATCCCCATTGGACCATGGATTCATAAGGTGAAGCATCACCATCACATTCCATACTATTCTCAAGTATGAATCTACACATAAATCAAGGTGTAACCATTGGGTTATAACATACTAAGGTTTCAACAACAATAAGAGAGTACTCCATGATTGTATTAATCATTCAAGGACTATTCATACCCAATTACCATCATATAGTTATATTAAAGCTAGGTATAACAACCTATACCTCATTAGTGTTACCCATTAATTCATTATGGTGATTATCAATCATAATCATACAAGGGTAAGGGTAAGACTAAAAGTTTAAAGCATTGAACCATCAAATTCTCATCATTAGAATCATAACATTACACTATAGGCTTCACCCAAAACAATGGGAATATTAAGACATCAACTTCTAACCATTAAATGTTGAAAAGGTAAAGCCATTGGTCGTTTACATAAGTAAACATCTTGAAAAAACCATCTATGAAGTCATTGAGTTGTGCTCTAGAAAGAGTCACCATATAACCCTAGACATCGCTTGATTAACAACATAAAAAATTCCATTGAGAGTAGGGTAAAGCGCACAAGCGATTGTTCATTTAAAACAAGCCATCAATAAATGAGCTTCTTAAGTTGATCTCATAAAGAAAACCATCTAATCACTTTATTAGGACAAACATACTACATTAGGCATCATTCCAATTTATTGGATGAAGAATCATTAGATCTTAACCATTGGGTCAAGTTCATATATTAAAACCATCCATTGGAGTATAGGTCCAACCATTGCATAAAATGACCTGAGAAACCATTGGTTTAAGGCTTAATTGACGCTACAACTAAATGCTTAACTCACCATTGGTTGTGGAGACCTGATCCACCATCAGCAGTAACCATTGAGTCACCATAGGTTTTTTCAGATCGGCACTATATTCATTAGTCATCATCAAATATCAAACTAATGTCACCCTTGATTAATAAAATCATTAAGGTACTTAGTTGTAGATCATTAAGATTTTAAGCCAAAACCTGACCTAAGGGGGTGAACGTAACTTGACACCCTTGGTCACCATAATCAGTTGTGATGAAGAAAACACCATCATATGTTGCAATGGTACCACCAATGGGTCATGTGTTTATAGAAGAAATCAACTTTAAACCATAAAATTGACCATTGGTTGATAGGTGTTTAGCACCATCGGTTGTCAAACCAACCTAATCCAAGTCATATTATACCTTATGAATAATGTACAAATGATCACATGTTCATATAGAACTAAAATCAGAACAGGGAACATTATAAAAACTGAAATCCAAGTCAAGCATAGCTTTTTAGTGCATGGATCATCATTTAAAAGTAAGAATATGACCTAGCAAGCTTATGGTAAGCAATAAACGTGGAGAAAGTTATAAAAATTTCCTATAATGAGATTATAAAATCCCAAACAGAAGGAAACATGAGCAGGTAGGGTAGAAAATCCAAGCATAAGCTGTGAACTCGTCCATCTAGCTTATTTCTTCATCAAGTGAGCAAACCCTAAGCATAAGGAGCAAGAAAGGTAGTGTTTTAGAGCTTTAGAGAAATTTCTACCATGGAACAGTAAGGTTATGACCTGGAGGAAGGTAGGAGGAAGGATAAAAGAGAAAGAAATGGAGGAAGGAAGGTGATTCTTGCTCATTTAGGTCAAGATCACTAGAAGGAAGCTTTTTAAACCCTAAAAGAGAGCAAAACAAAACCCTAAGAGCTTCCACCAAGAAATTCATCTTCTTATTCTACCTTGGACATGTACTTCTAAGATAAACAGATAGATAACGAGGTTCTTAGAAGGATAGAAGTGGTGGAAAGAAAAAAATTCATTTGGGAGCTAAAAATAGATATATAAAGCTCTAGGATAAGGGAGAGAAGAAGCATGAGGTGTCTAAAAAGCTCTCCTTGCATCCATGGCCTTAAACTATTAAGGATATACAATAAGCCACACAAGAAGATCACCCACCGTCCATAGAGACTTGATTATCTCTCCTTTTTAGAATTTCCAAGCCAATCAAATAAATCATTGGTTGATAGCTCCTAAAGGTAGCTCATCCATAAAGGGGTAAACCCTAAAATACCCTTGAGGAAAACACTTCCAAACCAAGGTTCAACTTGGTGACCCATGGATCAAAAATCTCAAGAATGATGAGAGAACATTCATAGAACGGAATGCAAGTGATAAATTTCAAAGAAAACCTCTCAATTGGGTAAATTGTAGAAAAGTCCAAAATGTGCATAAAATTACATAACTTGCACAAACATTGTCCAAATTGGACCAAAATTGAAACTTAAGCTTGTATTATGATTACAAAGAATATAAAAAGATTATATTAAGGTTCTAAACATTCAATTATGATATTTAAGTATGTTCAATACTTTAAGCAAGGTTGAGGCCTCTCACTAACCACTCATTTAAATGTGATCATTCTCTACTGATTTTGGCACCATACATGACACCATTTTACAAATTCCACTACTATAAAGTGGCACAAAAGAAATTATTTGGATCCCAAAATATCCTATCTCACTTAATTCCTACTTTTTATTCCTGACATTTGAGATGTGTGTAAAACTAAAGATGGATGCATATAGCTCTATTTGCAACTTTGAGTTCTGCTATATACTATTTTGCATTTGGATATATATATATATATATATATATATATACATGTTTTTAGCTTAAGTATTTATATGTTTTTTTATTTTATCATCAGTGGTAGGACCACATTCAAAAAGTAATACTCTTGGCACATCCAGAAAGTTTTAGAATAAAGTGAAAAATAAGCTTCAACTTAAGATTAACACCTTTAAGGGTGGACATGATGGGGAGTTTGAAAACAAAGAATTTGAAACATTTTTCCGAAATTCTATTTACATAATTTCTAATATGCAAGGGTTCCTCAACAAAATGCTTTTCTTGAATAAAAAATAGAGTACATAAAATATGGCTAGGGAAATACTTCTCAAGCATAACACTCCAAAGAATTTCACACTTCTTATTATATCCAAAGTAGATTATTCATACGTTATTAACTCAACAGACAACCTATGATATTATCTACAACAAGAAGCCCTAATTCCACTACTACCACACTTTGGTATCCACATGCTATAAGTCAAACTCTAACAAAAATTCTGAAAATATTGATGTCAGAGCTAATTTGATAATTGGTAAATGTTGGATAATTTATCTTACAATTATATAAGTGAAATTGTGATAAATATACTTAACAGATAAGGTGAGGAAAACAATGTATTTCATTCATAGTAAATATGTGAAATCTCTTAGGATAAGATGATCCTAAGAACAATCGCAGTTCCCAAACATTGTAAGAAGATGTCAACTATATATTAATTAAGATAATATAACAAATATAATGGAATACTAAATGAGTGATCTCAAAAGCCAGATTCCAAAACCATTTTTTGGTTTTTTATTCTTTAAATCATTTTAGAAACATAATCACTCTAACTATTATAAAGGAAGCCATATATATAATGTAGTTACATGCCTAAACTATGTGTGCAAAACCCAAATTTACGTGTCAAATAGTATAGTCCTATGAGGTACGAATGTCAAACTTAAGGAAACATACTCCCAAGACTATTACTAACTATAAGATAATGAGCAAGGCATTGATACTAAATTAAGTGGATGGTGATCTCAGATTGGTGGATTCCCTAGGATCATAGGGTGATCTCAGATTGGTGGATTCCTTAGGATCACAGTTTTACCATGGCATACATTGCATTTAACTCTATTTCATTAATAAGTATGTACCCTTAACCCTAGAGTAAGCACCTATAGAGTATTAACCGCTCCCATAATGTAATACACTATCTATATCAAGACAAATACCACTCTTGTAGTGATTTAGGAATTATAGAGGTGCATTAATGATATCTCTAGGTTGTACCCTTCACAGCCATAACCCTCTCCTAAAGCATGATATAACCTATGTAAATATATGACCTTTACAACCCTTACTCCCTCTCCTGAAACAATCAATAGTATAAGAAATTAACTATGGTGATTAGGAATGGTAATTCATTTAGCAATTGTAGATTTAAGTCCAAAAATAAAAGAAATAACTATATTAAATCATGGAAGTGAATTATAATAAAATACTGGTCTACTCTCAGGTCTAAAGGAACAAGGGGATCATACCCACATGATTTGTACCAATAAAGACCTAAAGGAAGATAGAGACAAAGAGCTAAACATTGGGAAATCTAACGAAAACCCGTAGAGGAACCATGTAAGATACCCTATAACAAATGTCTCGATATGCATCATTTTGACTGTAAATCTATTCTCTAGAGGCACTCGAATTGTCCAGAATGTGCTTGTTTCCTTCATCTCATACTCTCTGTCTCCGTGCTTGGTTGCAATAGAATAGAACGTGATGCCTCCATCTATATGAACTCCCCTTAAGTTATAAGTGAGGCTCAGTCCGTCATTAGGTCCCAACCGTTAGATCTGGACTGATCTTCAATTTAAACTTATCACGCTAAGTGATACCACCGACAAGAAGTTGGTGGCACTTAGTCATTGACTAAATCAAACCTTTTATTGAGTGTGGGTACTACTGACAGGTTGGTCAGTAGAACCGAGTTGTCATTTTGTGAGTTTTGATTTCTCCTAACTGTGAAAGTCAATACTACCAACTTGGGTGTCAGTAGCACCAAGTTGATAAACTTTGGTTACTGATGCTCTTTGGACCAAAAATCGGTTGTACCGACTTAGCATCTCGGTGTCATCAGACCATAACTCAATAGCACAGAGTGGCATCTCGGTAATGCTGAATGTTTTTTAAGTTCCCAATTGGATTTTTGAATTACCGGCACCACCGACCATAATGTCGATAGCTTCGATCTGCCTTGTGAGTACTCAAATTACCTAAAATGTAGATATGCATCATTTTGACTGTAAATCTATTCTCTAGAGGCACTCGAATTGTCCGGAACGTGCTTGTTTCCTTCGTCTCATACTCTCTGTCTCCGTGCTTGGTTGCAATAGAATAGAACATGATGCCTCCATCTATATGAAGTCCCCTTAAGTTATAAGTGAGGCTCAGTCCGTCATTAGGTCCCAACCGTCAGATCTGGACTGATCTTCAATCTAAACTGATCACGCTAAGTGATACCACCGACAAGAAGTTAGTGGCACTTAGTCATTGACTAAATCAAACCTTTTATTGAGTGTGGGTACTACTGATAGGTTGGTCAGTAGAACCGAGTTGCCATTTTGTGAGTTTTGATTTCTCCTAACTGTGAAAGTCAATACTACCAACTTGGGTGTCAGTAGCACCGAGTTGATAAACTTTGGTTACTGATGCTCTTTGGACCAGAAATCAGTTGCACCGACTTAGCATCTCGATGTCATCAGACCATAACTCAATAGCATCGAGTGGCATCTCGGTAATGCTGAATTTTTTTAAGTTCCCAATTGGATTTTTGAATTACCAGTACCACCGACCATAATGTTGATAGCTTTGATCTGCCTTGTGAGTACTCAAATTACCTAAAATGTAGAAAAACCAACATAAGTCTGAATAAAATATGATAACTGACATGATTCTGTGAAAGTACTTATTATTTGATGCAATAACTTTTCACGGGCTAATAATGATAGACAATGCATAAATAATGTCAAAATGAGAAATGATGCATGAAATACATGGAAAAATAGCATGTAAAAAGCGAATAAAACTTAGTGCACCAAAATCCCATGAGCTTAAATGTTGTTTGCCCTCGAGAAACACTACCTTTAGATCTATTTGAGACAAGTCCGCAAGAGGATATATAATATAAAATACATTTCTCAAATACCCCTACTTAGCGGTCCCAAACTAGCCCTTACCAACCACAGAAAAAATAACTACTCTGCATTGATTAAAATTTTTCATTATAGATCTCCACCCATAGATCAATGAAACACTATTAATAGAGAAGTTTACATTGTAGTCAATAGCGCATTCACTCAATGCAGCATTTGATTTCCTATCTACATTTCTCTTGTCTACCTACCAGTCTATTTGGGAGTAGTTCCCCATAAAAAAGTGAATGAGGGGATCAATCATATATGTGGCCTACCAAAAAGAGCAATGTATGGAATGAAGTAGGTGACAATGAATAAGAATCACAAGTAACATCTGAATCATTTATATAAAACAAAATTTGACGAACCTATAACATGAAGTAAGCGAGAAATGCACAAATCCTAATGCCTATCGTTTGGTGGAATGGTGCATGCACTCAAAGTTTCATCTGATTAATGAGAATGGAATAAAAATTTGCATACATGTAACTATTTCAGTTCTCCTTGAAGAAAAATTCAATTTGAAGTTCAAGGCATTCTTTTCTCCCTCTTTATTTGATTTTCTTTCTTTTCTTTTTCTTTGCCCACTTATTTTAGCATGCTTGATAAGTTATGCTCGAGTTGTTCTTCCATATATCATTGTTTTTTTTCTTCATTGAGGGGGTTATGGATGTGTATCCTTTCACTTTATATCGATGGATTAAGCTATATAGATGCATAATGTAAAGAATGATGCAAGGAGAAATGCAAACTACATGAAATTTGTTATGGAACTACTTTTTATGCACATTTCTATTTTTTTTCTTTTTCTAACCAATGCAATAAAAAGACTAGCTATAATACCACCTATTATGCTATGCAATGCAATGAGGAGGAAACAATTCAGGTTACTTGATCATCTTAAGGTGGTGAATGAAATGTCATGAATAAAGAGGGTGGAATCACATGATTAAGAGACAATATCTATCTTAAACTACAATATGTCTCTCTCCTATCAATTGTTTATAGGATAACCTTAGAGTTTCTTTCTAAAATTCTCATTTAAGGTGTCGTTACTTGTTTGATTGGTTTGGGATCAAACCCCATCGTCATCCATAATTCTTAGATAAATTAAGATTTCATTCATATTAAGTATCCTCAAGCTGAATAATCCATACACTTCCTCTAGGTGGTGTTGTCTTAGATTTTGAAAATTCAACTTAACAATATATGGTCATTTAAGTTTTTTAATTTTCATTGCAAAGGCATGAAACATATTTCTCTTGATGATAGGCAAAATCATCACACTTGAGCTTCACAATTACACTAGATAGATACAGATCCTATACTTGTGAACCAATTAAAGTAACATAAACAAATGAACCAACAAAAATAAAACATAAAAAGATAAATCCTTTTCAACACCCCCTAAGCTTGACTTTAACTATGCCCTTATAGTCAGAATCCAAACAAAGATGTGGAAAGGGGGTACCATATGCTTAGAATAATGGTGGCGATGGATGAAATGTTCTTGGATGCATTTCAGAATTAGGAGCGATAAAGATGTCGGTGAACATGGGTGGGTTTGATGGAATAGGAGGTTGTTGAGGGTAGAAAAATGGACCTGGCTCCAATAATGGTCATAGAACGACTACTAGTAGTGCTCAATGCTCTACATGTGCATATGCATGTTCTCTTAGTTGGTTGGGAGAAGTCGCTCAATGTCGTAGATTTCTTACTACTGGTGTAAAAGCCACTCTTGGACACCGTGTATTTGGTCCAGGGTGACTGAGTGTTGTTTTTATCCCTACTGCATAGACTGCAACATCCCATACTCCTCTATAGAGAAAGAATCTTCTGGCAATGGAGGCGATGGGGTTGAATGTTGCATATCTACATGGAATCCTATGTAGACGCCGCTTCTATGTAAAAGTCATGGCATCCTCCTCCTCTTCATCATCACCTTTGTCTTCTTATTCTTCTTCTAACTTGAACTCCTCCTCATCCTCTGGGACCAGTACTGCATCATCCACTAGCTATCTGAGGAACCATCACTCCTTGGAGGAGGAAGATGGGGTCCTGGAGTGCCCTTTCCTTCAATCTCTCATCAAGGGTGCAGCAAACATACACCTTTGCTTTGTACTTGGAGACGAGATGAGACCGCTTGAAATGCTTAAAGTCAAGCGTCAAGTATTTCTTGATGGCAATGTCTTTGGAGAGGTCTAGGAGGAGGTGAAGAGCCAAAGACATGAGTAATCCCCCAAAAAGAATTGGAGGATTCCTCTAGGCTTGCCTCTTCACCACTAGCATGTATTGTATGAAGAATGATCTGAGGTCTATCTTTTCTCTCCCTAGTGTGAGAAGTTCCCATGAATATATAGGTTTACCTTTTGTGGCTTCCCTTGTCCTTGAGTGGACCTGACGAATATCATATTCGTCAAGTAGCGGTGTAGGATCCAGACGAAGGGATGCTCAATATCCATCACTGAGGCCTAGTTTCAATTGATAGTGAGCCCTTCTATTTGGGCTATCATCTATCTCATACATGGTGTAGTTGAAGTCATTGGGGTGAAGCATACTCCACCTACTGGCCACTCATAGATTGCATTGAATTTTTCCAACATGAGGTAGTGGGTGGTGTTGTAGAGTCTGAACTTGATCCACCCTTCTTCCCAACCTTCCTCATGCTCAGGGATGCATCATACCTCTAGTAATGTGAGAAACCCACACATGATCTTCTAGTAGGTGGGTCAATCACCCAAGAAGGGGTGATCCCCATAGTGTGGGTAGGATCTCCCTCTTCATCATGTTGATGAAGAGCTTCCTCTGGTCCTTGTCTATAAAATCCATCCTAGATGGTTTGAGTACCATCTGTCGGGATGTTCCTATTGATGATGCTTGACTTCTTGAAGCCATTAATGTCAGAGTGAGAAAGGAGATTGAGAAAGAGAGCTCAATGAAGACTTGGGGATGTTGGGAGCTTTGGATGCCTTTTATAGTACAATGAAATGCTTTGGGTGTTAAAAGATATCACCCATTGCATCCCCTTATATAGGGGATGAATATCCCTATCACGTTATGTCAGTGCCACTGATAGATGGAAGGTGGTACCAACTTTTTACTCCAACCATGGGCTTTTTGGTGTCATCCATTGATCTCGATAGCCTAGTGTCGTGGATGTACTAACTCACGGATCACTCTATATTGATGGTAGCGACATGTGTCAGTGGTACCGACTTCTAAAATGTTGATCTGGATTGGTGCAATTGACCGTAGGATGCAAATGAACTTGACCACTGATGTCATTCCAACAGATTCTACTCTTCCGAAGTCGGAGCCACTGACATGATGTCGGTGGTACCCAATTTATTACCGCAAGTTATTGTGACTTTGTTTTGGTGCCACTGGCCTTACTGTCAGTGGTACTGAGATGAATTAAGTTTGCTACTGGATCATTGTGTCAATACCACAAACTTTGTAGTCGGTGGTACCGATTTGTGTTGTTTTTTCATGCTTCTTTGGTGTAATCAAACATCATCTCATTGTATAGAACCTGGAGCATCACTTTCTCTTAACAATGTCAGCGCCATCGACATAAATTTTTTGTGGTACTAAGTTCCTATAGATATTTGGTTTGCTTTGTCTATCAAGGAGTCAGCGCCACCGACCTTCCTATCAGTGGTACCGAAATTTTAATGTTGTCCTTGTTATTTTTATACATCAGTCGGTGCCACCAATTGGCTTATCAGTGGTACTGGCATTTTCTTTACATGCACACCAAACAAGAATCATCAAGGTACCTTTGTTACATCTAAGCACCCCAAACATGCAGAAAAATATGGTCCTTCATAAACTTACACACAACCTATGCATCATTGGTTCATATTGGAATCACTTCCACCCATTTAGACACATAGTCCACTATAAGCAAGATATGTGAATTAGAATTCAAAGACAGAAAAGGTCCCATGAAATGAATTCCCCATAAATCAAACACCTCTACCTCCTAAAAGATATTAAGGGGAATTTTGTGTTGTCAAGATACGTACTTGCTCGCGGACATGCATTACACCTCCACACATGGTTGTAAGCAGCTTTAAATAAAGACTACCAATAAGAACCACTTTTGAAGACCTTCACCACCATCCAAGGACTAGCATGGTGTCCCTAGTAGGTAGGGAATGACAATGAGAAAGTATGATCTCAAACTCACACTCTAGCAAACACTTCCTAAGAATGCCAACCCTACACTATTTAAGCAAAATAGGGTCATCCCACATTTAAAATCTCAAAGAATGGAATAATAATTTATTGTCTTGATAACTCAAATCCTCCTATATCTCTCCACATGCCTAATTGTTAAGTATGTGTGCAAACTAGGGATCCTTGTTCCTCATGGAAAATAGTTTCTCATAAGTAAACTCCTCAATAATGAGTACTTCAATCCAGATTCATCCACTCTTTCCAGCCTAGACAAGTGATCCTCTACTACATTTTTTTCTCCAACATTGTCCTTGATTTCTATATCAAACTCCTATAGTAGAAAAATCCATCTAATCAACCTTGGTTTAGCATCCTTATTTTGCAAATACTTAATAGATACATGATCAGTACACACTATCACTTTTCCCCTATCAGATTTTGTCTAAATTTATCAAAGGCAAAGACTCCAACTAAAAGTTATTTTTCTATGGTGATATATTCGATTGTGCATCATTAAATGTTCTAGATGCATAGTAAATGACTGACAATGACCAATCCTTACATTGGATTAGAACCCCAGCCCCTACTATAAAATCAGATGCATCACACATCAACTAAAATGGTTGACTCCAATCTCAAGCCACCACCATGGGTGTGGAAATCAATTTATCTTTTAAGATCTCAAAAGCTTGGATACATCGATCATCACATTTGAACTCCACATCCTTCTCTAACAATTCAAAAAGCAGATTGGAATTTTTTTAAAATATTTTTTATAAATCATCAATAACATCTAACATCCTAGAAAGCTCCTAACTCCCTTCAACGATGATGGTGGATGTTGTTTCAAGATAACATCTATTTTTTTAGTCAACTTCCATTCCTTTGTTGGACACATTGTGTCCTAACACATTTCGTTCACTCACCATAATATGACATTTATCCCAATTCAAAACTAGATGAGTGCCATCATATCTTTGTAAAAATTTATCTAGACTAGAAAGGTAGTCCTCAAAAGACTCTCTATACACCAAAAAATCATCCATAAAAATCTCAATACATTGCTCCACCATGTCAGAAAAGATTGCAAGCATGCATCTTTGAAACGCTGCCAGTGCATTCCAAAGACCAAAGGGCATCCAATGATATGAAAAAGTGCCATAGGGAAAAGTGAAGGTAGACTTATTTTGATCTCGTGGTTTGATCAAAATCAAACTGTACCTTGAATACCCATCAAGAAAATAAAAATGCGAGCAGCGGACAAGCCATTCAAGGATTTGATCTATAAATGGAAGTGTGAAATGATCTTTTAAAGTAGCAACATTCATACGACAAAAGTTGATGCAAACACACCACATGATCACTAGCCTATTTGAGACTAATTCACTAGAAACATTTATAGTAAATGTGACTCCCATTTTCTTAGGAATAACCCGTGTAGGACTCACCCATTTAGAATTGGAGATAGCATAATTATACCTGCCGATAGAAGTTAAACTACCTCTTTCTTCACTACCTCTATCATGATCAGGTTTAGATGTCACTGAGGTTGGGCTATAGGTTTTGCTCCTTCTTCAATCTAGATCTTGTGTTGACATTAAATAGGGGAGATCCTGTTTATGTCTATAATGGATCAACCAAATGCGGTATGGTGATTCTTCAGAACTGTGAGTAGCTGCTCTTCCTCTATCATACTCAGGGATACTGAAATTATCACTTGTAGATTATTATCCACTTCCAAGAATGTTTACTTTAGATGTCATGGTATTCTCTTCAATTCCAAGTCATGAGGACACTATAGAGTTGGGACTAATGGTGGCATCGGAGGTCCCATGTCTTCATAGGTGTATCGTGTAGAAGCACGACAAGGTCTTTAGGAATAGTTTACATTCCTCCAGTAAATGATAGTGAGTGCAATAATCCACCAGATTCATGTTACAAGCTTCTAACAGTAGTTGTGGATAAGACTACATTAGTGTAGAGGACACTACGTCTACAACTATTACTGGGTTCTCCTCCTCCTTTGGATTATCATGGTACTTTACAACTTTTGCCAAGGAAATCTGCTTTGTATGCTCCATTATATCAGCTACAAGAGTACCCTTATCACCTTTGTCATGACATGAGCCATATGTAGAAATGGCTTTTCCAAGAATAGTGACACTAGATTTCCCAATTGCTACATCATGTGTCATTGTTCACTTCCCTTATCCAGTAATTGATAATTGAGTAGCTTAGTTTCAAACTGGTCATCTTAGATCCCCAATGTCAATCTTCCTCTCCCCATTTTTAAAATGGCGTCTACTATGTCCTGGAATGGCAGGTCTAAAAGTAGTTCATTGCCATATTCATCTTGCATCTCCATGATGACAAAATATGATGAAAAATGAATTTGTCGACCTTTATAAGGACATCTTCACAAATACCAATCAGTCTCACCACAAATTTGTATGTCAACTGAATGGTCATTTTTCTCTTTTAGGATTCTTGAAGTCCTAATTTCTTGAATGTAGTTAACAACATAAGATTTATGCTTGACCTAGAATCACAAAGTACATCTTCAAACTTTACCCTACCAATGTAACATGGTATGTTGAAACACCCTGATCCTGTCCCTTCTGGGACAATTTTCTTTATATCAGTGTGCTGACTTCCTCCTTTAGGACAACAACATCAATCAACTATCCTTCTCATCTTGTTGATAATATCCTTCAAAAACTTGCCATAGGAAGGAACTTTCTCCAGAGCATCTACTAGTGGTAGGTCAATTTGGAGTTTTCAAAATGTGCCTAGAAATTTCTTGAACTATTAATAAACCTTCTTGGCTTTTAAGCTGTTAGAAAATTGTACTAGAGACACAAATTTTCTTTTATGGGGTGGAATGTAGGACTCCTTGTTCTTCTTTTTCTTATTTGACTCTTCTTATGGGCTCTCCTCTTGTGGTGTGGTGTCATGTGGTTGCTTTAAAGGAATAGTCTTTGTCACCTCCCCTATGTTAGTTGTGGTGATTTTCTTCTATAGAGCCACATTTTGGTCTGTCATCAACACTTTACCACTGTAAAGAAGTGCTACTTTCACATGTGGATTGTCAGATGTATTATTTATGTTTCCAAGATATCCTTGCTAGATGGGCTTCTTAAGGGATGCCACTTCCGTTGCTTGCTAAGGAATTTAATTTTCTATGATATAGATTTGTTCCTCATGATTTTTTTGCTCTCTCTTTGTTTGGTCCAAGAGTGCCTCGTTCAAAATCATCACCCTTCTCAACATGTCTTCTTTCTGGTCTGTCTTTCTAGGACCCCTTCCTATTGCACCTATTGAGACATGTTTCCCTACTGATGTGAGTTGTTGCACCTATGAAGGATCTTGCTGAAAATTGTTAGGATATTTTCATGATAACTTAAGATCCTTCCTCCATGCATAATCATTTCTACCTTGATTGTTGTAATTCTACACATACATGCACTCTTCCTCTTCACCTCCAGATGAGGTCCCAGATTTATGCTCAAATTTCCTTGTGAGGCTATCCATCTTTCCCTTCAACACAGTGATTTCCTTTGATTCCACATCACTTTTTATGATCGCGAGCGATTCATGCTCCTCCCCAAGATTGATTCTTGGACATACTCTTTAGTGTATCATGACACCGTGTGGTTTTATTGTTCAGAAAGAAACCTGCTTCTCTGCTATCAAGAGTAGTTCTATCCCCTTATGTATCCCATAGTAGAATGTCTTTTCCTGTCCATAAAGAGCAATTCCATGATGGGGAACCTTTTTCAGCATATTTTGAAATCTCTACTGGCTTCTGAATAGGTTTCCTCAACATGTTGTTGAAATTTTAAATTTTCCCGACTAAGTCCTGTGTCTTCTATGGCGGAAAGTACCTATCAAAGAAAGCATCTATCAATCTCATCCCATGTCTCTATGGATTCAGAAGGAAGATTCAGAAACCATGATTTAGCCTTGACTGACAATGAGTAGGAGAACAACTTCAAATAAACAACTGTGGCTAGAACCCTTTCAATATTTAACATTCCACAACTCTCTACAAGCCATTGATGTGTGCCATTGGGCCTCAATACCGTGGCCAGGAAATGATTGGGATTTAATAAGTTCCACTAGCCCAAGTTCTATCTTGTAGCTTTCCACATTGAATACTTGCCATTTAATCATCCCTAACTGTGTTGTCACTGAAGATGCCTTGATTTTCTCCCAGACAATCTATTCTTCAAGCTCAACCTCAACACACTCTTCAACATTTGGATCCATGTCTACTACTTATGCTTACTATACCTGAGGATGTGGAGTTTGGATGAGCTTCTCAGATGAAGCTCCAAACTCATGTGACCTATGGAAGATCTCCTCATGTCCTATATTATATGGAGTATACTCTCTATAATCTATGATTCTAGTATGAACCATGCAATAGTACCTAAAAATAATACTCATGCATGAGGAATTGAATACTAGTGAGTTGTCACTAAACAAAATATTTTCAATACTTGCACAATTTCACAAAAAATATTTGAAATATATTTAAAGAAAAAATGGCATAGAGTGGATGGTCATAACAGTTGTAGTGTTGGATTTTCCATTTCCCGGGAAACAACGCCAAAAACTTGACACACCTAAACTATGCGTGAAAAATACAAGTGTACACGTCAAGTAGTATTAGTCTATGAGTCCCTAATATTGAACTTAGGGAAACATACTTTAGAGACTACTAATAACTATAACCTAATCAGTTAGGCTTAAGTAAAAGGTGATTAGTTGTTTGATTATAACTAATTGCAAGAATTAGAAACTAAATTAAGTGGATGGTATTCACATATTGGTGGATTCTTTAGGATTATAGTTTCACTGAGACATACATTGCATTAAACTCTATTTCATTAATAAGTATTTACCCTTAAACCTAGAATAAGGACCTGTAGCAAGTATTACCCACTCCCACATCGTAATACACTACCTATACTAAGAGAAATCCCACTCTTATAGTGATTTAGGAATTATCTAGGTGCATTAACGATACCTCTGGGTTGTACCCTTCACAGCCATAAGCCCTCTCTAAAAGCGCGATATAAGATATGTATCTATGACCTTTACAACCCTTAATCCCTCACGTGAAGCAATTAATGGTCTAAGAAATTAACTATGGTAATCAACCATAGGTAATTTGTTTATCAACCATAGATTTAAGTCTAGCATTAAAAGAAATAACTTTACGAAATCATGGAATTCAATTACAATGCAATACCAGTCTACTCCCAGGTCCAAAGGAATAAGGGGATTAGACCCACATAATTTCTACTAATAAATATATAGAGGAAGAGAGAGACAAAGAGCTAAACATTAGGAAATCTAATGAAAAACCCAATAGGAACCAGTCTAGAAGATCCCCTCTCGTGAACATCTCAATTCTCAACATTCCGATTGTAATTCTACTCTTCGGAGGTGCCTCAATCATCCAAGACATTGTTGTCTCCTTCGTCTCCTCCTCTACTAGCTCCATGCTAGGTTGCAATGGAATAAAACATGATGCCTCCGTCTGGACAAACTCCCTAAGTCATAAGTGAGGGTCTGATTGTCATTAAGTCCAAACCTTTAGATCCAGATTGACCTTTAATCTCTATTGATCGCACTAAGTCAGTACCACTGACGAGAAGTCAGTGGCACTGAGTCATCGACTGAATCAAACCTTTTAGTGATTGTCAATACTACCAGCAGGTTGGTTAGTAGCACTCAGTTGACATCTTGTGAGTTCTGATTTCTCCTGACTATGAAAGTTGGTACTACTCACTTGGGTGTCAGTAACGCTGAGTTGATAAACTTCAGTTACTGATTCTCTCTAGACTAGAAGTTGGTTGCACTGACTTAGCATTTCGGTGACATCAAACCCTAACCCAGTAGCATCGAATTGTATCTCGGTAACATTGAGATTTCTTTAAGTTCCCTATTGGATTTTTAAATTAAGTCAGTACCACAAACCAAAATTGCCGATAGCACGAGCTACATTGTGAATAGTTCAATTTGCTGAAAAACCAACATAATCAAAATAAAATATGATATATTGACATAATTTGGTGAAAATACTTATTATTTGATGCAATAATGTTTCACATGCTAATAATGATAAACAATACAGAAATAATTTCAAAATGAGCAATGATGCATGAAATACATGAAAAAATAGCCTATGAAAAGTGAATAAAACTCAGTGCATCATGTAGTCACCATCCTTTAGGAATAAAGCAAATATAATGAATCATATCCAATCAACTAATGAATCCCAAGTAGGAAATATTAATAACCTTGACGAAGGATTTTCCAATAAATCCTTGCTCCTCCTTAACTCATAAAAAAGGAAAGAAATCATGTAAAGGTACTTAATCCCTTAATTAGAAACCATGAAATGTAAATACTTGTTGAAAGTTACCATCTAAATATATATTACTGATTTCTCTCATGATTAATTTGTATAATTAACCAATATGATATATGATTCTTCATTTACAAATAATAGGTTGTCAAGCATGGAGTCAAGTTTCACATTAATAGACTAGACTCATTAGTATTGATATGGAAAAAACATAAATCAATTTGATTTTGTTTGACCCCTAAATTGTTTTATAAAGTATTATATTATAAAATATAAATGCAAGATAAAATTATAAATAAGCTTTTTATTTTATGTTTTGTGACGATTGGTCCTACGGTCCTTATTTTTTCTACCATTTTATCATTCTACATGGATCCATATGGCGGGTGAGAACCTTTATCCTTCACTTGACTGTTGTTCTTACTAGGCACACAATAACTAAGCTTCTATCTGCCCAGTGTCTCTCCCTTCTAGTTTTCTTTCTCACATATTTATTTTACATTCATCTCTTTGTACAAAGATGAATGTTTTGATTCTGCTCTACTAACCCTTTGTGGTTTATATCCTTCATCAAACCTTAGTTTACATCTACAAATATTCCCCCCTTTATATGTATTTATGTTCCTATATTAACCATGATATTAGATCTATATGACATTTCTCACATCATCACATGAACTTAGAAACCTAAATCTATAATCACTTTGATCCCAATTACTCTCAACCTTCCTCCTAACCTGACATACTAGTTAGACAATCCATAAGTAGGCCATCACCTAATAGGTCACTACCAGCTCTAGAAAGCATGAATACCTTCTCATCTTATCCCTTAAAGCCTCAAGTGTGAAATTTCATATACATAGGTAAATATGGAGTTTCCACCTTTTCACAGCGTGGAAGGTATTTTGGAAATGTCGACAACTTCAATAATTTTTTTTCTTTGTTTGAAGTCATTCCTTCATCTCAAAATCAAAAAGTCTTTTATTTTCCCTTATGGAATGTCCTAGCCCTCTGCATTATCTCTTCCTCTCATCTCAGAAGTAGCCATGTGGGCCTCTGAAACTCCAACAACAAGTTTTTCATTTATTTGGGATTGCCTAAGTTTAGGTGGCATGACTGGGTTTGTTCCCCATAAGAAATTCTAGATGATTCTAGTCTTATCATATACTCAACATGTGTGTAATTAGGGGATTAAGTTGTTACTGCTTCTTTTGTAGTACTAGAGTGTGATTGTTCACTAGACCTACTTTTAGATGGCCCTAGTATTCTTATATAATCTACTTGGAGTGATATAGTGTTAATTATTTTTGTGAAACTCTTTAAAGGAAATACCCCTTTATGTAGGATTATTTGACATCTCATTATTGACTTAGTTTTTAGTAGTATGTCCTACAAACTAGTTTTATATATTTTCTTGAACATGAACAATCATCTTAACACATTTAATCTCATATGCCCATTTATTGATCTTTAAGCACATACCCGAATGTTAGTGAGACATACTGTGTTTTCTTCCCATGTATGGGTATTTTTATACAAAAAACCACCCAAGTATGGATCAACTAGAGGAGAAGTTTTAGGAGGAACCTTCTTTAGGATTATAGATTCAAGGAGGGATACATGAATCTAGTATGCCCTCTCCAACTTGTTTATTTTGCATAGTTTACTCTATACCTTCCTTACGTTATGCCTCCCATTTGGTGAGAATCAATGTTATAATTTAAATCCATGTAGTAATTTATTTTTGTATGCTACAAGTGAAACATATAAAGATTTCATATTTTGAAAATGTAAATTCCTCCTTCCTTCCATTCATGTTGGTCTGTTTAGATAGGATGTGGTTTAAGTTCTCATAAGTGATGAGCGGTTCCCCTTATGGGTTGCACTTAGTGAAAGTATGCTATTAGAGACATAACACTCACTAATACTGACTGTTTCAAGTTTTGTTTTACGACTTTTCCTTGTATAGGAATCTATATAGCTTTTATGATGGTATTGAGGGTTCTACCTTTGAGTTGTAGGATGACAACTTAAGGTTCGAATGCCTTTTATGACATGATTTTTGATGCTTACAAAGACAGCCTCATGGTTGGGACTCAAGCCATGGTAGCCTCAATAATCTATATACCCTCTAGTGGATGAATTTGTCCTATATAAAAAATGTATTCTTTGGTGGCAAAATGATCTTTACCATATCAGCAAATTTAGTTCAACCACTAATAAACACAAGGAGTGTTGGATAACATGAACAGATTTAGCTAGGTTAAGCAATAGTGTCACCTTAATCCTTTTTGCTGCTATTTCCCAACTGTTCTCTCTACATAGTTCTTCTTGAGGAGGGGAACACGTAGATGGCAAGGTGGATTCCCATTATAATATTTACATTTATGATATCCCTTTGATTAGTGATATTGGATGCAATCCATCTTACTTAGATAGGCCATGTCTCTTAATATGAATATTGTTTCATTACAGTTAGTTTAAATTCTATCTTCTAAGAGAAATGCTTACCCTTTCCATTAGTTTTGGATTCATCTTACTTTTAGAATATTTTACTGATGTTTTAGGTATACAAAGAATATATTTAGAAATACCTTTCTCCTATTTTTACATTTTAGATTGGATGCCTAGGTAAACCTTTTATGCCATATTGATATATAGTTACATTGTTGCATCAGGTGATGAGAATAAATGACCATAGTTTTTCTATAGGTCTCAAAGAGGCTCTATTGTAGTGAAATATCAAGCATAGGGAACCTTTCCCATTCCTACACATACATCACATCATCCATGTGATTCCCCAATATCCCATGATAAGGTATTATGTAGTTGACATTATGTAGTAGGAATCCATCCTTCTCTCTCTCATATTTTTAGTAGAGATGCTTA
This sequence comes from Alisma plantago-aquatica, assembly GCA_963693085.1. NCBI lineage: Eukaryota > Viridiplantae > Streptophyta > Magnoliopsida > Alismatales > Alismataceae > Alisma > Alisma plantago-aquatica. The sequence continues at coordinate 213,199,729 of OY856410.1, read as the reverse complement.
TTATGTGCCCTTTTAGCTATAGATGCTTATTATGTGCTCTTGGTCAAATGAAGTGACGGTGAAGTGGTTTGTAGAGATGTTGGTACAGTGATAAACTATTGACTTGGTACTCAAATTGGTTTTGTGCCATTCTGATATTTACATCACAAATATTTCCTCATTAACCTTATTTTACAGTATAAAACTATATTTCCAATGAGAAAAGTTATTGGATATATCGATGATTTCTGGACCCAAGGCATCACTTAATGAAGTAGCAGAGAACCCATCCTCACTATTTATATAAAACCCTAAACCCTAGACTTGTAGGTAAGGTGTAATAACAATGTCTGTATATATATATATATATATATATATATATATATATATATATATATATATATATATATATATATATATATATATATATATATTAGTTTACCTACCATTTCTACGCCTTTGAGGGATAGTTGGGTTGTAGGTCAATTCTTTTAAGGGGTGAAGACTTGTGACCTTAGTTTCTAGATGGGTAATTTTTGTTTTGGGTCATATAAGTTCATCGATAAATCTATTAGGAAATTGTGGATGATCCTCATTGAATGGAGAAATAATATAATTACTTCCTAACTGGGGCACATGGGCAAAACTTGGTAAGTAAACATCACAAAAATTAGTTTAATAATTAGGACAAGATTGATGATCAATTTTCATTCATGTAAAATAGTAAACATAAATGAGGTAAATTTCTATGTTAGTAAAAATGATGTAATAAATATATGACATAGGATATCTTGTAAAGAAATCGTAAAGTGACCTAGTACATAAAAGTTTGTGTTGTAACCTTTCAAAGAAGTTTAAGCTTCATGTACCCTAACTCACTATACAAGGTGTAAAATGGATATCTCTACTATAGAAATTAAGATAATATCATTAGGAATGTAAAAAATTGAAAAATATATATCACTGCCTCAAATGACAATAAAAAATTGAAGTAAAAACAATTTAATCCCATCACAATCACAACATGGTTTCACGCATCTAGAGAGGTAATTTTGAAATTATATCAAATAATTAGATAAAATCATTTTATATATTATTCTATAATTCTCACAGAAGAGTCACAAAATGTGTTTTGAATCCAAGCCATATTACTAAATGTGCAAAAAACATTTACACATGTTACAAATAATAGCATAGGCACACATATCAATTAATTAACCATATTACTAATTTCTACCATAGTACTTAATATGAGAGATAAACCTGATTCCAATATACAAAAAACATATACATACATGTTACACTTTTCAATTGCATAAATTGTTAGTATAGTTAAAAAGGAACACAATGAGGTTGTTGTTTCAACCTAGTTTTCTACATGGAGTATATAGGATAAAAAACATGATGGTTTCTGAAAATATTCATGACATTATAGCTATCAATTTCCACCACCACCCTTCTTCCCGCAATCTATTTTTCCATCTTTACAACCATCAAAACTTCTTGTATCTCTACCTCCGTCACATTTCTAGTCATCACCTTTTTTCACTTGCCCATCATAATTCTCTCCATAATACATATCCACTATGGCTAGCTACTTCATTCTTTTGTATAGATGCACCCGAATTAAGCTTAATCCAGCCCATCATGGGGGCTCAATCCAACCAATATGAAGGTTGTATGTACTTATAGTTTAATTGAGGGATGAAAAAGGTTTTGATAAGACTCTTAATTTCATTTGAATTCCTAGTTTGACCATTGGGTAGTCAATTTGAGTCTTTATTAAATTTTGAGATGTTATGAAAATGCATTGCACCTTCATTCAACTTTGATCAAAGTCACAATTTTGTTGTAATATATCTCATTCAAAGTATCCATTCAATCGAGACAAACTATTTAGTGCAATTATGCAATTGATTTTGTTATTGAGTATCCCAACAAGGAATTGATTCTTGACACCCCTAGACGCTCCCAGAACACTCCTCTAGCTATACCATAACCTATTAAAAAAATGGGTTCAAATACAACCTACAATAAATACTTGTGAAATAAAAAACTTTTATTAATCACCTGAGCTATTTATTTGACTTATCTATCACATAGTTCTCAACTTTGAGCTTCTCCAAAATATAAGATCTACAATATTTCAATAATATTTACATTACTATTATGTTTTATCAAGTGTTATATTAATCTACCCATTTCCATTACTTTTTTTATGAAAGTTATAGAGGAGCTTCAAGGTATCAAGAAACAAACTACTAGGAGTTTAAGAGGACGTCCTCAACCTTGGTGATCCTCCTATACCAGTCAAAGATGATTATGTAGTGATCTCCTACCAAACACAACCAAAAAGAGATTGATGATTTCCCATAGGGAAGTTAGGGAGAAAATTACATATTCTCCTGAGGAAAAGTACAAAAGGACAAAGTGGTTTGATTTTCTATTTCTTGTTTTTTTATAGTCCTTGTAGTGTACTACTTACAACTTGAATAGAATATTGTTTACCAAATCCATGTGGTTAAAAATATAATTAGGTGTACAAGTGATCTTCTAAGTGATTTCCATACCAAGTAAAATATCTTTGTCATTGTGGATTAGTTCCTTTCTCCTTCCTTTCCGTTAAATTTTATAAAACATGCCAAATTCTATGATTTGCTTATTTAGAGATTTGCAAAAGGGCTAAGGGATTCTATTAGCACCCTGTGGACTCCACCTTCAAGATAACCTTTAATTTTTTTCTCGATTAAATTCAAAACTTTTCTATCATTTTGCCATCTCTAGGCGTGGATTTTACCCAAAGAAACTTACTTATACTAAGGACTTTACAACTACTCAAAGGGTATCTTTGTTCTACATTGGCTAGCCTTGGTACTAGGGCCCAAGACATGAGTATAATGAACCCATCCCCTAACGATTAAACTTTATATTTATACACAAAACCTTGGGATGCTAGTAGCAATATACGAGGTGGAAGCAGCGAGATGGGGTCGAACTTAATGACATGGGATGTTTAATTACCTATGATCTAGTTCTTACTTAGCTAAGCGTAATGTATGAGTAGGCATATGCTAAAATCTAAGACAAGGCAAGAAAAAAAAAATAAAGAAAGCACATTCTCTCAAATTCTAGTAATTGAGAAAAGGAGTTCTAGGCTATCACCCACTAGTAAAAGAGGGGTGTAACTTAAAGACATATGTGCTCTAGTATGCTTCAAGTGCGTGATGTTCTTCCAATCTTGATACGATGAAAAACTTGAAGAAAGAAGTCATCTCTCTTATGAATTGGTGACAAAAATGCTACCATTGATGCAACTCATCAGAATTAAGTACCACCTCCCAACATATCTCATCTTGAGAAAGAGTGGGGACTAATAAGATTTCTCTCACACAAGACAAAATTCACTAGAGAAGCATTGTAGGGAGCCAAAACTAAGGAAGAAAATATATTAGGGTTTCAATCTTGATAGACAAATGCTAAGAGATGTGATAAACCCTAATGCAAGGGGATTTATTAATATATATCCCATTCTCTATCTTATTATTAGAATGACACGATCACACGATCTCTCTTGTACATGTTAGAGGACTAAGTGGATACATTTTCTTATTTAGTTTAAAAAAAACCATTTAAGAAATAACTAATTATTAAAAAGGTATTTACCCTCTTGTACAAAAAGAGACAGACATAGGAAAATAGTTCCCATGAGCCATGACCCATGATACACAATCTCCATGCCTTTGGCCAAGCCCGTCTTGGGATGGAGAGGCATGGAGATTGGACAACATGTGTCTGTGTGTGTGGTCACCATACCCACCAAAAAGGTGAGTATATCCTCCACTAGAGATTTGGACATTGGTATCGCATGCATCCCTACATATAAGAACACAAATTTTTAGAAGGAGAAATTTAGGAATAAACCTTCTATCCAATTGCACAAAAGATAATGACTACTTATCCTCCACACCCATATGTTATAGATGCACCTATAATGGGATTAAACCACTAACTTAATCATATAAAAATAATATATCTAACAATCCCCCACAATATCCAATATTTTAAGTGTCATGCCACTCAATCCTCCATATTATGCTTTCTACATGAGCCTTTCAACTTGAACTATACTTGAGTTATCTAACATTCATACATGCACAAATTAGGTGATGAAAGTCTTAAATCTAAACCTTGAGTGCATGAGTATTAGTCAGTAACAACACAATAATGACAATGTTAACAAATAAAAATAATGCAATAAAGCCATGCATCAAAATCAAGAATCATGATTGATATTAGGGAACAACCAAATTCTCATGTTGAAGCCTATACAATATCAGTCACTTAGTTGGAGTCTGCAAGGATGTAATGTTAGAATCATGTCCTAGTACTCAGGACCACTCAAAGACTAATCTCTTACTAATTCAACCATAAATTGCTCTATCTATCTACCTTATTATTGGGCATAGACAACCTCAAACACCCTATCTAGAAACTAACGACCTAATACAAAATGTACCATGGTATCTACTCCTATTGGGGTCATCACATGCTCTCTCATCTAGCTTGACTAAAAAACCCCATCAACTTCCAAATACCTCTCTTGAGGATAATAGACAAATACATTTATATATCCCAGATAATATCTTGGGTCCAAAGCATCTAGGGGCATTAGGAATGGCATAGATATGTCAAGAATCCAAACCACATCAAAATTGGTTTAAGTTGGGTGAACCTTGGTCAATTTCATAGTGTCTAGTTAGACTAGTCTTATCCTTGATTGTAGTAAGATCCTAGGGAGCGGAAGTTGAACCCGTTTTTCATTAAACCAAAAATCGAGTTCAACACTTTCCGCGAATCCCCTTCTCCTTCCGTCGAAGTAACAACCTAAATACCCATTTCTACCACTAAATCTTTAAGGTTAATGAAAAATGGAATTTCATGAAAGAAAGAGATCTCCCACTCCAACAATCATAATCAAAAGAGAAGGTAATATGATAACATGCTATATTAACATATTTCTTACTTGCTTAGAGTCAATGTACATCAACATGCCCAAGATGGGACACGTAGCTCATAAGGAGCTCAACTAGACACAGACAAGCATAGTTGGCACTAAACAAATATGGACATACATTGCTTTCATAGAAAAAAGGAGAATAGTATAAGAAAAGTGGAAGAGGATGAAATTATCTCATGGAAGAGATTTCTCTCTCACTCCTTAGCCTCTAGATGAGTTGAATTTCACCCTTTGCAACAGCCTCTTTGATCTTCTAGACTCCTTGGCCTAATGCTTCCTCTATTCCACCCAAATAATAGCTTGCACAGATGGATGGAGGCAAACCTGACCTGATTTGGATGAATTTTGTTTATTTGGTCTGGTGGATATGCATGGATTGAGGATGTAAACTAATATAAATGAATGGAGGAGGGTGGTTGTAAATGGTCGATGATGTAGGCTAATGGAAAATGTATGCAAACTAATAGAAATGGGTGTAGGACATATATCCTTATCCCTCTTAGACCTAGGAGCTCTAATAATGAGGCATGAGAATCAATGCAAAACCCTTAGCATGGTGGTCAATGAGTGATATGTATAGTAGTTGGTGGTTCTTAGATGATTTTTTGGAATTTGGGAGCATAATTGAGCCAGTTTTGGTGAACCAACCCTATGTTTGTTCTCAAACTAGGTCATGTTCATCCCACTGGTTGTGGAGGTTGCAACTTGTGAAATTGGGCCAGGTTCATCCCATTGGTTGTAAAGGTGGCTTCATATGAAATTGGGATGGGTTTGTCCCATTGATTGTGGAAGTGGTGGTTTGTGAAATTGGGTCTTGTTTGTGAAATTGAGCTAAGTGTTTCTCATTGGTTGTAGAGGTCGCAGTTTGCAAAGTGGGCCGAGTTATTAAAAGCAGGTCATTTTCATCTAATAGGTTGTGGAGGTGGCATTTTGTGAAATTGGTCTGGGTTAGTGGAACTATGATGGGCTCATCCCATCAATTGAGGAGGTAGCGGTTTATGAGACTAGGCCGAGTTCATGAAATCATGCCAGAATTGTGAGATTAGACTAGGTTCATGTTGTCACCCGATGAATGAGTTCATCATTTGATGTCATTGACGGACACATCGATAGACACCATCAGATGATGTCATCAATAGACATTTATCATTTGATGTCATATGTATATGTCTACATATGGACATTAAGATTGATGAAGGATAACCTATTGAGGGGATGAATCTAGATAAACTTGGACCATGTTATATGAACCCATGGTCGGGTTTGTGCCATAGGTTACTAGATCACTGAGTAGATATGGAGATTTATGTATATGATTGATCGCAAGTCTGTGCTAGATGAACTCATGCTAGGTTGGATGACAGATGATTTTGTCAAGCAAAATTAGAAATTCTATTCAAGTCTCTCTGATATTTGAAGCAGGAATCAAAGAAGTCGATGTCTTCTCAATTTGGGGCCTACAGGTCCCAAAATTGTCAAGTTGTGAAACTGTGTATTCAATAAGAGGATAAGTTACAAAAACCAAGTATCTAGAATTATTTAGTCGTTACCAAGGTTATTACTGGAACAAAACCATAGTAATTACTTAGCATTAGTTCATGAATGTGGGTGTTATGGGTGTTATCTTTCATTCTCTCAAGGTTTATATGTATTTGTTGAACAATACCTTTTTCCTTATTGCTTGTGTTTGGGCCATATGATCCTTATTAAACTTCCCTTATATCTTATATGGTCCAGATAGGCCACTCTCCCTACCAACATAAGGAATACTAAAGCCATCCCTTAAACTTTGAAGAGTAGATTGAGTTAGTAAGCTAAGAAGTATTAAATATCTATACAACTAAAACATGGTAATGGATATACATCCAAGGTTTATAACATTAAACATGTCAATGTTCTCTCTCCAATCATTCTTGACACTTGTTATATAGGTGGTTTCATGAAGGTCACTACACCTTTCATGAATATCCCATCATGCTAATGATCATGCCCCACATGACTAACTCTAATACTATGAGGCAATGTTTATAGCTCCATTTGTAATAGCATTAAGTCACCTTGTTTATCCGTGATTTCTATCTTACCATTTTCATAAAAATCAACAATTTAGTTTGTCCTAGACACTCATTCTATTTTTCTTGAGGAGTTTTTCTTACCCACTAATGCAACTTGTGCATTTTCTTTTCCTAGTGCTCATAATAACATATGAGTGATCTCAATAAATCAACCTTTGGTGTCACAATGGTAAGTATGCACACACATGATGACTATATCTCTCTAAACTCAAATTTTATACAGAAAGGGAGTCACAATATCAAATATGAATTAATGAGATGTGAATAGGACCATTCAGAGTGCATCATGTTTTTGAAAATACACTCGTATGATTAGATGCATATTTTACATCGTAAAAGCCAAGTCACATTTTCCTTTCTTAATCTTGATATTTTCCCATTTTATTTAGCTTCTTTGTGATATTGCCTCTCCATTGAGGACGTGTTCCTTCACCTCTTCTTTATACACCACATACTCTTCACATACTTGACACTAGTTTCATTATACACATATGTTAATTATTTCCAAATACACAGATTCATATGTTTTGCAACCTTTAATGATATTGTCTTATCTTTCCAGCTTGCGCCAATGTGAGTTCACTATTTTGAGTTCACAAATACATAATTATCAAAATATTTAAAATTAAAACCTTGTGTGTGTTTTTATTCACCATGATACCATATCCCTTTTAGTTTGAGACATACACTATAGTCATACCTAAATCTTCTTAAATCATGTTCGTCACTGGATAATTGATGTATCTAATTAACAACTATGTTACCATAAAGTAGCATCTTTACTAACCACTACCTTCTTCCAATGGGTGATATATGATTCTTATTGGATATCGTTCTATATCCTTTTCAAATATGTGATTCCATAGATTGAATAAACACCTATTTTATTTACATGGCTCTGTGGAAAACTACAAGTTTATTCATGCCTAAGGCCTTCTATAGGTTATCTCATTCTACTACTAAAATCTTAGTGATATTCATATCTTTGTGACCTTATTATATTGTAGAATATCCATTTCCCTCCTACTTTATGACGTAACATTGTATCCCTACTTACCCTTCCTTCACCTCATCCTATAAAATTTAGATATACATCACTTCCGATGGTTATGTAAGTTGTCGATTCTCCCATTACATAACATTGTGGCCAACTTTCTGGTGCTAATGAAATTGTGGTCTTGATAAGCCGATTTGTGATCTCTTTTCTTCTCTTTTTAGTTGGTCATTGTGTTACTTTGTATTACTTTTCCTCTTAAGTGGATCCTTCAAACAATATAATTATTTTATTTGTCACCTCTAGCTATTCACTTTTTCCCACATATTCTCGATAATGATACCCAAGGAAATATTTTAGTATCATTGTAACTTATTTATTGAAGCTTATTCCTTGTAATCACCAGTGGGTGTTTGGGATATGTTTTAAATGTTGTATGACCAACCCATACCCAGTGAAAATAAAAAATAGACCTTGGTTATGTATATATATATATATATATATATATATATATAACTTTTATATCAATTTTAAGGGTTAAAATGCAAGTTATCATTTACCAAAATATTGTTGAGTTCAATAAGTTATTTGGGAAATCCAAACAAATTTGTTAACATTTGAATTCATTATCTATATATACCGAATGTAGAGGTACATCTCTAAAATATTTAAGTATTAGAATTAGGTCTTACTTGTTCCTTAGTAACATACCCCATCACATAGTATTTGTGCCAAAGATCTAACTAATAGGTCTAGAATTGGGTTTTTTCTATCCTCATCTTCTTAATCCAACATCCTAGGTTTTTATCCACTCCGTATCCCCCCCCACCTTTCCTTTTACTCCATTTCATGAAATATTGTATTTGGTTATTCCCTTTAATCATTTAGTGACACAAAAGGATAAGTATCAACTTCAAGAACCTACACCCTCCTTAGTTGACCTCTCTTATCTGCATAAGAGGTGTTTAAGGTTTAAAAACCTTGAGTAAAGCATGGAATACTTTTGACTTGTTGGGAGGTGAAAATTGGGTGACACAATGCCATTCTCATTTGATCTAGAAACTAACAAGGGGTTTCACCTTGAAAAATTCCTATGAAGATGAACCAATATGTCAAAATTTCAACCCCAGTGGAATCCATGGACAAAAAAGGACAAGGAGAAACATATCAACTCCCTTATGGAATGCTATCTACTCAATAGTTACTATTACATTGAACCTATGTGACTTTAGTAGCCTCAAACCCTTATTTTCTCTAAACTTATTCCTCTAATAAATCACTACAACATGTGATGCAACATCAAAGACATTAGGACACATCTACTTGGTATTTGGGTCCATGTTCTTCCACTGACCCCATTGCATAGTTCTGTTTACACAACCATCTCTCACTACTCTAGATAATGTACCATGGTGTAGAATGTTGACTATAATCTAATGTTAATGTGATCAATGACTAAATAGAAAGACGAACATACTTACTATGCATATCAAGAAATCAATAATGTAAATACATAATGGGTTCAATTTTTAACTCCAAGAAAACTACCCTCCCAAACACCATTTTCCTCATGAATTTTTCGTTGTCATTAGCATGTCAATCCATTAAAGATTGACATTCCTTTTTTCTACAACACTAGAGACCTATATCTCTACCACACTTGACCACACAAGATATATGAGTTCTTGAACTGAAACCAATGTTTAGATAGATGCTATTTTAAGTGCAATGTGATCAAGTTGTGAGATTCTAAACTATCCTAGTATATGTGGAATGGTCACCACTCATGGAATAACCTCATGAAAGTGGTTATGGAGTCATTACTCATCCATACAACATACAAGAAAACACATTTTTTTAGTTATGAATATAAGAGTTAGATTTGACCATGGCAGACAAGTTAAATATTAACAATACAATCTATCTCTTCAAGACCAATTAGCTAGCTTGGGACCACCATGATCCCAATTCATTTGTTTGGACTGATAAAGATGACCACCATGATCGTGGATGCTTCATGGTTCTACTTACATGGACCACACTATATACATCATGACACACATAAAATTATGATAAGTATCATGATTTAGTTAAGGTGCATTTAAAATGGAGACATCAATCTTATATCACCCATCGTATTAGAAGCATGGTGATAAGTCCAATTTCATCATCTAGACAACAACTATACCAAAAAATGTACTACTATGAATATAATCATCACTCTATGCAATTATTTAATTATGTAATGTGATGTCTTATCATTACAATGAGGAAAACACATGCTATCATCATATTATTTCTACCATTTTTAGGATGATGAAGAAAAGTGTGACGACCTATCACACTATGTCTAGTTTTCATGACATGGGGGTCTTTTTAATTTCATAGTCGACAACCCAGCATCTTCTACACTAAGTTCAACTGACTTGGAAGCATTTATAAGATCATCTTTAATGATGTAATATATACCAAGATGATCTATATATATACTTTTATCTATGAGATATGACTGTTATATCACCAATACCATACTATGCTTTTCAAACCTGTAGGAATCATTGGTTAATCCTATAAAAGATGTGACAATAAGTATGACAGTCAGAATTATACAATAAAAGAACAAGTGTATTCTAGAGAATTTTCATAAAAGAGAAATGTTTGAAGATAATGTGTATTATATATAATGAATTTATTTGATTTACTAATATGTATACATATTATTTGTTCAAATGTCTTTTATTTAATCTCTTTTACCTTTCTTTTTCTATTTTTGTCTTATTGTTACTCATGAATTATCCACCAATTTATCAATTTTAATCAACCATGTTTTATTTCTAGTATATAGGGGATATCAGTTAGATCTAAGATATCCACTTGTTGACCCAATACCTTTCCCTCTATATAAAATCTTTGTAGGTTGACATGGGATCATTGAAATTTGATATACCTTAAATAGAGTCATGTTGTGAAGTTTCTGGTATGAGATTTCACTTAGATTTGGTCCTTGTATACAATACATTCTCTTTTGTTTTAGTAGGAGTTATATATTTTGTGTAATAAATATATATATTCACATCATTTTCAAAGTTTGTAAAGAATTATACCAATTTCCTTTATAATAAATGTTGTAAGAATACAAATAGCAGCAACCATGCTTCTGAGTGACTCTAGAGAGAGTGTGGTGCTTCGTTCCATCCCTTGAGTTAGGGCCTGAGCAATGGTGAGTGGGGGTGTGAGTCCCCTACCCCCCCCCCCTTCTTCTTCCCATCCTAAACCCCTTGCATCCATTCCCAACTCCACCACCTCTCGTCCCTTGGCCCTGAAGTGGAGGATTGGTTTGATCCTAGCACTGATGTCACCTTGACTCGGGACTGGGTGAAATCAATTGCCAAACCACCACCGAGGCTGAGAAGCTCTGTGGTGGCTGACCCAAAGGTCCCTTTCCTAAAGGAGGGGGATGCAAGGATCTGGACGAGATTCAACGATCCGATTATGGATGAAATGGAGGACTATCATAAGTTCTCAGCCATTGTCCAAATCCTTTGTAGGAAAAGCAACCCTCAACAACTTAGAGGCTCGATGGTGAGGAATTGGCGCTCAAGAGGTGAAATCGAGCTTTTCACCTTGGATGGGGGACCTTACCTAACCCGCTTCGCCAATGAGAATGACATGAAGAGTGCAATGTTAGGAGGGCCTTGGTTCTTTGATGACCAGCTGGTCCTTGTCAAGAAGTGGACCTCACAGGCTGATACAAGAAGAGGTGCCCTCACCACTACCCCAGTGTGGGTTTCCTTTCCAGATATGGGAAAGAATTGGATAGCCCAGGCCATAGTTGTCATCGTCCATGTGGCTGGGGAGCCAAGAGCCATAGACAAAAGATCTAATGGCACATCGGAGGGGTGTGATCGATTCTGCATCGACATCTCAATGGAGAAAGTACCACCTCCGGAGGTGATGGTCGAGCTACCCAACAACGATGAGTGGGAGGTCAGGCTGAGGTATGAAGCAATGCCTGACTGATGCTCAAGTTGCAAGGTGTTTGGCCATGAAATGGGCAACTACCCTAGAGAACGGCCGATAGGATGCTTTCAGGCACCCCCAATAGTTCTTGAGCTTGCCAGAGGGAGGAAGAGAAGAGATGCCAAATCTAAACCTCCGCAAGCGAGGAGAAACATAGCAATGGTGGAAACTACTGAAGCGGTCATTGCAACTGAAACCACCATGGTGGATGAAGTGCTAGATCTAGAAGCCGAGGAGCTAGCTGAGCATAATAATGAATAGGTGGATGACAAGGAAGAAGGTGAAATTCCTCTTGATACAGGCTGCAAGGCTGATGGAGGAAGAAAGACCAATGAAATGGTTACTATTGAAGAATCAGCTGTAACGTGGATGGATCATAACAACCCCTTCATTGTTATAAACCAAAGCAAGTAGGAAGTGGTGGTAGAGAATACTAGCAGAAGAAGTAGGAGTCTAAGACACACTAGGAGTGTGATGAAGAAGATGAAGAAAAATGCCCACTCTAGGGGAGGAGGGGGCAAGAAGAAAGGATAATGTCATTGCTCACATGGAATGTGCGAGGTTCCTCACTGGTGGGAAGCCAGAGAGAGCTAAGGAGAGTCATCAACACCTCTAGAGTAACACTGGTGAAGAAGCCTCAGACTCGTCTTTCATTGGGAATAGAAAAAGGGATTAGATTTGAGAATCGCATATGGGTTCCAAATGACTCTCCGTTGAAGGAATGTATCCTACAAGAGGCTCATGGTTCTAAGTACACGGTGCATCCGGGAACTACTAAGATGTTTAAGGACCTACAGAGGTTTTTCTGGTGGCCAAGAATGACGAGGGAAATTGTGGCGTATGTGGCCAGCTGTCTTACGTGCCAAATGGTGAAGGTTGAACACCAACGACCCAGTGGACTATTACAGTCTATAGATATTCCAGAATGGAAGTGGGAGAAGATCACCATGGATTTTGTGGTGGGTCTACCTCAGACTAAGAAAGGTCATGATGCTATATGGGTTGTGGTAGATCGCCTTACCAAGTCAACACACTTCCTTGCCCTGAAGATCACTGCCAAGGTGTCAGATTTAGCTGAGTTGTATATCAGAGAGATAGTGTGTTTACATGGCGTACCCAATTCCATCATCTTCGATAGATACCCAAAGTTTACTTCCAAGCTGTGGAAGTAGGTTCAAGAGGAACTAGGTACAAGGTTGAAGTTCAGTACCACTTATCACCCCCAGACAGATGGTCAGTCAGAAAGGACAATCCATACCTTAGAGGATCTTCTGAGAGCTTGTGTGCTCGATTGGGGTGGATCATGGGAGCAGTACTTACCTTTAGCTGAGTTTGCTTACAACAACAATCACCAAGCCAGTATTGGGATGCCTCCATATGAAGCTATGTATGGGAGACCGTTTCGGTCACCACTTCACTTGGATGATGTTGGTGAAAGGACCTTGTTGAGGTCAGATGAACTCCAAGTGTATGTTGATAAAGTCGCTTTGACCAGGCAAAGGCTAAAGAGAGCCCAAGATCGACAGAAGTCATATGTTGATGCGAAGCGGACTGATGTGCATTTCGTTGTGGGAGAACATGTTTTTCTAAAAATCTGACCACTCCGAGCTATAGATAAGAACAAAGGAAAGTTGAGTCCCCGATACGTGGGTCCGTTTGAAGTATTAGAATGGATTGGTGAATCTGCATATAGATTGGTGTTACTCCCTCAATATAGTATGATGCATGATATGTTCCACATGTCCAATCTGAAATGATATGTGCAAGATACGAGCCATGTGCTAAGCATTGAACCCATTGAGCTTCAATGGAAGCTAACTTATCCAGAGTTGCCTTTGTGGATTCTAGATACCAAGGTGAAAGAGCTCAGAAATAAGAATATAGAGATGGTAAAGGTTCTTTGGAAGCACCATGGAGAGGATGAAGCCACATGGGAGCTGAAGACGGACATGGAAAAGGCATATCCTAATTTGTTTGCTTGATTGTTGAATTTTGAGGGAAAAATTCCTATAAGGAGGGGAGGATGTTATAACCCCATTTTCTAAAGCATGTAATGAGATTTGTAAATCTCTTTTTAAAATATAAATGAAGTAAATGGTTGATTTGATGGTTTGGTTTGAATAAATTTCATGTATGATTCCTTGTGTGTTTTCTTAATGGACCTAATTGGCTATTGAGCCCAATTGAAAGAAAAAGAAAAAGAAATGAAAAAGGAATTCAATTGGATAAAGGAATAAATAAGAAAATAGATAAAAGAGGAATAAGAGGCTAGGGAATATTTTCTAAAATAGATTTACATTATTAAGGTTCCTTGAGGTTCAAGGAACTCAAGATAATAATATAATGGCAAAGGAAACAAAAAAGATGTGGAAAATATGAATAATTAAAGGTTAACTTGCAATTGAAGAAAAGGAATTGTTTTCTTAAGATAATAATCAAAATTTTTGTAGGATGAAAGATAAAAGCATAAACGAGGTTCCCTTAAAATTTGAATTAAAAAGGAGTTCTAATTTGGGAGTTATTGCTTTTTCAAGTTATCCTCAAAATAGGAATTTTCTTGGAATTTAGGAAATCCTTTTCCTATTTGGTTTGAACGCGGAAAATGTCAATCGTTAGATTTCAATCCAACAGGTGTCATGCATCTTCGAGTTCTAGTGGAACTTGGACTGTAGCATGATTACAGGGGGGGACTTTCCCCATTGATTTCTCGCGATTCAGTGCATGTGCACTCGTGGGATTTGTCCCAATGGGTCCTGGAGAGAGAGATGAAGCTTCTCGACCCAATATTTGCAGACTTTCATCGCATCTACACAAAATGCCCAATTGGTCTGTAGTCTTGCTTGGCGGCAGGGTTGAGATAACCGTAAAAGAGCCCCTACACCCTATAAATAGGACCCCTCCTGGTTGCTTTCACCAGCGCGACCCTGGACGGCTGCTCCTTAAGTCTCAGAACCCCCTACCTTGCTCGATTGTGTTCACTCCGGAGAGGGATCCGCCTCGCGCTACTGTGGCTCGAGCATAAAAGAAAGAAGGAAGACGACGTACAGCCATCGTTCGATCAGGGATCACCGTGATCCTGCGCGAGGATCTAACGGTGCTAAGGGTGGCCGGCTAAGATTAAGTTGCTCACGACGCGAAGCGTTGGATCAGAATCTGACGGATTGGCAGAAGGGGCGCACACCGTTAGTGGAGACCAGTGACGCAGTGTGTTAGATCTAAAGGTGGACCATCGGTGAATCAATCAAATGGCCGGTGAATTTTGGTAATTATCTCTATGATCAAAATTATAGAAAATTACTTTTCTTTGCAAAATTAATAGAGACCGCTAGGAATCTCCAATGAGGAAACTTTATATATGAAAGTTGCATAGAAAAATATGAGGAACATGATAAAAATATTTTTAGAATCTAGTCCTATCTCGTTTTGCAAAAGTACTTTAATTTGGTAGAAAAGTGTATTAAAAAGTAATTAGAAACCCTAATTGTATATAAAGGATGCATCTTTGAAGATTAATAGGTTAATTTTTAAGGTATTAACCTGTTGATTAGTAATATAGAGTTTTCATCTATTTTTTATGAAAAGTTGGTAATTTTAGGGTTCTAATCCATAAATGAAGGATTATATATATGGAAACCCTAATTTGGGGTAAAAGAAGAGAAAAACCTTATTGATTTCAAACTATGGAAAAGGTTGCTAAATAATGATCCAAAGTATGAATTGGAATAGAAAGATGAGAAATTGAAGGTTTTATGTAGATTTGATGAATTAGGGTTCATAATATTAAAAGTGGAGGCAAAACCCTAATTTTCAAGAAACCCTAAAATTGGAATAGAAATCCTTTGGAATAAGATGAAATTGGATAAATTTTGATAAAAGGAAATGTTTATTTCAGGATTTCTGTGCACTTTGCTTGCTTGATTGGATTTTCTCTCTCTACATAATTTTGTCTCCAAATCTAGAGTACAAATATGTGGTTACGATTATGAATAACCGCATTAGTTTCACGATGATTCTCGGAGATTTAATTGGTTGTTTGAAATAAACTGCTTGGATGACTTTTATTTCCTGCAACTGTAAAGTGACTATGATTATCACTATTAATGTATATATAACTGGCTTAGATCCAGATCCTCCTTTGTGGCTTTGCAAATGCTAAAAAGGATAACCTAGAGTAAGGTCTAGTCTATCATGAGTTAGAAATTGGGCTACCCATGTGTAGTATCATGAGACTCTATAGCACGCCATGAGTTAAGGAGTGGGCTACCTATGGGTAGTGCCATGTGACTCAACCCTAGAAACTGATTCACCTATTAGGTGGGATCATGAGGGGTATAATGGGGATCTACCACAAGGAAGGCAGCATCCAGGTCCACTGCAAGGACAACATAGAGGATAGGATATGCATGGATCGCGCAGTTATATTTAAAACATAAAATTGTTTGTTAAATTGTAATTGTTTGCATTAAGTTGTTATGATTAATTGCACATTTACTATTTTCCCCCACATACCATCTTGGTGTTGACCGATGTTTTGTTTGTCGGCATTTTAGGTACAGAAACCAAAAAGGACAAATAGTAAAACATCATATTGTGAAATACATGAATTAATGTTCAAGGAGGATTAGTTAGAGTAGAAATCATATGTGGATAGAAGTTTAGAAATCCAATTTTTCAAAGGTATGCAAAATTGTATTCACTATAGCTTTTCAGTATAGTCTGCTAAAGTTTAGTAATTATTAATGTTTATTTTTCGAACCTTGATCCGAAAATAAGAATAACGGCTCTGACCTCCTGGTCTCCCTTAATTGGGGGTTACTGGAAGGTGGGATCGTTACATTTGGTATCAGAGCTAAGGTTCCTCACTTAACCATTAATAATTATTAAATTTTACAAACTCTATAGAACCCAAGGGAGTTATTAGAAGATTATCCGAAAGACCGAGGTGTCTAGAAAAGGATCACGACCGGGGGCTGGCAATATTTTCCTCCGCACCGCTAGTCAGAATATGAGGACTCTCAGATCCATGTGACTGCCTGGCCAAAGTCTTAGGGTATGATTCGAAGTAAGATACCTTTAGGACTTTCTCATCTTATTCATCCCTTCTCATCACACATTCTATTAAGGATTTTAAGAGTTAGGGTTTTTCTCTCTCTTCCCCACCCTCATGTGGTATGGGTAAGCAAGTTAAGGATTAAGGAATCCTCCATCAAATTAATAAAAGATACGTAATGAGACATCATTGACATAAGTATAATGAGTTTAAATATAAACTAAAGGTCCGTTTATTATGCTTATGTAGATGGCTCGTACAAAGACTGTTGCTATTCCCGAGGGCACTGGAAACCCAGCTAGGAGTGGTTGGCCTCCCCGCAAGGGAAAGGGGTCTTTAGAGAAGAGAAAGAGGAACCATGATGGGGAATCCTCTAAGAAGAGGAAGAGGCCCAAAGAAACCACTCATGAGAT
Organism: Alisma plantago-aquatica; assembly: GCA_963693085.1. Classification (NCBI taxonomy): domain Eukaryota; kingdom Viridiplantae; phylum Streptophyta; class Magnoliopsida; order Alismatales; family Alismataceae; genus Alisma; species Alisma plantago-aquatica. Next base: position 213,182,181 of record OY856410.1, on the reverse strand, counting down.
CCCTAACCCTGACCTGATACCCTTCAGCAACCTTGACCAAGAAGAAGACTAAGGGTGCGAGGAGCAACATGAGTATGAGGAGGTGGCCCGGATGGAAGAAGATCAAGCTGGTAGTCCCAAACCAACCATGATGATCCACACCCCTGCTGCTTTGTGGATGGAACAACAGAAGAAGTTAACTGAGGCCATTAGTGCTTTGGCCCTCTGAGACTTTGCTAGGGGTGAAAATGGCGATCCGCTTCTTGTACGTCCTCGACTGGGAGCCACCATCTTGGACTTCGTCAAGCTGAACATTGAAAAGTTCTGGGGAGAAGATAAATCTAAGGTAGTCGACAAGGAGGAAGCTTGGCTGCTTGCAGTCGAGAATGGATTCCGCATGCTTGAGGTACAACCGACCAAGAAGGTTCACTTTGATGCACATCTCCTGGAAGGAGCAGCCAAGATATGGTGGGAGACCCACATCATAGGCCGAGACCTGAATGAGGAACCAATGGCATGGTCTAACTTCAAAACGATCTTCACTGCCAAATTCATCCCTGTCTCATCTAAGAAGGAAAAGGAAAGGGAGTTCACCAACATGACTCAAGGAAACTCTTCAGTAGCAGACTTCAGATACAGGTTTCAAATCCTGGAGTGTTTCAGGCATATGATGGATGAGGAAAGAAGGGTGGATCACTTCATAGAGCGTCTTCACCCTGCCATCAATCCCCATGTGATGGCAAGTAAACCCAAGACCTTCGCCGAAGCTTACAGCGCTGCTTTAGACGTGGAGAGGACTATGATGCCTACCCAGCTTCCACCTAAGGGGTATTTGGGTTTCACTGAAGGAACTCAAGGTCAGAAGAACCACCACAAGAAAGGTCCAGGACATCATCATGTTAAAGGAAGACATGGAGTAAAAGGGAAACCCCGTTAAGAGAACAACCAACCACTTTGCTGCATCTACAGAAATGGGCATGCGAGTGAGTGGCGCTACAAGAAGAAGACATGTGTTTGGTACCATCAAGAAGGACACCTACACTGTGTTTGGCCTCTGCTAGATCCAAGAGGACCAGGATAGGTAGTAGCCCCACCAGCAGTAGCTCCACCTGTGGCAGCTCCACCTATAGCTGCAGCCCCACCTGCTGGAGAGAGAAGACAAGCTCAGGTGTTTGCCATTGATAATGAGGAAGCTCAAGCGAATGTGAATCGGTTGATCGAGGGTAATAACCCTTAGAGTTTTCTTTTATGTTTTAAGTTTAAGAATGTAATGGTATAATGCATGGTGAAAACCAATGTAGGCATGCTTGAAGTCATGGGACATAATGTAAATGCTTTGTTTGACTCTGGATCTACTAATACTTTCATTTCAAGAAATCTTGCAACTATGCTTTGTTTGGATATCAATCATTTAGGGTGTGCCTTAGATGTTACAACCCCGAGTGGTCAGATCTTTACATCTCTTTTGAAAACTTCGGTGATACCTGTGAAATATTGAGATCATGAGTTTCCTACAGACTTTATCCTTCTTGATATGAATGACTTTGATGTGACCATTGGTATGGATTGGCTTTATACTTATAGGGCCAATATTGACTGTAGGGATAAGAAAGTGATCATTAAGAAACCAAGTCACCCACCTTTTTTCATTAGGGGTAGGAAAGATACCACCACCAGCCTATATGTGTCATCCTTGAAAGATGAGCGGATGATGAGTAAAGGTTGTCGAGCTTTCCTGACAGTAGTTACCGAGCTGGAACCCAGGGTGCAACCATTAGAGGAAATAGAGGTAGTTAGGAGCTATGCAGATGTTTTTCCTAATGATCTACCTGGGATTCCTCTCGAGAGAGAGGTAGATTTTTCCATAGAGCTAGCTCCTGGGACAAGCCCTATTTCACGAGCACCATATAGAATGGCCCCTGCGGAGTTGCTCGAGTTGAAGAAACAATTGCAGGAATTGCTAGACAAGGGTTTTATCCACCCTAGAACATCACCATGGGGAGCACCGGTTCTTTTTTTCATGAAAAAGGATGGTTCGCTCCGAATGTACATAGACTATCATATGATCAACCAGTCTACCATTAAGAACAAATATCCTTTACCTCGGATAGATGACTTGTTTGACCAGTTAAAGTCAGGTCGAGTCTTTTCCAAGATCGACTTGAGATCGGGTTACCACCAGTTGAGAGTTAAGAGTGAGGACATCTCGAAAATAGCTTTTCAAACCCGTTATGGCCACTATGAGTTTGTAGTTATGCCTTTTGGGTTGTCCAATGCACCCAGTGCTTTCATGAACCTTATGAATAGTGTGTTCCAGCCCTTCCTTGACTCATTTGTCATAGTGTTCATAGATGACATACTAGTTTATTTGGATGACTTAGATCAACACCGAGACCACCTAAGTAAAGTCCTTGATATCTTGAGAAAGTAGAAGTTTTATGGGAAATTCTCTAAATGTGAGTTTTGGATAGACCAAGTAATGTTCCTCAGATACATCATCTCAAGAGGAACGATCGACGTAGATCCAGCTAAAGTGTCGGCAGTACGAGACTGGAATGCATCGAAGAACCCCTCCGAGATCCAAAGCTTCTTGGGGTTAGTAGGATACTATCGACGTTTCATCAAGGATTTCTCAAAGACTGCCTTGCCTTTGACCATGTTGACTCAAAAATATGTGAAGTTTGTATGGTCCAATGTGTGTAAAGCTCATTTCTAGGAACTAAAGGAGAAGCTGACCACTGCACCGGTTTTGACTCTACCATCAGGCTATGAGGGTTTCATGATTTTCATTGATGCATCAAAGATGGGACTTGGTTATGTGTTGGAACAAAATTGGCTTGTGGTTGCATATGCCTCTCGACAACTCAAGCCCAATGAGGTGAATTACGTGATGCATGACTTAGAGCTGGCTGCTATCATCCATGCATTGAAAATTTGGCAGCATTACCTGTACGGTGCTACTTTTGAGATCCTCACTGACCATAAGAGCCTGAAGTACCTTCTGACACAGAAATACCTGAACCTACGACAATGACGATGGACGGAGTACATGAAGGATTACGACTTCACCATCGCTTATCATCTAGGGAAGGCGAATGTCGTAGCAGATGCTTTGAGTCGGAAATAGCTCAGGTGTGTAGCTGTTTTGTCCAGTCAGTGAAAGAGTTTAGAAGAGCTGGTAGAATGGTCTCCCCAACTGTTTGATGATCGAGTTCGTTTGGCCAACATCTAGATACAGTCAGAATTGTTGAGTGAGATTGTAGCAGCCCAGTTGACCAGTGGAGAACTTGACAAGATGAAAGACTTGATGAAGAAGCCTCAGACCCATCTTTCATTGGGAACAGACGGAGGGATTAGATTTGATAATTGCATATGGGTTCCAAATGACTATCTGTTGAAGGAATGTATCCTACAAGAGGCTCATGGTTCTAAGTACACGGTGCATCCAGGAACTACTAATATGTTTAAGGACCTACAAAGGTTTTTTTGGTGGCCAGGAATGAAGAGAGATATTGTAGCGTATGTGGACAGCTGTCTTACGTGCCAAATGGTGAAGGTTGAACACCAACGACCCAGTGGACTGTTATAGTATATAGAGATTCTAGAATGGAAGTGGGAGCAGATCACCATGGATTTTGTGGTGGGTCTACCTCAGACTAAGAAAGTTCATGATGCTATATGGGTTGTGGTAGATCGCCTTACCAAGTCAACACACTTCCTTGCCCTGAAGACCACTGCCAAGGTGTCAGATTTAGCTGAGTTGTATATCAGAGAGATAGTGCGTTTACATGGCGTACCCAGTTCCATCATATCCGATAGAGACCCAAAGTTTACTTCCAAGTTGTGTAAGTAGGTTCAAGAGGAACTAGGTACAAGGTTGAAGTTTAGTACCGCTTATCACCCCCAGACAGATGGTCAGTCAGAAAGGACAATCCAGACCTTAGAGGATCTCCTGAGAGCTTGTGTGCTCGATTGGGGTGGATCATGGGCACAGTACTTACCTTTAGCTGAGTTTTCTTACAACAATAGTTACCAAGCCAATATTGGGATGCCTCCATATGAAGCTCTGTATGGGAGACCGTGTCAGTTACCACTTCACTGGGATGGTGTTGGTGAAAGGACCTTGTTGAGGTCAGATGAACTCCAAGTATATGTTGATAAAGTCGCTTTGATCAGGAAAAGGCTAAAGAGAGCCCAGGATTGACAAAAGTTGTATGCTGATGTGAAGTGGACTGATGTGCATTTCACTGTGGGAGAACATGGTTTTCTAAAAATCCGACCGCTCCGAGCTATAGCTAAGAATAGAGGAAAGTTGAGTCCCGGATATGTGGGTCCATTTGAAGTATTAGAACAGATTGGGGAATCCACATATAGATTTTTGTTACCCCCTCAATATAGTATGATGCATGATGTGTTCCATGTATCCAATCTGAAGTGATATGTGCAAGATCCAAGCCATGTGTTGAGCATTGAACCCATTGAGCTTCAAGGGAAGATAACTTATCCTGAGTTTCCTTTGCAGATTCTAGATACCAAGGTGAAAGAGCTCAGAACTAAGAATATAGAGATGGTAAAGGTTCTTTGGAAGCACCATGGAGAGGATGAAGCCACATGGGAGCTGAAGACGGACATGGAAAAGGCATATCCTAATTTGTTTGCTTGATTGTTGAATTTTGAGGGAAAAATTCCTTTAAGGAGGGGAGGATGTTATAACCCCATTTTCTAAAGCATGTAATGAGATTTGTAAATCTCTTTTTAAAAGATAAATGAAGTAAATGGTTGATTTGATGGTTTGATTTGAATAAATTTCGTGTATGATAGCCTTGTGTGTTTTCTTAATGGGCCTTATTGGCTATTGAGCCCAATTGAAAGAAAAAGAAAAAGAAATGAAAAAGGAATTCAGTTGGATAAAGGAATAAATACGAAAATAGATAAAAGAAGAATAAGAGGCTAGGGAATATTTTCCAAAATAGATTTAAATTATTAAGGTTCCTTGAGGTTCAAGGAACTCAAGATAATAATATAATGGCACAGGAAACAAAAAGATGTGGAAAATATGAATAATTAAAGGTTAACTTGCAATTGAAGAAAAGGAATATTTTTCTTAAGATAATAATCCCAATTTTTGTAGGATGAAAGACAAAAGAATAAACGTGGTTCCCTTAAAATTTGAATTAAAAAGGAGTTCTAATTTGGGAGTTATTGCTTTTTCAAGTTATCCTCAAAATAGGAATTTTATTAGAATTTAGGAAATCCTTTTCCTATTTGGTTTAAACGCGAAAAATGTCGATCGTTGGATCTCAATCCAACAGGCACCATGCATCTTCAAGTTCTAGTGGAACTTGGACTGTAGCACGATTACGGGGGGGACTTTCCCCATCAATTTCTCGTGATTCAGTGCATGTGCACTCGTGGGATTTGTCCCAATGGGTTAGGGAGAGAGAGAGGAATCTTCTCGACCTAATATTTGCAGACTTTCATCACATCTAAACAAAATGCCCAATTGGGTTGTAGTCTTGGTTGGAGGTAGGGTTGAGATAACCCTAAAAGAGCCCCTACGCCCTATAAATAGGACCCATCCTGGTTGCTTTCACCAACGCGATCCTGGACGGCTGCTCCTTGAGTCTCAGAACCCCCTACCTTGCTCAATTGTGTTTACTCTGGCGAGGGATCTGCCTCGCGCTGCCGCATCTCAAGTAGCAAAGAAAGAAGGAAGATGATGTAAAACCATCATTTGATCAGGGATCACTGTGATCCTACGCGAGGATCTAACGGTGCTAAGGGCGGCTACTTAAGATTAAGTTGCTCACGACGCGGAGCGTTGGATCAGAATATGACGGATCGGCAGAAGGGTCGCACGCCGTTAGTGGAGACCAGTGACGCAGAGTGTCAGATCGAAAGGTGGACCATTGGTGCATCAATCAAACGGCCGATGAATTTTGGTAATTATCTCTCTCTGATCAAAATTATAGAAAATTTCTTTTCTTTGCAAAATTAATAAAGATCGCTAGGAATCTCCAATGAGGAAACTTTATATATGAAAGTTGCATAGAAAAATATGAGGAACATGATAAAAGTATTTTGAGAATCTAGTTCTATCTCATTTTGAAAAAATACTTTAATTTGGTAGAAAAGTGTATTAAAAAGTAATTAGAAACTCTAATTGTATATAAAGGATGCATCTTTGAACATTAATAGGTTAATTTGAAAGGTATTAACCTGTTGATTAGTAATATAGAGTTTTCATCCGTTTTGTATGAAAAGTTGGTAATTTTAGGGTTCTAATCCATAAATGAAGGATTATATATATGGAAACCCTAATTTGGGGTAAAAGAAAAGAAAAACCTTGTTGAATTCGAATTATGGAAAAAGGTTGCTAAATAATGATCCTAAGTATGATTAGGAATAGTAAGATGAGAAATTGAAGGTTTTATGTAGATTTGATGAATTAGGGTTCATAATATTAAAAGTGGAGGCAAAAACCTAATTTTCAAGAAACCCTAAAATTGGAATAGAAATCCTTTGGAATAAGATGAAATTGGGTAAATTTTGATAAAAGGAAGTTGGAATGTTTATTTTAGGATTTCTGTGCACTTTGCTTGCTTGATTGGATTTTCTCTCTCTACATAATTCTATCTTGAAATCTACAGTACAGGTATGTGGTTACGATTATGAATAACCACATTAGTTTCATGATGATTCTCGGAGATTTAATCGGTTGTTTGAAATAAACTGCTTGGATGACTTTTATTTCCTGCAATTGTAAAGTGACTATGATTATCACTATTAATATATATATAACTGGCTTAGATCCCGATCCTCCTCTGTGGCTTTGCAAATGCTAAAAAGGGTAACCTAGAGTAAGGTCTAGGCTATCATGAGTTAGAAACTGGGCTACCCACGTGTAGTGCCATGAGACTCTATAGCACGCCATGAGTTAAGGAGTGGGCTACCTATGGGTAGTGCCATGTGACTCAACCCTAGAAACTGATTCACCTATTAGGTGGGATCATGAGGGGTATAATGGGGATCTACCATAAGGAAGGTAGCATCCAGGTCCACTGTAGGGACAACGCAGAGGATAGGATATGCATGGATCGCACAATTATATTTAAAACGTAAAATTGTTTGTTAAACTGTAATTGTCTGCATTAAGTTGTTATGATTAATTACACATTTACTGTTTCCCCCACATACCAGCTTGGTGTTGACCGACATTTTGTTTTTCGGCATTTTAGGTACAGAAACCAAAAAGGACAAACAGTAAAATGTCATATTGTGAAATACATGAATTAAAGTTCAAGGAGGATTAGTTAGAGTAGAAATCATATGTGGATAGAAGTTTAGAAATCCAATTTTTCAAAGGTATGCAAAATTTTATTCACTACAGCTTTTCAGTATAGTTTGGTAAAGTTTTATAATTATTAATGTTTATTTGTCGAACCTTGATCCAAAAATAAGAATAACAGCTCTGACCTCCTGGTCTCCCTTAATTGGGGGTTACTAGAAGGCAGGGTCCTTATACAAAGCTACTACTTCCACTCATAATGATCCTCTAAATTTGGTCATCATTTCTAATGAAAGGAAGGTTGAGGAGATGTTACTTTTGCTAAGAAAAGCCGAAGAGGTTTACTACTGGCAGAGAAGTTGCATGTTATGGATAAATGACGGAGATAGGAACACCAAAACCTACCATGTTGCTGTGAAAAATAAGGAGCTAAGAGAAACTATACATGAGATCATTGATGAGCAGGGAGAGGTCATCAATAGTAGAGATGAGATAGCCAATAGTGCAGTCACCTACTTCACCAATATGTACAATAAAAGTGATACTCCCAGCCCTGTGGGCATTGAACTACTACCATACAATAGAGTAAGTGTTGCTATGAATGCTACCCTATGCAGAAGAGTCGATGATGAGGAGATTAAAAAAGCTGTATTCTCCTTCAACCCATTCAAGGCCCCTGGGTCAGATGGGTTCAATAGCAAGTTCTTCCAGGCTATGTGGAATACCATCTATGGGGATGTGTGTGATGTCGTCAGGTGGATTATTGAGGGACATAATATGGTTAGATCTTCCAACCATACCTTCATTAAATTGATTCCAAAAAAGAAAGAGGCTATTGATATGGGGAACTATAGGCCCATTGAGTGTTGTAATGTTCTATATAAGGTGATATCTAAATAGCTTGCGGGTAGCCTTAAGGAGATCCTACCTTTTGTTATCTCCAACGAACAGAGTGCTTTTATAAAAGGTAGGAAGATCTTGGACAACACCCTTCATGTTGTAGAGTACCTCACAGGATTTAAGGTGGGTAGAGATAATGTTAAAGCATGTATAAAGGTTGACCTCAACAAGGCTTATGACCATGGTATGTGGGGTATTATGAAGGTGATGGGATTTGCTGATAAGTTCATCCTCATCCTTAAATAGTACGTCAAAACTAGCTCATTCTATGTGCTTGTTAATGGTGGCCCTACTGGTCTGTTCAGAGCTACCAACGGCCTGTAGCAAGGAGACCTGATATCTCCCCTTCTCTTTACTGTGCTGATGGAGGGGTTGACTAATATGATAAACCACGTTGAAAGATTTGGGAAGATTAAAACTTATAAGTTCAAGGGACGAAGGTCAAGACACACTTTATATTTGCTGACGATGTCATGTTGTTCTTTGTGGGCCATGGGAACAGATTGAAGGAATTCAAAAGAGTTATGGTGCAGTTTGGCAACCTAATAGGTCTTTACATCAGTGATATCAAGTCAAGGATCTATTTCTCAAAATCATGTGATATGCGAAGGGGTAGACTGAAAGCTATAGTGGGGGTGAAGGGTGGTAGGTTTCCCACTAGGTACCTTGGAGCCCCTATAGCTAGGGGGAAAGGTATAACTACTGACTACACTAGATGCCTGGATGATCTAAGAAAGAAAGTTGATGGATGGTCAGCAGTGAAGTTGTCTTTTGTGGGGAGGCCGATGCTTGTTAGATCTACTTTGTAGAGCATGATCAATTTATGGGGTGACATGTGTGAGATACCCAACTCGGTTGCAGACAGAATGAAGAAAATTATTGCTAATTTTGTTTGGGCTGGTCTTGGGCATGGTGTGTCTTGGGATACCATAGTTCAACCATTTGACAGGGGGGCTCAACCTGACCCAACCAAACATGATTCTGGAGACTTTTCAGCTCAAGAGACTTGATGGGTTCCTTAGAGAAAGGAACAATGCCTGGTCCTTGTGGCTGCAGACAAGATATGGTGCCCTTCCTCTTTCCCATGATGTGGATGCTGACTCCTCAAGAACTTGGAAGAATATGTGCAAATAGTGGGAAACTGTTCATTCTCAGTACACTGTGGATTGTCATGGTCTTGTTTCTCTGGCTAATGAGCAGGTGATACCATGGATCAACAGTGGCATTGGGGTGGCCTTACCTTGGACTAAGCTAACTTGGAACATGTTCCATACCCCTAAATGGAGCACTATGCTTTATAGGACAATTCTGTATAAACTTCCTACCAGAGATAGAATGAGGAGATGGGGGTTGCCAGTTGAGGCCATCTGCCTTCTCTATAAAGAACAAGACAAAAACCATGACCATATCTTCAACAAATGCAGGTTCTCCAAGTTTATTTGGGATTTGATTTTCTTGAAAAGCACCTAGGGTGTGGACTCTACGGACAATCTGCATGCCAAAGTGGATATGTTGCATATGTGGAGCAGGAGTAAAGATCAGTTGGGGATCGCTGGAGATTTATTATCATCTTTTTGTTATTTTGTGTGGGAATAAAGAAATTGTAGGATGCATCAAAGAAGCTATAATAGTGTAGATATAGTATTTAAAAAGATCTTGTCCAACATTGCTAGAATGTTGAGGGCCAAAAAAGGTCTAGCCGTAGGGCTTCCCTACAGAGCCAAACTATACTGGGGCTTTTGTAGTTAGTTCCCCTTGTATATTTTGTCTTAGATGTTTGTTGGGTTGTTCATAGTCCTTTTGATAATATACTTATCTATTTCCAAAAAAAAATTGTTGTAAGATTACTGAATTGATTTATTTTGACAAAATTAAGCATATACTTAGTTGTATATAAATGCAAATATTTTCAAACATTTATATATTTTAAATATTTAAACTAGTAATGAAAAAAATGAAATAGATTAGATAGTTATATTATTGGGAAAATAATCTCATACGCTAAATGATGCATTGAGTTTGGGTCATGATTAGTAAACTGCAATGATCAATGTTTATTAAAGTGAGACACTTCAGGACCCAAATTGCATATCTATCAACAATAATGATGTATCATATTTGTTTAGGACCTCTAAACATCATAGAAAGACTCATGTTTGAGATTCAAGAAAGTTAGTATGGTGAAAAATTTCCTGTTTGAATGCTTTTGGGAAATAGTGTCTTGTGATGCATCTCAAAAGGAAAGTGCCTTAATATATACCACCATTATTATGCATTATTACCCCCATTCATTTCCATTCATTGGAGACGTTGGATTAAGGTTTTTGTTTTCTTCCATTCCCTTTGTGGCATTATAATATGGTCTTATATCTATCTACATGGATAGACTAGGGTTTCATATTGTGGATAGATGAGGATAATGATTTATATAAGGTTAGGGTGGTGAATTTAATAATTAATTTACTTTATTTTTGTGAATCATCATGTATTGGAATCTCCAATTTCCATAGCTATGATGATTACACCATAATGTATGCAATGGTAAATAAGGTTACCTTAAATTTTAATATGGTGCTAAGGTTTACATATACATGTACCTAAAATTGTGTTTTTCCCATACCATTAATAACTAGATATAACCCCAACCTCTGATACCATACTGGACTGATTTAAAGCAATGATGGTGGGAGGATTGTCAGGTCACCCATCCCTGAGAAGATCAATGCATGAGTGTATAAATGCACAATAACCATTTTATTAATTATTCATATAATATTGTATTACAAAGAATCCCAAAGGGTAATGATTTCAAGAAGAAGTGAATGTATAGTCTAAAGGAGGGGGTGAATAGGCTATATAGAAATTTTCTAAATTTTGTATTTATAAATATTTAGTAGTGACAATGTTATCATAAAAAAACCCAAGTAGAAAAAGGAGGAGGAAGGAGTAGAGTGAACACCACTATTTCACATAGTTTAAAGACCATAAACGTTTCCCAATCCACAAATAAGAATCTCAACCACTAGGTTTAGAAAAACAAAATTTATTGGAAGTAGACAAGGAATTCCATATAGGATTAGATATTTATCAATTGTTAATAAAGACAAAAATGCTTTCCATCTTCTCTATATCTTGACAGCGGGAGATCACATGTATTTCTATATAGGGATACCAAAATACCACCTCAACATTTTTTTTTCTCATGGTTGAAGGGAGGGTCATCAACATTATCTTCTAGGCCAAAGGAGGATAGTTTTTGCTTCTAGACTAGTTGTCTCTTTACTCACATTGTAGCATCATTAGATTACTTCTTTACAAGTGAAATAGATTGCAAGAATGGAAATACAATTCTAGCACGCATGATTATTCTAATGAACTTCTTTAAATAAGAGGAATTATTTTTCTATATGGAGAATCACTACTTAGAGCACTAGTAGGGACTACTTAAGGCACTACATAAATATCATATTTTCTAAATGTGCTCTATGTATCAATTGTAGGTTCAAGTGAACAAATATGGTACATATATATAGTAACAAATTAGAGTTAGTGTGTGGAAACCAATTTGAGTGTCTAAGAGCATACTTGGTTAGTGAAGCCATTGGCTTGACTAAACAAACTAAAGGAGCCAATGTGTTCATACTACATCTTAGTCATAGTGTACTTTGTTTGAGATTCACATTGATGAGACTGTAATTTGACTAGAGTGTAAAGGGATGTGTATGGGTTCAAAACAAAGGTAAATTGAAATTAGTTTGATTTGACTACCCGACACTTATTCTTAAGTTTATATAATATGTGCATGATTGAAAGTGAGTTCAAGTGAGCCTATATCAATCGAACTATAAGTTTAAATGAGAACTCTACTGACCTAAAAGGTACCAAAAATTGGATTTTGGCTCTATACACTTCTACAATAAAGATAGTAATTTCTATGGCTTATTATGAACATAACTAAGAGAAAAACGTCCAAGCTGACCAAAACTAATCTTTTTACAAGATATAAAAAATAAAAAATTACAAGGTTTATAATCCATTAGAAAATAAAATCTATGCAAGTCATTTATCATTAAATGATATAAGTCCACTCGACATTGATCTAACTCATATGTTTCTAAAACACTTATTATCATAGTCAGAAAAAAAAATACACACTATTTCATTCTTCAAAATATTACTATAAGGTGCTCTTGGGAAAATAAAAAGAACATTAGGTGAAATGGAGCTAATACAAGGAATTGAAAAAAATCATACATGTATCCAGGAATATGATTCCCATATATATAATCCTCAAGGATTTTGCATGATAAAAAATTAATAATCATCATATCTTGGCAATATCATCTAAAACAATTAATTGTCATTGCCAATGAAACTACATTGGCATGTGGAAGAAAATTAGTTTAAACTATATTTATATAATTATTAAGTCTTGGAATAGAATGATATAATCATTTATCTAAAAAATGAGGTTTCATTTCACCAACAAATAAACATATTTTTTATGCAATTTCAATTTTAAAAGATATGAGGATACATACAATACACTACACTAGGTTTTGATATGCGAAGATTATACCTAAAAAACCTTATGTTTATTTTGAAAACATCATATTTATATTGGTTCTTACCACCATAGGCTTAAAACATAATGATAAGAACAAAATACCTAAGAATTGCATATGTTACTTCTCACAATATCATGGAATATACATTTTTGTGACGTTTATGAAATGTCACCAAAATAAAACAAAAATTAGTTAACCAACATTTCATTTAACCCTCTTATTTTCCATTTTACAACTAAAAACATATATAGGTCAATCGAACATAACATATATTTTTAGGTTGGGTGGGAAGTCTGAGATGCTCCTCACCATAAACAGAGGTTTTCTAAAAAGCATCAAGTATCATATACTTGATTTGGATATCCAGTATAGAAGGATATGATTTGGTAGGGTAATAGGTAGCTTCATCGTGATCATCCCCACTTTGGGAAATCTATGTCCATATTTGTATGAGGAATCATTTTCAATCATAATTATGAGTGAAGATAGTCAAGTTAATTTATTGTTGGATATACAAATCTTGGACCAACTTATGCATACAAATCCACAATTTAAAGAAAACCATTTTTGATATTTATATGGATTTCATTGGATTTAGTTTTCCTTTTATCCTAAATGTGAGTACAATATAAGAAAAATGATCTAACAAAAGTAATCTTATGATTTAAATAAAATCAACCAATTGCAAAAAAAAAGAAATTTGAAGTAAAATTCACACTTTATATTTTTAAAAGCTTGTTATATCCTAACCCTTGAGATTTAAATTCCTATTTATAGAATAATAATTGGTGTTCGAATTAATTTCCATGGAATTTCTTGAATTCTTCCTTTGAAACCCTATTTTTTATATTTTCTTCTATTTCTCTACCTTATGCATATTACCAACACTTCATCTATTTTATGTTAATAAAAATGTATATTTTACTTATGTATTTAATCAGGAGTGTTGAATAAGAAAGAAATGCTAGATATAGATATTTTTAGATTGCAACTTCATTTAAACTTTACTTGCCATGTACTTGAATATATTTGGTTTGCATTGACACCACATTGATAACACCCATTTTATGGTTGCTAGAGCTTACATTTTATTATCAAAACAACCTCCAAACCTAACTTCCTCTTCGTTTTATCTTATTTGTTGTGAAGAAATCATGCCCACTATGCACCTGACAATATTTCCCATCTTTTGCAGGGTTTCTCTTATTTCTTCCACTTGAAGAGCACCAATGGGCCCATCAGGCCCATCAGTAGTAAAGTCCTCATCCCGACTCTAGTAGCATGCAAGGTGACATACCCTCTTACCCATCATGGTCGTTGTCCGATACGAAATCAACCTGGTGTGGGTGTGTCATGCGGGAGCCCTGGTCGCTACAACTCTCTACTTGATATGGTGCCTTACTCATCACAGTTCACTACCTAACAAGGTCGTTACATGATAGGGCCACCCCTTGGTGTCACAGCTCGATACGGCTCCAACCCGCCACAGTTGTGCACAATGCACTCGATGCCTGATAGGTTTATAGCCCGACACACGTGTCGGGCAACATACGTATCAGCCCTTCCCGAAGCCACGAGGAAAGAACCACGGACGAAGGACACATGGTCCAAAAAAAGCCACAACTCCCATCAACTCGCTGCCTATAAATAGCAGCTATAAGCCTACGATGGGAGAGGTCGGACCCTACGAGAGCTAACTCCCAGAGCAGAGGAGCTAGTGCGTCGAGTTCCAGAGTCTGTCGGGCGATACTAGGTGAGCACACCCCCATCCCGAGAGGGATGGGAGGAGTTCACTTAGGAACCATTCCGGTAGCAGCAAGCAGCATGATATGATCCTCAAGGCCACTTTGACATTGTTGAGTTCCTATCTGGGCCTCAACCCAAGACGGCCCACCCACCTATACTTGACACGAAGAACCCGAGAGCCTTAAGATAATGTTTACCCGACATGTATCCTAACCCGACACGGTACCCAACCTGATATGGTTTATACCCGTCAGGGCTGCAGCCTGACACGACCATATCGGGTAGAAGTCCTATCCCGATACACTTCTTACCCATCACGGTTCACGACCCGACACAGTCAAGAACCCGACACGGTCGTATCCTGATAGGGCCCCTACCCGATACTAGGTTAGCATTATCTTAAGTGTCTAATTCTATGTACTTCGATCTCCTAAATCAAGGAGATCGATACCTATCTTCCCTTTACAATATTTACTTCCATTTAATTACAACACTATAACTAAACTTTTATGTCTCTTTATGATTATTGGAATCTGTGGAACTTATCTCATATCGTTCAATGCACAGCTTTATTTCGTTGGCTGATTTCTTCATGACATTTGAGATATAGTCTCTTCTTTCTGATTCATGCTTTTAACTAGCTATCGAATGGTGTTTCTTGTTTTGACTCCTTCAAGAAGGGGACATTGTAAACTTCTAGAGCTTGGACTTATTCAAGTGTACGAGAGTATCCGAAACCAGAGTTGTGCCCAGTCTACCTTTCCAAGCAAGCCCATTCCTGGTACCTTTGAGAGAAGGAACTTGGTGCATGGATTGTTGGTGCCTTCTTTGAGAGAAGAAGGTGTTGGATGTAGATCTCTGCCGCTTGTTACAATTAAGTTATCTTCCTTCGTGCTATGCCCCAAAGATAGTTTTATCTCCTCAGTTTCCTATATACAAAAACTACCATAAAAACTTCTAAAACCCAAAATACCCAAAGCTTTAATCCTTCCGATAACTCCCTTTGGATATAGGTTTTCATTTTATTCTTCGTGATTCTTTTGTTTCAACAAACCCATGTCCTTTGACTTTTTGACATGCTTAGACAAGTAAAACTTGGGTTTCGAAGCGCTATTCTTCAAGTCCCTGTGTTCGACCCAAAAATTCTTTGACCCCATGTTAGTTGCAGGAGTCTTAAACATTCAGGTATTATAAATTACTAAAGTCTAATGACCTAGACATGTCTCCATTTTTGGACCCAAGTTTAAGGCTTGTCAATTTTTTGGCATCGTTGTCGGGAACTCATCAACAAATACCATTCTACGAACTCAAGTTTTACTTGCACTTGGCCAAAAAACCTTGTAAATATGCATATAATATTGCAGATACTTATTATACATAATTTATACAACTCACTCACACTTTTACACCTTTTCTTTTCAGGTACTTCTTCATCTCTTCGAACCCTCCTGTGTCTGACAAGCAATGGCTGAACAAGCACCTGAATCTTGGTCTCTTCGCTCTTTTGTCCAAGTCAGGGAAAACGAAGAGAGGAATCTGGTGGTGGAGCAACCACTCAATGTAGCCAACTTTGAGTTGAAGCCTGCCTTTCTCCAGTTGTTACAGCACAACCGGATTGGAGGGAACACCATTTAAGAGAATCCATACAACCACCTTACAAAGTTTCAGAGGACTTGCAATACTTTCAAGATCAATAGGGTCCCGATATCCTACATCTACACCCAGTGCTTCCCTTTCTCCTTGAGGGACAAAGCTCTGGAATGGTACACTAGTCTCCAAGATGGGAGTCTACCCGGCTGGGAACATCTGGCTAATGCTTTCATCGTCAAGTTCTTCCCTATAGAGAGGATGATCAAATGCCAAAACAAGAGAACTAGGTTCTCACAAAAGGTTTTGGAGAATCTGCATGAAACCTGGGAGATATTCCAAAGCTATCAGAGAGAGTGCCCACACCATGGTTTTTCTGAGCCCAAGCTGATCACTACCTTCTATAATGGGTTGTGTGTCAGAGAAAGGAAATCATTGAATGTTGTAGCATGTAGAGATTTCTTGGGGCTCAACGCCCAGAGAGCAAGGGAGATTATAGACAATATGGCCACGAACCAGCAGGACAGTGAATATGACAGTGAGTCAATGAGTCACTCCACTCTAGGAGAATCCAAGGTGATGGAGGCACTGTCAGCTAAGTTGGACAAGATCGTCACTGATGTCTAAGCCCTGAAGGACTAGAACTATAAAGGGAAATTCTGGCAAGAAGTAGTTAGAAGTTGCATCACGTGTGGGGAGCCAGATCACTTGTATGACTTCTGCCCACACACAGCCGCCCAAAGTGAGCCTCATGAAGACAACATGGAGAATGTGAGCTACTCTAGTATTGGTGCCCCAATCACCCTGGTTTTTCATACAACAATACCAGCGTGGCTGAGAATTCTCACCAGCTGGTGGGCAGAGCTTCTTCAGGAGGACAACAGAATCAGTAACGTCAAGCAGGTTTCCAGCAGTAGAGAAACTACCCAAACGCCCAGCAAGGTCAGCAACAGCGACCGTCAATGATGACCGAGTTGATGTCCTTTGCCAAGAAGCAGAATGATCTAAATGAAAAGCTGCACAACAGTTCCTTAGACAACACGACATTGCTCAAGTTAATGCAACAACAGATGAGAGGTTTTTCAGCTCAGATTGGGGAGCTACAACAACATAACAAGCATATAGACCAGCTGTTAGCAAGCCTAGCCCAAAGTATCAACCATCAAGTAGGGTGATTCCCCTCCAACACTGTGGCGAACCCATGAGGTAATGAAACCACAAAAATGGCTGTGATAAGGTCAGGAATAGTGATACACCTAGCCCACAAGAAGAGAGCAATAGTAGTAACAACACCAGTCATGGATGTAACCCTCAAAGAATCACCAGAAGGTCCTGCAAAGCAGATGAAAGTAACAGTGAAAGGAGAGGATGACACGACTTCCGAGGAGCTTCCGGATAAGTATGCACCCCGCATACCTTTCCCGCACAAGTTGGTGAAAGCTCAATTGAAAAAGAGATATGAGATGTTCATGGCTGCAGTAAAGAAGTTGCACCTCAACATACCATTCTTGGATGCCATCGAGGAGATGCCCACCAATGCAAAGTTCCTAAAGGACTTGATCTCAAGGAAGAAAAGGGGGGAAGACGTTGAAACCATGAAGCTAGCACAAATGTCCAGTTCCTTTGTAGAAGCAAGTATGCCTTCTAAGAAGAAAGATCCCAGAGCCTTTGTCATCCCCTTTCAAGTTGGGGACAACATGACTCATAAAGGTCTAGCAGACCTGGGAGCAAGTATTAGCTTAATGCCCTTATCCCTTGCAAAGAGGTTAGGACTTACCAATATGGTAATTACAAATATGAGAATCCAACTTGCATATCACACCTTCACCAGACCGGTTGGAGTGGTTGAAGATGTTCCCATTAGAGTTGGGTGGTTCTTTATACCCTGTGACATCATTTTAATCGACACCGTGGAGGACCCTAGCTGCCCCATTATCTTCAGGTGACCCTTCCTTGCAACTGGCAGAGCACTCATTGATGTGGAGGCAGGTATGCTAACAATCAGAGTTGGAAGAGAGCACATTAACTTCAACATCTACAATTGTATGAAATCCCCCTCATTCTTTGAGTCCTCTTATTTCGAAGAAAGATATCAGAAGCTCTGCAATGAGGTAAGTGAAGAAAAAGCTATGGTAGACCCACTGATGCGTGCTTTAGCTGGCGAAGCACGGGTGGTCGAGGACTCGGAAGTGAAGGAGATACTGGCGTTTTTAGAAGTTGAATATTTGTATGAAGCAGAAGACCCAGTGGAGACGGTGATGTATGCTACCCTACAGAGCGATCTTGCTGAAGAACTAGAAGAGAAGACCCTACCTGAATTAAAGGTCCTGTTGAAAGGTTTGGAGTATCGATTCCTGGATGAAGAAAGGATGAATCCAGTTATCATCAACTCAGAGCTGACCGAAAGTTAGAAGGAACAACTACTGGTGGAGATGAAGCTTTGAAGAAAAGCCTTAGGTTACGTGATTGGAGACATAAGAGGCATCAACCCCTCTGTGTGTATGCACATAATCCATCTGGAGGAAAATTCCAAGCCTTATGCCCAGCCGCAATGAAAGCTGAATGAGAAGTTGGGGGAGGTGGTCAGCAAGGAAGTTGTGAAGCTCTGTGATGTAGGAATCATTTATGCCATTAGTGATAGTATGTGGGTGAGCATAACGCTGATCAAGGGAGATAATGGAGAAAAAGTTGCAACAAAGACCATCATCGGCTGGCGGATGTGCATAGACTATAGAAAGTTAAACGCCTCCACCCACAAAGACCACTTCCCTCTCCCGTTTATCGACCAGATGCTTGAGCGCCTGGTCCATTACTCATACTTTTGCTAGTTGGATGGATATTCAGGGTTCTATCAGATCCCCATTCATCTAGACGACTAGGAGAAGACTACCTTCATATGTATCTATGGGACTTTTTCTTTTAGAAGGATGCCCTTTGGGCTCTATAATGCACCCACAACCTTTCAGCGGTGAATGAACACTATCTTTGTAGATTTCCTGGAAGATAAGATGGAAGTTTTCATGGATGACTTCATCGTCTATGGTAGATCTTTTGATGAGTGTATGAATAACATGTCTTTGGTAATGAGGAGATGTGAAGAACAGAGTCTCACCCTTAATTGGGAAAAGTGTCATTTTATGGTACAAGAAGGAATTGTTCTAGGACATAAAGTGTCCAATAAAGGCATTGAAGTTGCCCAATCTAAGGTGGAGGCGATAGCCAAGCTCCCTTTACCCACATCTGTGACCGGAGTCAAAATATTCTTGGGACATGTCGGTTACTACTGAAGGTTTATCAAGGACTTCTCGAAGATTGTGAAGCCATTATCAAATTTTCTAATGAAGGATGTGAAATTTGATTTCACAGAAGAATGTCTCGCGACATTCTCCACCTTGAAAGATGCTCTGGTTTCCACACCCATTCTCCAGTCCCCCGACTGGAATCTTCCCTTCGAGCTTATGTGTGATGCTAGTGATTTTGTCATAGGCGCTGTCCTTGGGCAAAAGAAAGATAAGAAGCATCATGTGATCTTCTATGCCAATAAGATGTTAGACGAAGCACAGATGAACTACACCACCACCAAGAAAGAAATTCTAGCCATTGTCTATGCATTTGACAAGTTTCAATCTTACCTTGTGGGTTCTAAGGTAATTAATCACACAGACCACGAAGCCATTAAGTATTTTATGCAAAAGAAAGATGCTAAGCCTAGGCCGTTGCACTGGGAATTGCTACTACAAGAGTTTGATCACAAGATAATAGATAAGAAAGGTTCTGATAACGTGGTCACTGACCACCCATTGAGGATCAGAGTGGAAGACGACCACTTGTTGTTGATCAATGAAATCTATGCTGATGAGGCAATCTATGTTGCCCAGATGGCCAATCCTGAAGGGACATGGTACGTTGATATTTGTAACTACCTCTCCTGCAACCAACTACCCCCAGAGATATCTTATAAGCAGAAGAAGAAATTCTTCTATGATTTGAAGTATTATTACTGGGATGACCCTCTATTGTTCAGGCATTGCGCCGATAGCCTATACAAGAGATGTATACCCGAAGAAGAAGCCCCAAAGATCTTGTTTGAGTGTCACGTCTCTCCTTATGAAGGACACTTGGGGTCTAAAAGAACCGCGACCAAGGTTCTCCAGTCCAATTTCTATTGGCCCACCCTCTTCAAGGATGTTCATGTTGTTGTCAAAGCCTGTAACGAGTGTCAAAGAACTGGGAATATTTCTCATAGACATGAGATGCCCATGACTGAATGGATTGAAGTCGAGATCTTAGACATATGGGGAATTGACTATATGGGACCTTTCCCTTCATCATACGGGTTCAAGTACATTCTTATTGCGGTGGATTACATCTCCAAGTGGGTAGAATACACACTATCACCTGCGATGCCAAGTCTGTCATAAAGCTCTTTACTAAGATCATCTTCCCAAGGTTTTGAGTCCCGAGAATAGTTATTAGTGATGGTGGATCTCACTTTGCTAAAAGGCAATTTGAGTCACTTCTATGAAGATATGGCATTCGACACAAGGTTGCCACACCATACCATCCAAAAATGTTTGGTCAAGTTGAAGTTTCAAATAGACAAATCAAATAGATTCTGGAGAAAACAGTCGGAAAGTCTCAGAAAGACTGGTCTGGCAAGCTAGATGATGCTCTTTGGGCATACCAGATAGTGTACAAGATGTCGATCAGCACCACACCTTATCATTTGATATACAGGAAAGCATGTCATCTACCTTTTGAGTTAGAGTACAAGGCGTTATGGGCCATTAAATGTCTATGTATGGATCCGTCCCTAGCCGGAAAGAATAGGTTCCTCCAGCTCCAAGAACTTGAAGAACTTAGGCTTCATGCTTACAAGAATGCAAGAATCTACAAGTTGAGAACAAAAGTCTGGCATGATTCCCACTTGAGAAAGAAAGACGTCAAGGAAGGTGACAAAGTTTTGCTATTTAAATCTTCTATTCGACTTTTTCTAGGAAAACTACAGACTCGGTGGTCCGGACCGTTTGTAGTAGCGAAGATGTACCCATCAGGAATGATAGAGCTGTACAACAAAGATGATCCTGTGAAGGTTTTCCCAGTAAATGGACATCGAGTTGCCACTGTGATGGAGCTTCCACTCACGTGGAATTGTATGCACCACTAAAAATCCTAAAGATGGTAAGTCTTTAAGTTTAGCCTTGCTTATACTAGATAGAGAACTCCACCCACGTATGCTAAGATACGTGGAAGTCTTATCGTAGTATAGTTAAGGGTCGAATCCTCGAGACAACGGTCTTGTTGTTGCCAACAAGATGGAAAATGTTGAAATTTCACTTAACCACTCAATAGTCGGTATTTAGATCAAAAGGTTGATTTGGTTGTTTTAAGCTAAGTGCAAAATAAAGTAAAGAAAGCAGGTAAATCTAATGAGTTAAACTATGATAAAAGATCACTAGGGTGTGATCGGTTTTTCACCACCACTACACATCGATCAACACATGTAAAGAAAAACTTAACCTGCAAAAAGAGTCCAGTCAGTTAGTATCCTTGTAGACTTAGCTTCCTTTCGGAGAACTAACTACGAGAAGTGTGGGAATGTTGCAACGCCAGCCATTCCCGAGCAAATGGTCACATTACTTTGCATCATTTCCCTCGCAAAGCGTGTTCCTCGACTTATCAAGGTTGCACTTTCATACGTCAACTGATTCCATTTCATAGTATGAAAGTGCAACGGATGATAGTGAGTTTACTCCACTTCTTGAGATACACTTCTAGATACCGAAACAGATGCATGGTGAATACATGCACCAAGAACCAACATACAAACGAGTTTCGAATCTAATAGTACAAATGTAGACAATTCATACTAAGAGATAAAAGATAACACAAGTTGGAGATCAAGCAACATGCATTCATTAATCGTTTGATGTCGAACTGACAAAAATAAGAACTCTATATTACAACCTAAGGATTACATTTACATGTTATGAAAGCATGGGTAGCGGGGCTACTCCCCGCACCCTAGTAAGAGAGACTACTCACTCATGACTAGGACAAAGAAGGAGGAAGGAAGAGAGAGAGAGAGCATCATCCCCATGAAGGAGATTGGAAGGTCATCCCCTTGGAGAGAGAGAGCAACGATCCACCAGTCTTCAAAGGTTGCACGATGATGAGATCTTCCCTGCCTGCCTTCTTTGGCGAAGAAGGAGAAAGCAGCTTCAAGATGGGGTATGGGTCTCAGACCGGCAGCCCCAGGGCGGAGGGTGGAAGTAGAAAGAGCTCTAGAACGATTGAGGCAGCCTTTGGGCGTCTTAGCTTCTCCTTTTTGAGGACCCCTTTGGGTCTTATTTATAGGCTTAAGTGTAGCCCAAACGATCTTGAACCCGTTTGGGCGCTGAACTCGTTTGAGCACTGAACCCGTTTGGGTGTTGAACCCGTTTGGGTGCTGAACCCGTTTGGGCGTTGAACCCGTTTGGGCGCTGAACTCGTTTGGGCGCTGAACCCGTTTGGGTGCTGAACCCATTTGGGCACTGAACCCGTTTGGGCGCTGAACCCGTTTGGGCACTGAACTCGTTTGGGCGCTGAACCCGTTTGGGCGCTGAACCCGTTTGGGTGCTGAACCCATTTGGGCGATGAACCCGTTTTGGGTTTGAACGGTCTTGGGACCGTTTGGGCTTGAATGGTCTTGGGACCATTTGGGCTTGAACGGTCTTGGGACCGTTTGGGCTTGAACGGTCTTGGGACCGTTTGGGCGTGAACAGTCTTGTAATTTCTTTTTTTTTGTATTTTTCTGCAAGGATAAAGAAGAGGGAAGTTAATCTAAGTATGTGTCAGCAATAAGGTACAGAGTTAATGATTCTATCTATTTTATCTAAGAAAGAGTATGAAAAACAAGGGAAAACCAATAAAATAACATCACAAAGTGAGAGGTTATCACCCCCCTAACTTAGAGTCTAGCTTGTCCTCAAGTTAGATAGAGCTAAGGCATGCAGTGGCGAGGCGATTTTATTTAGTTAGGGTTTCCATACTCTTGTTTCAATTCTCAACCTGAGTTCTCCTCAAATCATATCGGATCTTATTGCTTGCCTTGACTCTTTCAGGTTTTTGAGGGATGCATGGGTCTCAAGTTCCTTCCGTATCTCGTAGCTTGCATTGGGACCACTTTTATTTTGTGCATGTTGTTGACTCTAATCAGCTTTATACCCCTCTGAAGAACCTATCGGTAACTAGAGTGGGTATGAGGGTTGGCTAAAGGCTTAAAGTGTAACTCTCCCTTTTTGTGGGAGAGGGCTTATCTATGCTTGTAGAGACTCACTACTGGGCACGACACATCTGCCTTCATGAGGGCGGCTGAATGTACCGACCAGGTGAGCTCTTTATCAGCCTTTTCTTATATTTGGAGACCTTAGGATCCCACTACCGGGCACAACACATCTGCCTTCATGAGGGCAGCTGAATGTACCGGTCGGGTGAGACCTTTATTGGCTCTTCTTATAAGTCCTTATGCATGGCACAACTCTCATGTTTTTATTCGACACTCTGGCTTTTATTCGAAAAACTCACAGGCTTGGGATTTGGGGATTATTTTGGAGTTTATTTTGGGCGGCCAAGCCTCTTTTATTTGAAGAGGGAAAAGTTGTTCTTAGAGTTTTTCGACATGCACTTATTGTGTGGTCCTCTTGCAAGACTTCTTAATTCGGAAGTTGCCTGATACCCCTCTCGTCCTTGAGAGCTCGGCTTATTTCTGCCTTCATATTGACCTGTGGAGAGTCAGATATAGAAGTGAAACAAAAGCATAAAAACCAAAAGTGAAGGTGATTTATTAATTCGCCATTACATGCCTATATGCTAATCTTATTATTTCCTTTTGAAGACAAATTGGATTCTAAGTTAGCTGAGGATGTCCTTTCAAAAAGGAGTGTTATTTATTATGCACAAGATTTATTTTAACTGGGATAAAACTAAAAAGAAAGGCTAAATGTAAAGATAAAAGGAAAAGAAAAGCGAGTTTTGTTCAGGGGAAAAAAGTATGAAAGAAAGAGAGAGTAGAGGGAAAAGTGTACCTCGCCCTTATCAAATGTACTCCCCCCCCTAACTTATCCTTCACTCTGTCCTCAGAGTGTCAGAGTGATAGGTTGAGAAGTGTATTGACAAGGGCATTTAGGCTTCTGTGAGTCCTTTATTTGCCCCATGAGTTCTGAGTAGATTGGATGCGAACTTTCCACGGAGAGCGTGGTAATCCACGGCTGTCATGTCCTCTACTGGTTTGTGAAGGGCCACGATGGTGTACATTCAGAAGAGGGTGTGGAATCCGCAGTCATTGGATTCGCGAATTTGCTGGGGGCACTTGTGGCTGAAGGCTGGGGGTTTGAAGTGTTCTTTACCATAAGCCCGTGTATGCTGGCTTAAGAGATCGTGTAGTTTGTCAGCACACTCCTTTGCTACTTCCTCCGTTGGTGTCCTTGGTGCCGTAGTATACTCGTTCTGGTCTGGATCATACTAACTGTCAGAACTGTTATAAATTGTTGTTGTTCCATCGTGCAGGTTGGTTGCTAGTAGCATCCAGTGCTCTTGATGAAGGAAAGGAAGCATGATGAATTTCGGAGTTGTGTGTTGGAGGTAAGATATGAGTGTTGCCGATGTTCCGAAATTCTTCAGACCTAAGAGATCGTCCTTCCTGTAAGCAGACGCCATCTAGACCATGTGATGATTCCGGCCGAGTAAGAATTGATAAGCGGTCATCACACTTACGGGCATAGAACCTTTGATTTGTACGGTCGCTCGGAGGTTATCTGCCATAACCAAAATGTCTCCATCTAGAAAGACAAGATCCTCTTTTTAGGCATGTAGTCTTGACATGATAAGCCAAAGCTCATTGTCGGAGAGAGTCTTGCAAGCCTCAAGATCAAAATTTGGAAAAGTTGGTTCAATGGCAGATAGGGGCACCATTTGTGATCATAAACTGGTAGCCCCGTTAAAGATATCCAGAAGTTGTGTTTGTTGAACTTGGGGTTGTCTGTGCCAACAGCCTTGGCTTTCTTCAGTTGCTCTTGGTTATCTATAAAGATTTCATTTAGCATATTTTCAGTTATGACCACTTTGTTGTTGAAGATTCTGGTGGATATTCTACGGTCACCACCGTCCTGTGCTTTATCCAAGGTATCCACTGCTTCTTTAGTGAAAAAGGTGAAGAACTCCGTTGTAGGCTCGACGTATGAAGATTCGGTGACAAAGCAAAGTCGAGAGAGATTGGAATTGTCAAGCAAAGTGAGGATTCTATTGTAGATCCCCATCTTCATAAGTATGCTTGGGCAAACGTACTTCGTCAGTTTTAGAGTTTGTTTAATGGATGGGAGGGTATGGATGTAAAGATTTCCTGGTGGTGGTGCGGTGGTGGTGATGGGGGGGGGGGAAATAGGAACGGTAATGGTGGCAGGGGTGGTGGTGATGGTGGTGGTTGGTTGGATGGAGGATGGTGGGATGAAACTTGCCAGGATCTGTTCCCTTGCAGTGGCAGGGTGAACCTTCTTCCTTGCCCTCTTCTTTGGTTGTGGTGTTGAAGTGGTTGCTTGGGCCTTCCTTTTCCCCATGGACTGTTTGGTAGGGGTCTGCCTCCGGTGAAGGCTCATATTCTGAGGATTCGTCGGATGAGATTTCTTCGACTTCCTCTTCAGAAGGTTCTTCATCTAAGCAGCGGTTGATGTGTTTTATATCATGCATGACATCGATCAGGTCCACTTCTGCTGGGACTTGTCCAGTATTTTTATAGTGGTCAACTATCTGTTGAAGCTTCGCTCGTTCAGCTATTAATTCCTCTTTTGTCCAAAAGGAATCTTCGGTTGTTCATGTTGGTTGCTTTGCAGATGAGGCCATTCTAAAATTTCTGTCAAGAAAAATAAGAGTTAGAGTTCTGAAATTTGTAGTTAAACAAGTTTATTAAAATAGAGCAGTATTATTGAGGTTTGGTTGAATCCAAACGGGTTGAAGACCCGTTTGGCACCAAACGGTTTGGAGACCATTTGGGGCCAAACGGTCCTGCGTCCAAACAGGTTGAACACCCGTTTGGCACCAAACGGTTTGGAGACCGTTTGAGGCCAAACGGTCCTGCGTCCAAACGGTTGAACACCCATTTGGCACCAAACGGTTTGGAGACCGTTTGAGGCCAAACGGTCCTGCGTCCAAATGGGTTGAACACCCGTTTGGCACCAAACGGTTTGGAGACCGTTTGGGGCCAAACGGTTTTGCGTCCAAACGGATTGAACACCCGTTTGAAGCAGACCGTAGGGAAGGTGAAGAGTCGGGCTATTTGTCGGCGAGGGACGGTGGGAGGGAGGCCAAAGTACACTCGTCGGCAGTGGCGACGGCGGTAGCGAGAACTGCGAAATCCAAAGGTGGAGACGGTGGCGTTGCTCTACCTGTGGAGACGGTGGAAGAAGAAGATCTGGAAGCAAGCGGCGATGCGCGAGCAAAGGAACAGAGCCACGTGTAGACAGCGGTGAAGCTTCATTCGGAGGCGATAACGGCGGTGGGAGTCGGAGGCGTAGGAGCGAAACGGGAGTGGAACACTGAAAGCGAGAAAATGGGATTCTAGAAGAAAGAAAGGAGGGTGCGGGGTATTATTTATAGGATTTGGGGGGGGCGTCCTTACAAATTCCCGAAGTCAAATGGGTTTGAGACCATTTGAACTCCAAATGGGTGCGAGACCGTTTGAACTCCAAACGGGTGCGAGACCGTTTGAACTCCAAACGTGTGTGAGACAGTTTGAACTCCAAACGGATGCGAGACCGTTTGAACTCCAAACGGGTGCGAGACCGTTTGAACTCCAAACGGGTGCGAGACCGTTTGAACTCCAAACGGGTGCGAGACCATTTGGGGAGGTCAATGTTTTTGATGTTTTTGATTTTTATGTTTATTTTCATTATGTGGATTTTTATATTTTTCAGGAAAAAAGAAGAAGATGAAAATAAGGACAAACGAAAGATGATGATACTCAGATCTTGGGTTGCTTCCCAAGTAGCGCCTGGATTTAATGTCGCTGGCTAGACGAAATTCTACTCTGGCTATGCTGATATTATAGGATCTTGGATCTCTATAGTATGTCTTGGCAATTTGTCTGCTGGAGTGTAGTATTTCTTTAATCTATGACCGTTGACGGTTCTTTCTCCCCCGTTATCATCAAGGATAATGACTGCTCCTGTCGGGTAAATATGTTTGATTGTGAAAGGCCCCGACCATTTTGTGCGTAGTTTTCCAGGAAATAATTTGAGTCTGGAATTAAATAGGAGAACCTTATCTCTGACGATTATATCCTTTCTTTTTATGAGGCCATCATGCCACATTTTGGTTTGTTCTTTGTAAATTATGGCATTTTGGTATGCTGTCATTCGCCGTTCTTCCAATTCTTGTAATTGAAGTTGTCTAGATTCACCGGCTCTTTTAAGGTCAAAGTTCAATTGCTTGATAGCCCACCAAGCTTTATGCTCTGATTCAACTGGTAGATGACATGACTTCCCATACTCCAATTGAAACGGTGTTGTTCCAATTGGTGTTTTGAACACTGTGCGATAGGCCCATAGGGCATCAGGAAGTCTGGTAGACCAGTCTGTGCGGTGCCTATTAACAGTTTTTTCCAAAATGGCTTTGAGTTGCCTGTTGGATACTTCAACTTGTCCACAAGTCTGTGGGTGATAGGGTGTGGAAACTTTATGGTTGACTCCATATTTTCTTAATAGAGCTTCGAAACTCCGCTCAAGAAAATGAGATCCGCCATCGGATATTATTGTTCTTGGAATGCCAAATATGGGGAATATTATTTCTTTAAACATTTTGATTACTGGTTTGGAATCACAAGAAGTGGTTGGTAGAGCTTCTACCCATTTCGAAACGTAATCCACAGCAACTAGAATGTACGTGAATCTGTAAGATGGGGGGAAAGGACCCATATAATCTACTCCCCAAACATCAAAGAGTTTGACTTCTTGCCACATATTCAATGGCATTTCGTTTCGTTTGGTTATTCCTCCAGAGAGTTGGCATTTGTCACATGATCGCACATAATCATGTGCATCCTTTGCGATAGTTGGCCAGTAAAAACCAGATTGAAGAATTTTAAGAGCGGTTTTCTTAGAGCTCATGTGCCCCCCAGTATGGCCTAAGTGACAGTGCTCTAAAACTGGGATGATTTCTGTTTCTGGGATGCATCGACAAAAAAGTCCATCAGCACATAAGCGGAATAGGTAGGGCTCGTCCCAGAAATACTGCTTAGCGTCATGAAGGAATTTCTTTTTGTCATGGGATGATGCATATGGATGGATGATTCCTGTTGCCAAATAATTCACAATATCAGCATACCAAGGAAATCCAGTAGTAATCTTCATTAGTTGATCATCCGGTAAAGAGTCTTGAATGGGTATGTTATTAGTGTCTTTAGCTTCAATACGACTGAGGTGATCTGCGACGACATTTTCAACCCCACTTTTGTCTTTAATCTCTAAATCAAACTCCTGAAGCATTAATACCCATCTGATAAGTCGGGGTTTAGCATCTTGTTTTTGGATCAAGTATCGTATAGCAGAATGGTCAGTATATACTATGACTTTTGACCCTATTAGGTAAGATCGAAATTTTTCAAAAGCATAGATAACTGCCAGGAACTCTTTTTCAGTGGTAGTATAGTTCTTTTGTGCCTCATCAAGTGTCTTGGAGGCGTAATATATGACATAAGGCTTTTTGTCGATCCTTTGTCCAAGGACTGCCCCTATAGCATAATCGCTAGCGTCACACATAATTTCAAATGGCTGCGACCAGTCAGGAGCTCTTAGAATAGGGGCAGAGATAAGGGCATTCTTCAGAGTTGTGAAGCTATTAATGCATTCTTGGTCAAATATAAAATCTGCTTCTTTGGTCAGCAGGTGAGTCATTAGCTTTGCTATCTTTGAAAAATCTTTTATAAATCTTTTGTAGAATCCTGCATGACCAAGGAATGCCATGACTCCTCTGATGTCTTTAGGTGGAGTTAGCTTTCAGATGACATCAACCTTTGCTTGATCCACTTCAATCCCTTTTTCACTTACTCGATGTCCTAGGACCACACCTTCAGTCACCATAAAGTGACATTTTTTCCAATTCAAGATCAGGTTGGTGTCCTCACATCTTTGTAAAACTCTTCCTAGATTGAGTAAACAATTATCGTAAGAATCTCCGTATACTGAGAAATCGTCCATAAACACCTCCATGATGGATTCTGTTAAACCGGAGAAGATAGCAGACATACATCGTTGGAAAGTGGTGAGTGCGTTACATAGCCCGAACGACATTCTTCTAAAGGCATATGTCCCAAAGGGACATGTAAAGGTGGTTTTTTCCTGGTCCTCCGGGTGTATGGGTATTTGGTAAAACCCGGAGTAACTGTCGAGGTAACAAAAATATTTTTGATGAGCTAGGTGTTCCAGGACTTCATCAAGGAAAGGTAAAGGGTAATGGTCTTTCCTTGTGGCTTTGTTCAACTTTCTGTAATCTATACACATTCGCCATCCAGTTACAGTCCTGGTAAGCACTAGTTCATTTTTGTCATTTAGCACTACAGTAGTGCCTCCCTTTTTTGGAACAACCTGAACGGGACTGACCCACTAGGAGTCAGAAATAGGATAGATCATGCCAGCTTTGAGTAATTTAAGGACCTCCAGACGCACTACTTCCTTTAGATTAGGATTCAGTTTTCTTTGATGTTCTCTAGAGGGCTTGAATTCATCAATCATAGGAAGTCTATGCATACACATGGCTGGATTTATACCTGTTAGGTCGGTTATCTTATATTCGATGACCTTTTTATGCTTCTTCAGCTCTTCCAGAAGCCTTTCTTCTTGATCTTCTGTAAGAGTAGAGCTGATGATGACAGGGCATAATTTCTCCTCATCTAAAAAGGCATGTTTAAGACCTGAAGGTAAGGTCTTCATTTCGAGGCCTTGGGTTGCTCAGCGGCTTCTAGAATAGTAACGGCTTTAAGTTATTCAAAAGTGGCCTTTGGCACTTTTTCAGACTTTTCCAGATGTTGGAGGCACTGTCAAACTAATTCATTTGTTGAGAATTCAACCTCTGGATTGATTAGAACATTTTCAAGTTTGTCAACTGGCTCAGAGATTTCCAACTATGACATTTGTTGAATAGCATCAAGGAGGAAAACCTCCTCTTGGATGTTGGGCCCTTTCATACTATTAAGGACTTGAAATTGAATTGCTTCTTTTCCAAGCCTAAGAATGATGGTTCCAGCTTCAACGTCAATCAGCGCTCTGGCAGTAGCGAGGAATGGTCTACCAAAAATGATTGGGTACCTCAGGTCTTCTTTAATATCCATGACAACAAAGTCGCATGGTACGTAAGCATCCTTGCCTATCCTTATCGGGATATCTTCAATGATCCCTAAAGGTGCGGTTATAGTGGAATCATCTAATTGGATAGTCATTGTTGTAGGCAGCAATTCAGTGAAACCCAGACGTTTGCACATTAAGTAAGGCATAATAGATATGCTGGCTCCAAGGTCAGCTAATCCCTTTTTTGCAGATGTGTTGCCAATGCAACATTGGATTCCGAAGGAACCCAGGTCCTTCTTCTTTTTGGGCATCTTGTTTAAGATGATGTCTGAAGTGGTCTGAGCAAGCTTAACAGTTTCCTACTCCTCGGTGATGTATTTTCTTGATAGTAAGGTCTTGAGGTATTTTGCCCAGGCCGGCACCTCAGAAAGAGCATCAAGGAGCGGGATATCAATGTATAGTTTCTTCATTGCCTCTTTGAACTTTTGGAATCTGGTGTCCATCTTTGTTTCTCGTAGTCTTCCTGGGTACGGGATTCTTGGTTTATATTGTAGAACTTCAGGTTATGTGGACACTTTATCTTTGCCCTTTGTGCTTCCTGAGGGCTTTTCCATTCCTGGTTGCGGACTTTCACTTGTCATAAGAACCGGTGTGTCATCATTGTCAAGATCAATCTTGGTAGTCTCATGAAAAATGTGTCCAGATCTGGTGGTGACGGCATTCAACTGCTCATGTCTATTTTGTCTGTGCTTAGGATTCGATTCAGGCTGCCCAGCAAACGTACCTGCTGGGGGCTTTAATTGTGCGGCAATCTGAGCAAGCTGAGCTTCGACTGCTTTCTGCTGAGCATGCTGGTTAGCAAGCATAGTTTGTTGTGATTGTAACATCTGCCTGATCAAGGACATTTCATCTTCCGGTTGGGCAGGAGCATTTTTCGAAGGAATCGGTTGTTGTCCTTGCTACGATTGCTGCGAATGCAGCATTAGCTGAGGTTGCTGGGTGTGTAACTGTGGGTGGAGCGGAGGATGTGTATATTGATAATAAGCATTTTGATTCCTGGGGTAGTTAGCCCTGGGAAAGTTGCTCCTGGGATTCCCTTGATTTTGGTTGAAGTTGTTTGGGAACCCAGGTGGTAGCCTACTAGCAGATCCTCCCTGTGTTTGATGCTGAGGATTGGCAGTTCCAGCAGGATTTCCATACTGATACCCTGGATGATTCCTTGGCTGATTAGGGTTGTAGTAGACTTGACCAGGGATGGAGTTGATAGAGTTAACTTGTTCCGGTAGTTTCTCTTCTGACTGATCAATGGTGGGTTCATATGGTTGTGGTGGTGGATGCAGATCCATCATCACATTATATAGCATACCGCAGGAAAGGGTCGGATGGTCAGAAGCATGACAAGCCTCACAGGATCCCGTGACGGCTTTGACTTGTTGGACTGGTGGAGTTTTCTTCTTATCAATCTCTCCGAGAGAAGTCTCGAGAGCTTGCTGTTTATGAACTATGGTCTTCAGGACTTCAGCTATTTCTTTCATCTCTACTGATTCTTCAGCTTTGAAAACCTTGAGGACACCCTTACTGACTGACCGTCCCCAGTTGGATTGGTTTTCAGCTCCGAGAGTAACAATCTTCCATGCGTCCTCATAATTTTTCCTCATGAAGTTTCCTCCAGAAGAAGAATCTAAGAACTGTTTAATATCATCGCTTACTCCCCGGTAGAAGGTTTCTATCAGTTGATTCTGGGAAATTCCATGATGGGGGCATTTACGCAAAAGTTCTTTAAACCTCTCCCATGCCTCAACAAGGGTTTCTCCAGGCAGCTGAGAGAAATGATTGATCTGCCCTTTGATTTCATAGGTCAGTGAGGGTGGAAAGAACTTCTCTAAGAACTGTTCCTCAAGAGGAGCCCAGGTGGTTATTATTGGTTCTCTGTCAAGTGAGTTATACCAACTCAAGGCCCTCCCAGATAGGGTGAAATGGAATAGATGAAGCATTATCGCATCATAAGCGACACCAGCTTGTGGAACTAGGCGGCACAGTGCCTTAAACCTTTTTAGATGATCCATGCAATCATCTCCAGAACCTCCGGAGAAAGATATGCCTTGCATTATTTGGATCCACTGGGTCCGAATCTCGAAGTTGGGGATATTAATGATCGGAGGTCAGACTGGGTGGTTATCCTCATAGTTCTTTGGGATAGCGTAGTCCCTCAGTTGTTTGTTTCTTAATTCCAACTGAGCAGCTTGAGTTGCTGCCTCGGTTTCAGCTCTTATGCGAGCTTGCTCTTCCGCACGAATCTCCGCTTGGATTTGGGCACAAGTTTCAGCGATGAGTTGTGCCCTTTGAGCGACGATGGCGGCGTTGACCCTCTCCATTACCAAAGCATCCTGGCATTGATCTTCAGCCATTTGCCTGGCCCTTTGGCGATTGAGTCAGATGCGACGGTGGAAGCTTCTCTCTACCTCAGAGTCAAACTCTGGATCAGGGGAGAATCCGAGGTTATGCGCAGGTTGCATACACTATTTCTACCTGAGTAGAGAGAAACACCTTTAGATAATGACAAAAATATAATAGTTTCAAGAAGATATAGAGTTATGATTAAAGAAAGTGTAAAGTCCTAACCAACTAGAAAGGTACCAAGCGAAATTACAACGTTCCGTTGTCCCCGGCAACGGCACCAATTTTTGATGGAGCTTCCACTCACGTGGAATTGCATGCACCACTAAAAATCCTAAAGATGGTAAGTCTTTAAGTTTAGCCTTGCTTATACTAGATAGAGAACTCCACCCACATATGCTAAGATACGTGGAAGTCTTATCGTAGTATAGTTAAGGGTCGAATCCTCGAGACAACGGTCTTGTTGTTGCCAACAAGATGGAAAACGTTGAAATTTCACTTAACCACTCAATAGTCGGTATTTAGATCAAAAGGTTGATTTGGTTGTTTTTAAGCTAAGTGCAAAATAAAGTAAAGAAAGCAGGTAAATCTAATGAGTTAAACTATGATAAAAGATCACTAGTGTGTGATCGGTTTTTCACCACCACTACACATCGATCAACACATGTAAAGCAAAACTTAACCTGCAAAAAGAGTCCAGTCAGTTAGTATCCTTGTAGACTTAGCTTCCTTTCGGAGAACTAACTACGAGAAGTGCGGGAATGTTGCAACTCCAGCCATTCCCGAGAAAATGGTCACATTACTTTGCATCATTTCCCTCGCAAAGCATGTTCCTCGACTTATCAAGGTTGCACTTTCATACGTCAACTGATTCCATTTCATAGTATGAAAGTGCAACGGATGATAGTGAGTTTACTCCACTTCTTGAGATACACTTCTAGATACCGAAACAGATGCATGGTGAATACATGCACCAAGAACCAACATACAAACGAGTTTCGAATCTAATAGTACAAACGTAGACAATTCATACTAAGAGATAAAAGATAACACAAGTTGGAGATCAAGCAACATGCATTCATTAATCGTTTGATGTCGAACTGACAAAAATAAGAACTCTATATTACAACCTAAGAATTACATTTATATGTTATGAAAGCATGGGTAGCGGGGCTACTCCCCGCACCCTAGTGAGAGAGACTACTCGCTCATGACTAGGACAAAGAAGGAGGCAGGAAGAGAGAGAGAGAGCATCGTCCCCATGAAGGAGATTGGAAGGTCAACCCCTTGGAGAGAGAGAGCAACGATCCACCAGTCTTCAAAGGTTGCACGATGATGAGATCTTCCTTACCTGCCTTCTTTGGCGAAGAAGGAGAAAGCATCTTCAAGATGGGGTATGGGTCTCAGACCGGCAGCCCCAGGGCGGAGGGCGGAAGTAGCAAGAGCTCTGGAACGATTGAGGCAGCCTTTGGGCATCTTAGCTTCTCCTTTTTGAGGGCCCCTTTGGGTATTATTTATAGGCTTAAGTGGAGCCCAAACGGTCTTGAACCCGTTTGGGCGCTGAACTCGTTTGAGCGCTGAACCCGTTTGGGTGTTGAACTCGTTTGGGTGTTGAACCCGTTTGGGCGCTGAACTCGTTTGGGTGCTGAACCCGTTTGGGCGTTGAACTCGTTTGGGCGCTGAACCTGTTTGGGCGCTGAACCCGTTTGGGCGCTGAACCCGTTTGGGCGTTGAACTCATTTGTGCGCTGAACCCGTTTGGGCGCTGAACCCGTTTTGGGTTTGAACGGTCTTGGGACCGTTTGGGCTTGAACGGTCTTGGGACCGTTTGGGCTTGAACAGTCTTGTAATTTCTTTTTTTTTGTATTTTTCTGCAAGGATAAAGAAGAGGGAAGTTAATCTATTGATGTGTCAGCAATAAGGTAAAGAGTTAATGATTCTATCTATTTTATCTAAGAAAGAGTATGAAAAACAAGGGAAACCCAATAAAATAACATCACAAAGTGAGAGGTTATCACACTGGACGATGCTAAAGAAGCACCTGTTGAAGAAGCCTAGCAAAGACGGAGGATGTCGAGCTAACGACAGAAACCATAGCACTCCTTGGGAGGCAGCCCAAGCTTTTAATTTCCTAGGATAGGAAGTTATTTCCTTTTCCTGCAAAGAACATTATGAACACTTTCATTGTAATAAGGTTCGAGTCTATGCATACGCCACGCACACTGACTCTCATGTTTTCTGGGCCACTGACTAAGTTTCATCACCTTGATGTGTAATACTAGATGAGGTTGAGGTTTACACCTAGGCCGGTGATGTTTTACATGTCAAGCGCCTTTTAATTTCATTTTCACCCTTAATAAGCTCTTATAGTTCTTCGATTGCAACCGTGTCAGGCATGCATGATGTCCTAACTTATCACTCATAATCTGCATGTTGGGTTCTGTGTCGCCCAACCCGTATCAGGCAGGTGTCGCGCCTAGCGCACCAGTCATGTCATGTATTGCTCTATCAGTTAAGCACTCACGCAACATTGTGCCCAGAAGCTTCGCGCGAACCCGTGGCGTGTAAGGGGCATGCCGAGTAATGCCTATCACGCGACACGTGTACCGGCTGACACGCTTGTCAGGCAACACACTGCCTTCTCTAAAAGCCTCATGACGCAACATGACTAGACATATTTTATCGTGCTTTGGAATGTGATTTACGTGCATGCACGAAATGTGTACCCATTTTTACCTTTTAACCCTACTCATAGACGACTATATATAGCAACTTGAGATTTACCGTGTCAGGTTACTGAGGTTTAACTAACTTCTGCTCTCGTATCATGCATTCTCCTATTGCCCAAAGACATCCGAGCTCCCATGCTGGGTTTCCTGACTACCGCCCATTCGTGTCATGTTCACCATCTCTTCGCCCGACAAGGTAATGACATGTGATGCGTAAACTGTGTCATGTAAACATGTGTGTCACGTAGACACTATCACCCATCCGTATCATGTGCCATTAACGCCTAAACCATATCGTGCATCACATATCGTGTCCCTTCCTGTATCAGGCAAGGCTTTAAAAGTGTATCAGTTTCCCTGTCACTTATTTTGTATTGGGTTTTCGTCTGTGTCGTGTGACACAAGTATCACACAACACAATGAATCACGCATTTCTATCGGGCAAGGCTTTAAGTGTGTGTCGGTTACCCTATCATTTAAAAAGCATGTCATGTTTCCACCTGTGCCACGTGACACATGTATCGCACAACATGGGTGTCATGCTTTCCTTATCACGCTAAGTAAGTTTGGGCGGGGCTTGCTGACACTCCCCAACTATCGCTCGATGCACATATCGCTTAGACCATATCGCATTCCCTTGCTGCCAACTTCATGAGTGCATCATTTTCCCTTTTTCCCGATACCGGTTTATTATGAATATTGTTTGAGGAATGCATCGAGTTTCTCGGTATTGTGCACCTATATATTAGTTTTTGAATCTTACTAAATTTTTGCTCCAGAAACCCAATACCGATTTTCATGGGTGTCGCCCAAACCATATCGGGCGACATCATTCTTATGAACTTTCAGTTATAACGACCCTAAGTATCGAGCGGACATAATTTTTCCCTAATAACATTTTCTTATATTTAATTTCTTTATCTTTTCTTTTCATAAAATGACACGCACCAAAGAGACTGTTGTTTAGGTCGACGAGTAGGGTGGAAGGATCAACCCCGAGGCCACAGATGAATCCACCGTCGGGAGAAAACACCCTAACCCAACAACTGTTGGGCCCTCTGAGGCCGAGAAGTGACCTCAAGTCGAGTCCAACACAACCCCAGCCACGACGGTAGAACTCGAAGTTCTTGCCCACTCCCCTAGGTGCTAGAGTTGGCAAAAGCTGACCCAACTCGAGAAACCTGACCCGTGCTATCCGCAACCCGACCCAATTAAACCCGAAGAAAATATAAACCCGAACTCAACCCGACCCGACCCGATGTTTACCCGAAACTCAATATGACCCAGAATTGTCAGACCCAAACCTGACCCGACACCCGACCCGACCCAATGTTTACCCGAAACTCAATATGACCCAGAATTGTCAGGCCCAAACCTGACTCGACACCTGGCCCGATGATATTGCGTGACCCTAATCAACCTGAAAAAATCACAACCGGCTTGACCCGACTTGATATCAACCTGACCTGACATTGACCCGACCCGATGTCAACCCACCTAACACCAACACAACCCAATGTCAACCCGATCCAACACCAACATGTCCCTATATCAACCCGACTTGATGTCAAACCAACTCTACACCGACCTGACCCTATATCAACCTGACTTAACATCAAACCGACCTTATACCGACCAACGTAATGTCAACCCGATCCAAAATCAATCCAATAGAACACCGACCTGATCCAATGTCAACCTGACTGAGTACTAGTGAGTAGCAACTAGCGAGAAGTTGAGAAGTCAAGTTTTAGTTTTACAATAGATTTTCGTATGGCTTTATCAGTATATCATTTATAAGAAATAGCTTTCTTGATAATTTGATTGTAAGGAAAAGGAAGGGGGAATATATGAGGTAATGGATAGTAAAAGAAAAAATAACAAGTAAAAATATATTTTCTTTATTTTTTTACTTAATGAAACATATTAGTCATTACTCATTATCACAACTCACAACGTGACCTGAATGAGGTCCAACTCAAAGCAACTTG
The DNA here is from genome assembly GCA_963693085.1 of Alisma plantago-aquatica. NCBI lineage: Eukaryota > Viridiplantae > Streptophyta > Magnoliopsida > Alismatales > Alismataceae > Alisma > Alisma plantago-aquatica. The sequence goes on along the minus strand of OY856410.1, from coordinate 213,144,685 downwards.
ATTATACAAATATACAACCCAAGCAACCCCAACTTGATAACTACCCAATTCAAAATGACTAGATTCAAACTCGAGTTAGCCCTAGGAAATAGTGTAAATTGAAATGACCTGAAGTGATTTGATGTGAACCCAAACCAACCCAATATATGAATCTGAACAAACCTATACCAAAATTGACACGATCTGAACATGAGTTGACCTAAAAAAGCAAAATGAACCAAAGGGACCAAACATATACTAACTGACTCAACATGAAAGAATAAAATAACCTCAATTATCTTCGACCCATAATGACTATGGCCAAACCTGAACTGACCAGCCTGATTGCCAACTCTCTAATCTAAACAGACTGAGACCCAACCCAAAACAACTAGACATGAACAAAAAAACCAACCCAAGAAGACTCGATCTGATTACTACCCAACTTAAAAATGAATCGATCCAAAATTGAAGTAGACCGAGGAAAAAGTTCAAATTAACCCAACTTGATATTAAGATGACTCAAAATGATTTGACTTGAACCCGACCCCACACGATAAAGTAACCTAAAAAAAGTCTATACCTAAATTGACCCGACCCAAACCCGAGTTGACCTGAAATTACAAAATGACCCAAAGGAACCCAACCCGATACTAACCTGACCCAAACCCGACCGACCCAAAAGAATAAAATAACCTAAATTATCTCTGACCCATAATGACCCGACCTGAAATGACCTGAATCGAACCTGAACTGACCTGCCCAATTGCCAGCTCTACTGGACGCTTCGTACCTAGGAACACATACCACCAAAGGCGCTACACCAAGATGGAGGTGAAGGTCTATCGCCCAACCCAATTTTGCCACCACGCATCCTTCCGGCAAATCAACATCTTCGACAGGATGGAGAATGTCTTAGAAGCTTCCGGACTCTGGAAGATATGCTTCAACTTCTCCAAATCGTACACCGAGTTGATAAAGGAGTTCATCCCCTCCCTGTGTCAGGTTCCCAACACCCTTGAAGAAAGCAAAAAGTATGGTAGAGTGGATAGGCTGTAGGGGCACCTCTACAATCAAGAGCACAAAATAATAGAGAGGCTGCTCAATGATATCTTCTCAACCAACGCAGCCAAGCAAGAACTGCGCAACAATGGAGCCCGCATCAGTGACAATGATGGCTTCGACCTGGTCAAGCCGTGGAAGACACTGACAGGCGAGTCCTCCTTCAATCCAGGAAGCAAGGTGGTGGCGGTCCACTCCTACTTCTAGAGGATAGTCTACAAGATCATAGCTAGCCTGCTCTTCAACAAATATGAGATGAGAAACCTCTACACAAAAGAGTTTCACCTTATCTGGTATATCATGGTAGGCAAGACAATCAACTTGAGGTGCGACCTGCTCAATCGTCTACATCTGATAAAGGATTCCACCAAGGAATACAACATGGGAGGAATCGTCAACCTGATCATGGCCGGGCTTGGATATCCAAAGGAGCCACACATCCTGTCGTGAACCAAGGGTGACGATAAAATAGATATAAAGTTCCTCACCAGGGCGAGCATCATCAAGAAGGAGGATTGCCACCTCTTCTATAGGTTCACGAGGACTAACATCCTCCTTCCCTTCCCAAGCTGCATCAACTATGACACTTAGTCTTCATGATAGTAGAGTTCAAAGCTCTGACCGTCAACGCAGCTTATGCCACCACAACGACCATCTAAGAAAGGATGGCTGCCATAGGAAGGCTCACACCAATGGAAGCTCGGTGGGACAAGTCATCGGTGGTTGTCCTCGAGGACTCACCGGTCGTTGCCACCATCGAGCCGATCACCACCACCACCGCACCAGTAGCAGTTACTTCAGTGGTCTCTACCACCACCACCAAACCAGCTGCGGAGACCACAACAACACCCTTTGTGGCTACAAAAGAAGTGCCGACCATTGTGGAGGTCATCGACACAACTGAGGCAGTCACAACGGTCGTAGCCTCAGAGGCAGTTGTCGAGGCGCTACAAGCTTCAACCCTATCGATAATGGCAGAGGCCGCAACCACCCCCTTGGTGTGGTTGGATGCCTCTTGCAACAGAGAGGAGGTGTTCATCGAGCTCTTTGATGTTGAGCTCTGGTCTGTTCAGCAGACCCCAACACTGCCACCCACGAAGCCAGTGGTTGTCATGGAGGATGAGGTAGAGAGTTAGGTGGTCGATTAACACCCGCCCACTCTACCACCTTCTCCATGGCCCCATGCTAAGGAGGTAGAGGTATCCATAAAGGTGCCAACACTGTGCCCGGAGGCCACGCCCTCACGTACCATCCTGGTGGAGTCAGCCGCAATAGATGATGCATACTCTACAGGCTATGCCACCAACGCGAGGAGCGATACAAGGAGTCGGAGTCGATCGGCGGTCCCTTCCTATTTAGGGCACGCCTTTAGCTTTGAGTTTGATAACTTGCGGGAGGTAACGTGCAATCACAGTGGTACCTTTTCTTCCCTAACCCACAAGTTTTAGGTATTCCAGTAATGGCTGGGTGAACAGGAGTGTCAGTTGATGAGCCTAGTTGGTCTCCTCGACCAACTAGAAGTAATGAACAACACAATGTAGGAGGCACTCCAATGCCTAGACATCATCGAGAAGAGGCTCGATGAGAGGGACACCCACCGCCACTCAAGGCATTCCCAGAGGTCACCATCACTGTCGGCGTCCTCCTCTCCATCATCATCATCATCACCTTCCTCCTCCAACTCATCGTCCTCCTCCGATGCTATAGGGCCCTCAATAATGCCCGAGGAGGAGATGACCAACATAACTGTCGACGAGGCCCCCACAGAACAAGAGAGTACCTACGGCGTCGACGCATCTACTCCCATACAACCGCTAGAGCCAAATGAAGCAGCAAAAGAAATGTCTGAAGGCCTAGAAGATGATTCATCTGAGGAATAGGGGGTGACTTGTACAGCTTGCTTGTTGGATAACCCCCAAGAGTGAAGACCTTAGTGGCTGACGCATTCTATGTGCCATCCGAGATTCCAGTCTTTGCGATGGCTGACTTTGATGGACGTGCCATCAGATATCTGACGGTCTGTGACCAACAACTGTTGAACATGGTCCTAATGTTGTAGATAGAAGAAGAAGCTATCCTCTGCAGCGATGGATACTTCTCAGTGTGATGCTGAGCACTCAAAGGAATGTTCTACTCAGAAGTCGTCATAGGGAAGATCATGTTTAGAGTCCTAGAAAGCACCATGATTGAGAATATTGTGCTCAGGACAAGGCAGTAGTCAATCTACAATGCCACTCCGGCCTTAGCGAAGTGACTACTAGCAGGGGCAGATGACACACGACCGGTGTTTGATATGTTGAAGCAAGTAGAAGAGCACAATCCCGACCTGGTGCTGCCCCCCCCCCCACAAGCATAGGGGGTACTGGTTCCTCTGCGTGGCCGACCTCCACTCCCATGACATCACCTTGCTCAGCTGCTACAGTGTGGAGGTCCTACACCGAGATCAGATCTTCATCCACCTCGAAGATGCCGACCTCAAGCTCCTGCCTCTGCGCCTCCACCGAGTCATCAAATAAGGAATCCAACACCACAGTGGTGTCTAGAACTTCTATGCAATCAAGGACTTCCCAGTTCAAGAAGACCCGGGGAGCGGAAATAGGACCTTCATCATCTTACGTGCCATGGAGCTGCTGAACATCTTCAGATATATACTGCAGCTCCAGGACACAAATTTCTATCACCTCAGGAGCATCTATGTGTTGCTGCTGATAAAGGATAAGCGCTATTTTCAAGATCTAGAGCGTCCTGAGGATCTACTAGAGACAGACTATGATTCTAATTCTAATTCTCATTCTTCTCCACCCAGTAGTCCTCCAAGAACAGAGGTTGAGGGCTATTCTGACGTCTATAGGACAGGAAAGTAGATATAGAAGTTGCTAGCCCTGCTCGCCCCTGAAGGCACTTATATCTCACCTTTCATCTCAGACTCTATCATCAGCAACTTTGATCGTTTAGTCTGTAGCTCTTTATCTCAGGAACATGTCAATCATATACCTCTACAACTTGTTGATTCTAACACTGCAGACGTCATCTATGAGAAGAATAATGGAGTGGTCCCCATCAACAATCTACGGGACTTAGTCAAGGCTGGAAGATGTTTAGCTATGACGGTGGCGTCGGGTTACATCCTTCTTTTATAAGAGAAGATTAGACATCTCTACATAGCACATCCTATGTTGTTCAATGATCTATGCCTAGTCGACGAATTTGGGGCGTGCAAGCAGTTACAATTTGAAATCAAGAAGTGTCTTTCACACATAATGTTCCTCCCTCTATTGCACAACAACCACTGGACACTTATCATGATATACACCAATGCTCGCATCATTATCTTCTACAATAGCTCTGACGCCAATAGTGACTAGCCAACAGAGTTTGCTACATTGCCAAAAACACCCCTTGAAGTATTAGTAAAGAAATACTACACTGAGGTGGTGGCCATAATAAAGACACAACTTCAAGATTTGACGGAAACGTGTTACGACTTCCGTTTCTGCCACCGTAGTCCACAACAAACTCCTCTATCAAATGACTATGGAATATACGTGCTTCACTAGATATATTGCGTAGAGGCAATGAAGAAGGCACCAGAGAAGCTCCATGACATCGACTACCACGTCAACGAGGAGAATTCGTCATGAAACTCCTAACTACTGAAGGTGCATGCATCCGCTAAACCCTCACTGATCTATGACTACTCTCTCTTATTCATCTCACTACTCTGGGACAGAGTGTGGGATAAGTTTGGGGGGAGGCTCCATAGCATCAGTGAGGGAGGTACTCTAAAATTTTCCTCCTTTCCCTTTCCTTTTCTTCTTTCTTTATACTCTGTGTATACATGTATATAAATGTTTGATAGTAAGAAATACATACACCATTTATACATATTGTCTGTTCCTAAAAAATTGTAAAAATTACTCGATCATAAATATTTGGTACAACTTCTTCCAGTTTGTTCTCTCTGTGCCTAAGGCAGTGTACATTTATTCTATGCTCTCTTGAAAACATAGTCTTAAACAACAACGGCTATAACTTTCCTACGCCAACTTTGAAAAATAATCTCGTTCAGCCAAGAGATGTACATGTGAAAGAAAAAGTTGTCCAAATAGCAAGCTCCCTTTTCCCTGCCCACCAAAATCCCAAAAAGAGAGGAAATCCTTATGACAGCGAATAAAAGCATGAGAGTTGCGCCCGAAAAAAACACTTGTCTTCCCAAAAGTACCCATCTTTACGCATGGTAGATCTAGGGCAGTGGAACGTAGGATGTGAAATCACTACTCTAAAGCCAACTGGCTTGGACTATAGGGAACACTTGCCTGTTAACAGACCCCTACCAGGATGGACCAATGGGAAGCAAGAAAAATCCAAAAAGCCTTTAGCCTTCCTGAAAATCCCACCTTCTACCCCCAAGATTCAAGTAGTTTGGTGTGAAAGCTAACTTCAACATCATGCACCAAAGTCTCACAAAAGCTGGGGAGAAAATTTTGTTTAATAAGGCAAGAAAAATAAAGTCCATTGTTCGTGGTCAGACGTAATTTTTCTCAGAACATTCCAAAAATCCACTTAACCTTTGTCTGAAGACTACGCCTGGCTTTAAAGGTACCACAGACAAAAGTTTTAAAATAAGTACAGATTGATTGAGGATAATCAAAATGCTAAGTTTGGGGGAGTTGATAACACCCATTTTATGGCTGCTAGAGCTTACATTTTATCATCAAAACAACCTCCAAACCTAACTTCCTCTTCATTTTATCTTATTTATTGTGAAGAAATCATGCCCACTATGCCCCTGACAATATTTCCCATCTTTTGCAGGGTTTCTCTTATTTCTTCCACTTGAAGAGCACCAATGGGCCCATCAGTCCCATCAGCAATAAAGTCCCCATCTCGACTCCAGTAGCACATGAGGCGACACACCCTCTTACCCGTCATGGTCTCTCCCTGATATGACAACAACCCGATGTGGGCGTGTCGTGCAGGATCCCTGGCCGCTGCAACTCTCTACCCGATATGGTGCCTTACTCGTCACCGTTCGCTACCCAATGAGGTCGTTACATGATAGGGCCACCCCTCGGTGCTGTAGCCCGATACGACTCCAACCCGCCACAGCTGTGTGTGAATCACTCACAGCCTGACAGGTTTATAGATCGACATGTGTGCCAAGCAACAGACGTATCGGCCCCTCCCGAAGCCACAAGGAAATAGCCACATATGAAGGACACGTGGTCCAATAAAAGCCACAACTCCCATCAACTCGCTTCTTATAAATAGCAGCTACAAGCCTACGATAGGAGGGGTTAGGCCCTACTCGAGCTAACTCCCAGAGCACAGGAGCTAGTGCGTCGAGTTCCAGAGTCTGTTGGGCGATACTACGTGAGCACACCCCCATCCTGAGAGGGATGGGAGGAGTTCACTTAAGAACCGTTCTGGTAGCAGCAAGCAGTACAATATGATCCTCAAGGCCACTTTGATAATGTCGGGTTCCTATCTGGGCCTCAACCCGAGATGGCCCGCCCACCTATACCTGACACAAAGAACCCGAGAGCTTTAAGTTAATGTTTACCTGACATGTATCCAAACCCGACACGGTACCCAACCCGATATGGTTTATACCTGTCAGGGCTACAACCCGACACAACCATATCAGGTAGAGGTCCTATCCCGATATGCTTCTTACCAGTCACGGTTCTCGACCCGACACGGTCAAGAACCCGACATAGCCGTATCTCGATAGGACCCCTACCCAGTACTTGGTTAGCATTATCTTAAGTGTCTGCTGCTATGTACTTCGATCTCCTAAATCAAGGAGACTGATACCTATCTTCCATTTACATCATTCACTTCCATTTAATTATAGCATTGTAAGTAAACCTTTATGTCTCTTTATGATTATTGGAATCTGTGGAACTTAGCTCATATCATTCTATGCATGGCTTTATTTCGTTGGATGATTTCTTCATGACATCTGAGTTCTAGTCTCTTCTTTCTGATTCACGCTTTTGACTAGCTATCAAATCGTGTTTCTTGTTTTTACTCCTTTAAGAGGGGGACGTTGTAAACTTCTAGAGCTAGGTCTAATTCAGGTGTATGAGAGTACCCAGAACCAAAGTTGTGCCTGGTCTACCCTTCCAAGTGAGCCCATGCGTAGTACCTTTGAGAGAAGGAACTTGGTGCATGGCTTGTTGGCGCCTTCTTTGAGAGAAGAAGGCGTTGGAGGTAGATTGTCGTTGCTTGTTACGATTAAGTTATCTTCCTTCATGCTATGCCCCGAAGATAGTTTTATCTCCTTAGTTTCCTATATACGAAAACTACCATAAAAATGCTAAAACCCAAAATACCCAAAGCTTTAATCCTTCCAGTAACTCCCTTTGGATATAGGTTTTCATTTTATTCTTCGTGATTCTGTTGTTTCAACAAACCCTTATCCTTCGACTTTTCGATGTGCTTAGACAAGTAAAACTTGGGTTCCGAAGTGCTATTCTTCTAAGTCCCTATGTTCGACCTCGAACTACTTCGACCCTGTATCAGTTGTAGGAGTCTTAAACATTCGGGTATTATAAATTACTAAAGTCTGATGACCTAAACATGTCTCCATTTTTGGACCCACGTTTAAGGATTGTCACACACCAACCCCTCACATGCACACTTGTGTTGGTTCTAAGAAGACTATGAAAATATGGAAATTTTGGAAGTCAAGGTTCCATACTATCCAATAGAGGCTAAGGTTAAGAATAGAATCTAGGGTGTCTGCGATATTTTTGGGCATCCAACTGTGCTATGTATTGCACTGATTTTATGTATTGAAAAATTCATTCTATTATTCTGGAAAGGGAAAGAAGACAATTATAGAAGAAAGAGATAGACAGGGAAGAGGATGGTCAATTTTATTGCAATGGTTCCAATATGACAATTATCATACATGCAATTATAAAGACCCAATTCTTACAATCGAATATTTAAAAATTTGCATCAGAAAATATAAGCAAATCATTTTACACAAATGCTTTACATCAAAGTCACATAAATTTTACATAGGATTACAAATTTTGTTATTGATTCCTCTCTACTCTTCACCAGTGGACAACTCTACACATCTCTTCTAGATCTTCTCTAATCACCTACCCATGAGTTATAGAGGAAACAAAAATTATGCATGGGCCCCGATAAGGGAAACATGGGTCAGCAAAGCTGGTACAAAATTAGTATTTGGAAAATAAAATAATATGAATCTATCTACAAAGGATTTGATGACAAAATGCAACTAAATAAAAAATATACATAACTATCAAAAGATAGATATTGTTTTCCAAATTCAATAAAATTTAATATCCAGTTTTTTGAAACTAGTATTCAATTTTTCAATAGATAGCACATATCAATGTCTATATTGTTGGGGAAGGGATATGTTCTCTTTGTGAGAATGGAAACACACCAATTGCATTTCCCAATATAATGAGGGACCTCATGTCCTTCTCTCTACACAGAGTCATGGAAGTGTTATTCTACTAAACTATGAAAACTAGCCTACCCTTTTTGATGTTTAAATAACGAGCTACTATTTTCTAGGATTTATTGTTGGTGTATTTAAAGGAGGAGGGATAAGGTTTACACCAATGTTAAGCCATCCAACCTATCTAATTATGCATGCAATCAATGAGGGAAATAATTTTCCAAATAGAAATAGAAATTTGGACCTTTGAATGGAACATATCAAAAATGCAAAAGTTCCATGTTTTGACACCAGGGGGAAATCAAGAGAGAGAGGGATCTACAAATATAGAGGAATATTTGTCATTATATGGCTTGGAATCAATTGATATTTACTTTTTATTTGGTTATTCGTGACTAGGGTTTTCCATCAATGAATGTTATTCATGTTTTTGATCATTCTCATTTTCTAGGATTTCTAGTTAGGATATGTACATTATTCTTATATAACATTTCCTCCAAATTAGATCATTGATTAATGTATAGTTCTATTTAGTTATCAGGCTAAAAGGTGTTCATTTACTAATGTACCCTTACTAGGAATATAGGGTTTAAATTATACATACAATCATATGTCGATACATTGTACTCATGGGTGAATAAATCAATATGGATATATCATGTCCCCTTAAGGTACTATAAGTCATATTGTTACTCTTTAAAATTTAATTCTAATGATGCCTGTCTAGAAAATGTTTCAAAAATCAATATTGCATTCACTCTCATATATACATACCTAGGGGTTACCTCTCATATACATCCATATGTCAATGCATAACTACTACTTATTGTACATAAAGGTAACTAGGTGCTTATGTCAATTATATGTTCATATGGATTTATTCATAGTCATAATTAGTAAGATTTAAGCATTATGTATATATTATCTTTCATATTTCATATTTTCCCATCATCCCTTTTTCGGTGACCATGTAAATATTTATATTTACTACTATCCATATAGATGAATCTTACATTTGGTACTAAATTATTTAATGATATTTGGTTATCATAGTCATCATATGCATTATATTGGTATTATCTTAGGACAAATAACAAAATGGCATGTTTAGCCATTTTTATTACCAATATGGCATGTTCTTGAACTTAATTCCCAAAATGGCATATTTGCAGACCAATACATCCCAGTTGGAGACGTATTGCTCTATATGAGGTCAATACATCTACTCAGGTGATGCATTTCCCTCTGACAGAGCAATACATCTCCAGTCAGGATGCATTGCCCTACTGTGGGGCCAATACGTCTACCCAGGATGTATTTCTCTTGCAAGAGAGTAAGGCATCTCAGGGTTGGACTATTGAGTCCACCACAGAGCAATGCATCCCGAAGAGGGATGTATTGCTTGTCGGTGGGACCAATACATCACCGCATGTGACACATTTCTCTCTTGCAGAGAAATACGTCCAAAGAGCAGATGCATTGACCCCATAGTAGGGCAATGCATCCAAGTCTAGGATATATTGTTGCCACATCAGATCAATACGTCTACATGTAAGATGTATTTTTGGTAAAGTGAGCAAATACATCCCCATGCAAGACATATTGCTTTTGTATCGATATTTTTTGTTCTTGTAATTATTATTTGCTGCTTATTGATTTAGTAATATTAATATAGATTATATTTGGACATTTACAATTAGATAACTTGTATTTTTAGTATATAATATGTTTAATTATTGTAAATTTGTTATTTGAATATCTCTAAAAATACCTACGGATTATAGAAGTGTTATTGCAACCCACAATTCATGATTGTTACCTGATTATATAAGAACAAATTAATCCAAAAATATGAGATATCAATTAAAACTAAGGTCACAACATTAACCAACATTAAGAGAAAATAATACATTTAATGTCTAGATCTAGATGATATCATAAACCAAAATAATCATTAATCAAGAACCACAAATATAACCCATATGTGGTGGACATATACAATAGATCCAAATACAATCTAGATAAATGCCATCACAAAGTCATATATACAAAATAATACAAATGTAATAAACTAAGTACATCCTCCATGCACACGTCACCCTCGCCCACCTCCCTGTACCTCTGACTCCTTGGTGCGTCCACTAGAGGTGCTACACACTAGCCAATTAGACTCGACTAGATGCACCCCACAAGATCAGAACACACGGTGGATTCACTTTTGATATTTATAAAACCTAACTAACACACCTACTTCTACTAAAACACTATCCAGTAAGAGCACGGGTTCGTGTCATAATATAGGAGGGCAGCAAGTATAGGGTTGATCCACAGTGAGAAAAGGAGGCACTAGAGCTAGGTTAGTTTGTCTAGGTTCCTACTATGGAGACTAGGGTTAAGGGTTTACAGGTTGTTTTGATTGTTAACTAATGATGAACAAGAAAGTAATTAAAGGCAAGAATGGAATCTAAGTTAACCCTAGATTAGATTAAGACTAGGTAAGCATGAAAAGACTCAGCTATATATGAAAAGGCAATTTACACTAAGGCAAGCAAAAAAAAAGCACAAGAGCAAGTAAAGAGCTTATCTAGCAATCACAAGGCAAAAATAGGGCAAGAAGCTAACTAAGCAGGAAAAAAGCTAACTAAGCTAACACTACCTTAGCAAGATGAAAACTAGGGTTTTAAAGCAATTAAGGAAGGTGTGGGATATTTAGTGGATGTACTTATCACTTAAGTTGGGGGTGACATATGAACATTATGATTCCATTTAGATTATACAAACTAAACAACAAGTTAAGAGTCTAATGAATTAACCTAAGATGCTAACTGGCCATGGATATGCTAAGTTGTGTATAGGGGAACTAGTCCCTAACACTCCCCACTACCCTTGCGAGGCTCAATTGGGTTAGGGATTAGGTTCAATTCAATTAGAGTCTAATCAAGTCTAAGTTTCTAGATTAGACATTCCTAGGACAATTAGGGGCTGAGGGTAGTAATGGCGAGGTGAAATTAGGGTTTTGGAGCCTAATTCCCCCACATTCTAGCCTTGAGAAGGCTCCATGCTAATTGCAATAGAATCATCTAATCTAGCTACTTAGATCTCTCACTTAGGCTTAGGTAGATTGATTAGGGTGTAGGAAGATAGGAGGCAACCTAGAGATCCAAGAATTGGACCTAGGGGCAAATCCTAAAATTCACATATATAAGCAATTTCCCTAAATTCCTAGGTGATTTCACACACAAACCAACAAGAAATTCATGGAGAATGAGATATAAATAGAACATAATCATTAAAAATTTGAATTACAAAGTTTACATATCATTTCCCCCCAATATGGTATCAAAGTAACATTTTACACCCCAAACAGCCCACCAAAAGGGGCCTAGCTACTCATGAAAATGGAAAATACAAAAAGAAAGGAGAAATAGGTAGAAGAAGCCATGGAGCTCCTTATATATGAAGAAAGCTTCCACTTTAGCTGCTGAAGGGCATCCTCCTCTCTCCTCCAATGTGTAGGGGCATGGAATGATGGTGGAAATGGAAGGAAACTAGGGTTTTTATGGTGGAAATGGTGAAATGGAGTGGAATGGCTAAGGGGGGAAAATTGAGTGGTAGGAGTGAGATAGGGGTGGCCAACCTCATGCTAGATCCGTCACCTAGGTATATATAGGTGTGGTGGAAGCACTAAGTCAAGTGGGGGTAGTATGAGAAAAATAGTGGAAAAAGTAGCTGGGTTTTGTGAGTAGCACGGCCGTGGTGGGTAGGGGTGAGCATGGTCGTGGCGGTTCACCGTGACTCATGTCAATTAAAATGTCAAAATCACAGGTTGATGGTCAATTTTGTATTGAGGCTGGAATGGCCGTTGTGGTCTCCACGTCCGTGGTGGAGTGAGGGTAGCACGGATGTGGTGGTCACCACGACTGTGGTGTCTCAAAATGTTGAGGTCGTTCTCTTCTCCACGGTCGTTCTACCTCTACTATAGCACGGTCGTGCTGCGTAGAACAACCATTTTGGTCCGGTTCACCACGTCCGTTTTGGGTGGCACAGCCGTGGTGATTCTCGCTTCGCTTGAATATGACTCTATTGGTTTACAAGTGAGCTAGCACGACCGTTATGTGGTACCACGGTTGTGTTGTGTTCTAGATCAACACTTTGACTTTGTTCTTTGGATTTTCTTGGACATCTTTTCTTCAATGGATCTTTGGCCACTAGGGGTAGGTTGAGGGAGCATAGGGATTTACTTTGGGTCTCTCTAAGGGTGGAGAGATCCTAGGATCACTCCTTCTCTCTCTCTTCCATCAAGCATGGTCTAAATGCTTGAAAAACATGCAAACAATGTCTATAAGTGCATTTTACACAAATATGCATATTAGGGGAAATGACATGTAATATAATAGTTATAGATGTGATTGAAATATAAAATGAGACAAGATGAAGCCCTAAAATGGGGCTAAATCACTCCCGAGTAGGGATCTCATCTGGATATGCCTCAATGGGGGACAATTGTGTAGCAGTAGGTTGACGAGGTCCATGATAGAAATGGAAAGGTGGAGGTGTGATGAGGGGTCTCTAAAAACTAGGATGTGGGACCCTAGGTGGGTTGTAAAATGAGAAATCAAACAGAGTTGGTGAATACGTAACATAAGATGGTGGTCAACTCCCATGAACAGTTGGTGGTGGATTGGAGTGTATGAAACAGAATAAGAACCTGCTCCATAGTAGGCTGAGGGTGGAGGAGGTGGGGTGATGTATGAAACAGATGTACCAACTCTTGAAAATTACGATCTTATAGGTCCCCATCCCATGAACTGAGAAGTGAGAATGGGTTCAGTAGTAGTGGGAATGGGCTCAGACTGAGTGGTACATGTATGAGTAGGAGTAGGTGTGGGTTCATGACCAGTGGTATGAGTAGGACGGGGGATGGGATCATATGGACATGCATAGTCAGGAAGACTAAAAAAGTAGCTCCCCTAGATGATGTCGATAACATCCTTGATCTATGCAGGGGCATTCTATAAAGCCACTCGGATCTACACATGTGATTCTACCTATTCAAACAAAGTATGTAAAAATAATAAAGACAAATTACATATATTATTGAATAATAACAGTTTGTAAAAAAATTATGATGATACTCACAAATTCTTATTGTTGGTAATTGGTTGGGTAGTATGTGGTCGGTGGCTAAGATGGAGGGACCACTACATAATGTGGATGATACCATGCATAGTGCACCTGTGGATTGAAGAGTGTCTCTACTGGTGGAGGGGGAACTAACCTCTCACGTATGTTGTGCCACAATTGCACCTCCTTCCTATAGTGAAGCAACCAATCCTCAGCAACATAACCCCTTCATCTATCCTACTAAGATGTGGCAAGTCAAGAGTAGGTTTTACTTGAACAAAGTCGAATTGTCCAAAAACTTTGTCTAGAAGGTGCAACTCTACTACTGTATAGCACACTAGAGGAATTCGGGCCTACCATAGATCACAACCCTCTTGATACAATGCTGGAAGTCTCTATAGAATATCCTCAGTGTAAGGAGTTAAATGTATATGTTATTTAGAAATATAGCATATATCATATACAAAGAAAGAATATTTTTAGAAATTTAACATATATCATATAAAAAGAAAGAATATTTTTTAGAAAAAATTATACCTGAGAGGATAAAATATGGTCAAAGGAGGAATCATAAAATTGGATTGATCCTCTCGTAGTATTAGTCCTTTGAACAAAATTTGGCCACCTATTACATTGACAAACTAAAGTTATTTAAACTTACAAAATAATTGAATTCTTTTTTAAGCAGAAGTTGTGTAAATCTTTACCTATAACCCAAGGGAACATCTTCTTTCCACTCCCCCCCAGTTCATAAACAATGATCATGGGCGTCCAATTCCTAACCTCTCCCAACTCCACATCTGCAGTAGACATACATAACCAGACAGGTGATCAGTTTTCTTAGAATGGGTAGTAGCCTTATAAAACTCCCTATATAAGTATGCTAGAGTTGTAGCACCCTAACATAGAGTGTTACAACATGCAAGGTTAGCCACAAGTGGGAGGTACCTTACATGAACCCTATCCCCAGTACTATCTGGAATAAGGTAACTATGTACAAAGTATAGGAGATATGCTCTAGTATACCACATCTTCATTTGTCTTTGATGTTCTTCATCTCCTAAGGTGAAATCCATCCCATTAAAGTTGTCCCACAACCAAGTAAGACAGATATGACCCTTAGACATCCCATCTGGTGCATCTTCCAAGTAATGCTCACAAAGGTGAGCCCATGAAGAAAATTGCCCCTCATCTGTGCCTAAAGGATATGCAACTATAACTGGTTGTCCAGAAATCCTAAGACCTAGAAGAAATATAACATCCTGAAGTGTGACAGTCATCTCAAAGCATGGGAACTTAAAGTCTCTAGCCTTGTCCCAATGTTTAACTATGGCAGTGATCCAATTTGGATCTAGGTGGATAGGTTGTAGCTTATGAATAAGTCCAAAACTAGCTAAAGAAATGTTATGCAAGACACCCTCATTAGTAACAAGCCAACCTAACAACATGAAGTGGTGTTGTAAGAGTTGAAGTGATACTTCCCTTGGAGCCATATCTATGAAAAGTGCAAAAAATACATAAATTGAAATAAGAAATAGTCAACTGAAATATGAAATATTCAACTGAAATATGAAACATTCAACTGAAATAAGAAACATTCAACTAAAATAAGAAACATTACATCACTTCAATAAACTGAAATTCAAATACTATATGACTTGAATAAACTAAAATTCAAACATTACTTGACTTCAATAAACTGAAATAAGAAACACTCAAGCTCCCTTGTAAACATTACATGACTTGACTAAACTAAAATTCAAACATTATATGACTAGAATAAACTGAAATTCAAATATTACATGACTTGAATAAACTAAAATTCAAACATTACATGACTTGACATCACATTACATTAGTACAAGCACATCTGTTATGATCCTTTCTGCCACACTTATGACAATGATAGGTATATTGATTTAGATCAACATCCATAGTTGAAGGCCTTCTTTTTTTTCTTTGGTCTTCTAGTGTGCATTCATTTCCTTGGGGTAATAATAGATAAATACCTCTACTTTCATCAAATGGAGGCCAATATCTCTTGTCAAGAATATCACGAAATTCAATACTGTATGCATTCAAATAAGAAGCATTTTTTAAATATTAGCTCACAAGTCTGTCACAATCGTAATTGACGGTTATTGCAGCTACCCAAACATGACAACATGGTAAATGCCATTGTTGTGGAAAACCACAACTGCATTCACTGGGACCATTTGGATGCACTTTGACTTGAAATTTATGTCCTTCCATGTCATCAAAAAGTCATTCATCATTGTTCACGCAGAGTGTTACTCTTAGTCTCTCTGCATCCTATTGTACATTAAAAAGCATATTATGAAGCTTCAGGGGCCATATATATCCCTTATTTGCACGACCATATGATTGATTACGCCTCTCCAACCACATTGTAATAGAGTGATAGTATGTGGCAACAATCAGTGCATGTATTAGTAAACCTCTAACACCCTTTAAGACTCCATTTATCGCTTCAACATGATTTCTAGTCAATGACCCATACTTGTAACCTCTGTCATATGTGAGAGACTAGTGTACCAGATTTGAGCATTCAAATAATTCTTAGCAACTAGTTCTATGGTTTGTATATCAACCATTAGATGATTAAATTCAAGCATATTAGTTGTGGATCCCACCTTCCACAAAAGTTCCCTTAACGCTTATGACTTGAACTTTTGATGGAAGTTCTCTCAATGATGTCAAAGACAATAATGATGTTGAGCCCAGTCAAATTGTGTCTTACGTGCTGGAGGAATTCCACTCATTCGATCAGAAATAATACACGAATCTATGCGACATTGAATGATCGGAATACATGTTTATAGAGAACCAAAGAACCACTCCCATGAGTCCTTATTTTTCTGCCTCAACAACAACAAAAGAGAGTGGAAATAGACCATTATCAACATCTATGCCACATGCAATAAGATGTGTGCCATCAATAGTAATAACAGGCCTGCAATATATCCAACCTTTCATAGTTGGGCTAAAAGCCCAAAACACCCGCTTGAATCTACGAGTGCCTTGAGTTTGGAGGGTATAATCATCCACAAGGTGGGTATGTACAATTCTTGGAATATATTGTGATAGAGATATCATGAACGGTAATGAATTATGATATGATGATTTCCAATGTCCAAATATTTTATAGACATCCTTCCTCCTCTCTAGATATTCCTTCTTGTATTAGATATGAATGTTTAGTTCAGCATTCACCTTGTCACAAATTTCTCATGTGGACATATTCAATCATGACACTAGGATTGGCATTATCATACAAGCAATATAAGAGGATGTGCATTGGCGATTGTCTTGATTTGGAACAGTTAGTTGACAATTGTGGTTTATACTATAACATTTTATCTTTCACATGCCACCTTCTCTTTTGGATTGGCAAGCAGCCAAACTCTAAGGAAATTGTTTGGCATGGATACAAACAAGTTTGATAAACAAATTATTTGAGCATTGTGTACAATATTGGACATTGTTTTTTACTGACCATTTTTGAATCGTCTCAATCATAACAGCTTTTGATGCAAACAAATCACCCTCACAAATTTCAATGTTGAAAGGGTTGTAATTGAGATGAACTTCATGATGAAAATCTTCCACCCATTGATCATCTTGAAAAGCTTCATAGTTATTATCAATGTGATCGTGTTGGAGCCATTATCTATCAAATATCTCTGGGACAGAACTCAATGCTGCTATGGAGTCAGAAATTGGATGTTTACACCCATGCATAATCAAAGTCAGTCGATGAGTCACCTTCCTATTCACTATTCTCATCATCTTCATGTTCACTATTCTCTTCCCCCTCCTCAACCTTAAGACCACTATTCTCATTATCAATAGTATGGTTTTGAGAACATTCAGGTGGTTGATTCCATTCGTCAGTTACATTACTATTGATTGGGTGAAATTGATTCAATAGACTCCTATAGCTATAACTAGAATGTTAGTGGATAGATATTTCTTCAAGAAAGACATCAATATATGCATCACATGAAAGTGAGAACAAAATTCTATATGCATCATCATTGTCAATTTGTGTGAGCATATGATCTTCTCCAGGGAAAAGATAGGATATATTGATAGAGAAGTGGTTGGGGTTGATGTCAAGTGTATTATGGATATATGATGTGGATTCAGTCAGGGTATTGATAAGTTTAATATTTATGGGTCTAACAGTTCGACTAGAATAAGACCCGTCAGAGAACAATTGACCATCATATCGAAGCTTGACAATTCATGAACATGAACTAGATGCCATGTTCCTATCATTATAGAAAAAACTTAATTAAAGAAAACTTGTTTATAAAAATTTTATATTTACGTTGACAACATTTACTTAATAAATGATAATTCAAATTTTAGAATAATAATGTCATTTTTCTATAATTTGGAATTAAACAACCAAGAATAAAATGATTTCATTTTTAAATGGTAATTTAAGTTTAAAAAATAAATACATGAAAATAGTAGAGAAAATACCTCAAGTGGTGAGATCTCCCTTGTGAATTAGAATTTTAGAGAAAGAAGATAAGAAGATCATTGTCCAGAGAAAGAAGTTGAGAAGATCATCACCAGAGAAAGAAGAGAAGCATAATTTCGACCAAATAATAGAACATAAACTGCCTCAGAAGCAACTCGAAAATCCGCTCATAGTAGCTTAGCCTCCATAACACTTCAGAGCAGTAGATGTTTCTAGGAACTGAATAAGAAGATAAGAAATGGATTGCTTGTATGCCTTTGGGGGGGGCTGATTTCGATCACCTTATATAAGGAAGCAATATGTCCCGCCCGGGTATGCATTTCCCCCACATGGCACCCGACCGCGGCCCCATGTACGGCTATCTAGCTGTTGGAGCCAACGGTCGGGAGCTGTGTGGCATCTATACATTCCCGGTGGAGACACATTGACGGTAAAATGGCATCAGCGCGGTCGTATTCAAGCAATATGTCTCGGTTCCCGACGTATTAGTCCCACAGACCGGAAATAGGTCCCACTTCAGGACACGTTGCTCTACAATGGGGTCAATACGTCTAGTCCCGAGATGCCTTGCTCTCTCACAGAGCAATACATCCCAGGTCAGGGCGTATTGGATCCATAGCAGGGCAATGCATCCTGGCTGGAGACGTATTGCTTTGGCAACGGGCAATGCGTCACCTAAGCAGACAAATTGCCTCAAATAGAGCAATACGTGGCCGACGTATTGGCATGTAAACATGCCATTTTGAGAATTAAATTTAATAACATGTCATTTTGGTAACTAAAATGGTTAAACATGCCATTTGGGTTTTTTGGCCATTATCTTATGGTATTGTACATACACTTCTAGCTAGGGTATGTACCATTTTATTACGTACGCATATAGATGAGTTACTGGTTTGAAGCATTATATCAATATTATCTTCTAGTATGATTTGTTTAGATATCTTATCAATCATGTTTAGATATCTTCTAGTCTGAACTGGTCAATCTTGGCTTGAGGATGACTTCTATCCCTTCTCCAAAATTATTGCTCATATAAGTGTAGGTTGATGTTTGATGGAGCTTGTGTAAACTACTGCCAATGGCGCCAACAAAAGTATACTCCAACAAACCATCATGACTTGGCTTGTAGCCTACCAGTGTCAATGTGGTTCGACGTAGAAGATGCATTGGTGCAAATCTGGTGTATTTGATTATGGACCTTGAGTTGCAGCTTTAGTTGCAGGTGGATGAATGTGAGCTCACATGAAGTCATTCTGGGGACTAGGATAGACATGGAGGAGGTGATGTCAGTTCCACTGCATTTGTCCTTTGATGAATTGTAGCCAAGGGGGAAAGCAGGTCGGGGTTTGTGATCAATGGTGGCAGATATGAGTACCAGGTGTATGGCTACGAGGGCAATGGAAGAGAAGGAAGGTGTCAGCCAAGGACCCAATGTTTAGGACTCTAGGGATTTGAGGGGGTTGCTCTGCAGATGCTCTAATCGTAGATCACCAGCTGTAGGGAGTCAGGTCTTCGGAACACCCCTGAGTTAAGTTAGAAAAAACCCTGAGCCTGAGTTCAAAACCAGAACGGCTTCTCTGCCATTTTATTGTAATGGTGTGCGACTGTCATTAGTTGCGAGGAAGGTCGAATCGTAGCAAGGTGATCTTGGTGTCTGTAATGCCTTAACTACCACTTTCTCAGCAAGAGGAGATGAGGTGGCACCATGCTAATAGGGTTTAAGGTCGTTCCTTTGGCATTGTAGGTGTTGGAAACTTGAAGCGAAAGAAGAGGAAGTAACTCCATGGGATGGCATTATATGAAGGGTGTGATGGATGACTCTGTCATCTCTTGGAAAAAAAATCAAAGTAGACAACTTTGACCAAAATAATTTACGATGTAGACAACTTTTGAATTTTTTTACCAAAGTAGACAAGTTTGAGAGAGTGGGGGCTACGACTTCCAAGGGAAACGCCACCCCCCATGGCATCTTCATTTTGGAGCTGCCACATGTGGCCTCCACTACACCCTTTTGGAAATTTTATATTCCCCCCGCCCCTTCATTTTTCTTGCCAACTACAAGTTTGTATCATCTCCCACTTTTTATTTTTAAAACACATTACACACCTACACTTGTGTGATTTATTTATGCATTTATATAACTTGTACATGTGTTTACTTTAAGAAATTAGAAGACCATATAACTCATCCCCCTCCCATTGGAGATAAATATAAATTATGATTACAATAGACTAACGACTAAATCATTACATAAAAAATACAAAGAGTACGTAAAAATACATAAATGAAATGCTAAATCTAAATCATTTCTCTCTTTGCGAGCTTGATGGTGGATAGGAAAATAGACTTTCAATAAAATCATCACCTGGAGCTGAACTAGTGAGTAAATCTGCATATTGTTGAATATAGTATGGTTGCCTAACTCCCTACTGATCAACCTCTGGCTGATTGAATCCATGTTGAGTAAATATTGGTTGACTGAATCCTGCCTGACTAATCCCAAGTGTACTGGTCCCCAATTGAGTAGAAATTGGCTGAGAAATCCCTATCTGGTTGAAGCCTTCTTGAGTCCAAGAGAATGTAGATGACACTCGATGTGAGCTAAATGGTGGAAAAGACATGAGCTCAGGCTGACTGATCCTCGGTTGGACAAAAGCGGATTGATTAAGTGATGACATAGGCATGGCCTCAGGATGGCTAATATCTGACTGGGTAAATACAGGTTGGCTAATTGATGTCACATGAATGTCAAAACTTGAAGAAGGTTGTGTACATGTGGGTCTTGTGTATGTCAAAGAAGTTGAAATGTGTATGGAAGATGGTCCTATATCACCAGGGGTTCAATGCTCAAATGGAGGTGCCTCATATGATGGTTAAGTTGTGGTGGAATCACATGGAGTTGGGACTGTTGAAAATTGTGGTTGTTGATAAGGAGGAAGCTGCTCGAAATAAGTATTTTGTATGTTGATGATTTTATCACGTGCCTCTACCCATCCTTTTTCATTTGTTGGTTTTTCCAACACGTCTCTAATCTTTATGTGTATTTGTAGATATGATAAAAAATGAAATACAACAATCATAAAATAAAATATAATAAAAATATATAAAGAAAATGATAATGAATATTAATTTACTTACATTTTCTCACTCCACATAACCTCTAGGATAATATTGTGATGGAGGCACTATAGGATGACTGCAGACATACTCAGACTCATACCAAGAATATTGTTGTGGTATATCAGTCATGATAGGTAATTGAACTAAAAGTGCATGTCTATTGTTCCAAACTGTTACTTCTGTATGATAAAATCTCAACCAATTTGTAGTAGGTCGTCCTCTCCCATCAACTCTAACATATTTTGGAAATGGTTGTGGTTGTGGTTGTGGTTGAGCTTGAGCTCCAAATTGATGAAGCACTCTATCAGGTACATGCCACTCTATCAAATTTCCGCATATCATTGGAACTCGTGCAAGCCAAATATTTTTACCTTCACAACAAATTGTTGGTAATATGTCTAATATATGTTGTGAGTATGGAGTCTATGTAACCTATACAAATAAATTGATTGTTGATACATATGTTTTATATACTCATTTCATCATTGACATATGATTTGTAAAGAAAAATATGCCACCTGATTGGGTTGTTGCACATCAATTTCATTATCATAAAGCTTGACATCAGATGTAGGAGTTGACACACATATCATCAAGTGGTTCCACCTATTTTATTATAAAATCAATTTGATTCAAGGTATAATTATAATTGTTGCAAGATATTGAAAAATAAATTACTTAATACTAACTTGTAGCCTAATGGTATTCCTTGTGGCCAAACATAACCCTCAGGTATTGTAGCATGTCCAGGACGACCTACATGAAGGTGCTCCCATGACCACAACTGTAATAAAACTAAACAACCAACTATACGAGAATCTGATTCTAATATACAGATAGTTACCTTGTATATCTCCATGTACAACCCAACTAAAACCGCACTACCCCAAGACAACAACCCGCATCGCTCAAAATTGGCAACAAGTGGTAAATATCGTAAGTGGACATCATTTCATGTGCCGTTTGGAATATGACCCCACAAAGTATAGTAGGTAGGTTGTAGTATATCGTCTCACTTGTTGCTCATTGGCATTAACTAAGTTCAAGGTAGAAAATGAAGATCGTAACCAACCCAAGGATATCTGTCGATTTTGTCCAGTTAACCTTCATGCTGGATGTGTACCTAAATAGTGATCACACATGTCACTCCAAGAATGAAATCAACCTTCTCCACTTCCTATAGGATACCGACATATAACTGCTTCTCCATCTACACGTAAACCCAGAAGAACTGCTACATCTTGTAGTGTAATTGTCATTTCTCCTATCGAAAAATGAAATGTGTTTGTAGATGGATGCCATCGGTGCACAAGTGTAGTTATCAAAGAGGGATCTAGAAGTAGATGTGTAAGTGTAGTGACTGCACCAAACCCAGCTATAGTAATGTACTACCTAACTCTATCATCTTGAATAGGCCACTTGTGCAACTCCTTAGAATGTTGAGAAAGTCTCAAAGGATGTATTCTTCATTGTGACATGTCTACATAATTAAATAGATGTCAAATTATTCACTACAGAAATATCAAGCCAATTACATAAATGTCAAATAAACTATTACATGGATGCAATTTGCACTAGATAAATATCAAGCCAATTACGTAAATGCCAAATAAACTATTACATGGATGCAATTTGCACTACATAAATATCAAGCCAATTACATAAATGCCAAATAAACTATTACATGGATCCAATTTTCACTACATAAATATCAAGCCAATTACATAAATGCCAAATAAACTATTACATGGATGCAATTTTCACTACATAAATATCAAGCCTTACATAAATTCCAAATAAACTGTTACATGGGTGCAATTTTCACTACTACATAGAAGCCCCAGTACAAGTTCTAATGTTGTGGCCAAAATGTCCACACTTTGTGCAGTTGTAAGATGAACAATAAGGATCTAGGTCCATATTTGTTTTGCATCTTCCAGTCTTTGGTTTCCCTCTTTTTCTTGGTTTGCAAATTGGTGGTAGAAGTGGAACAATTCCTTTGCTCAGATCAAATTGTGGCCAATACCTCTTGTTTGGAATTCCACTAAATGTTGCATTATATATCGCCTTATATTTGGTGATTGTAAACCATTTGCTAAAGAACATTTCCCACTTAAATGGGATGATATACCCGGCGGCATTTATATGAGGACATGGGATGTATTTTAGTTGGGGTACACCACAACTGCAAAAAGATGTACTGTTGTGTTGTAAATTGCAACAATATTTATGGCCATACATATCATCAACAACAAACTCATAATTGTACACTTGCAGTGAGACATGTAAATAGTTTGTTTAACTTTTTGCATCATTGTATTCATTCATCCACTGCTCTGGGAAAGGGTTATTCTTGTCCCAAGCTTCATCATTGTTACGCCTCTTCAAGAACATGGAGACCACATGATAGTATGTGCTTAAGATCAGAGCCTGTATCAGAAGGTTTCTCGAACTTTTCAAGACTCCATTGATGCACTCTACATGATTCGTTGTAAGAATCCCATATCTATAACCTCGATCACATGAAAGTGCCCAAACTGTTGGATCAACATCTACTAGCCACTTATGCCAAGATTCAATGCTTTGATTTCATCCATATATTAAACAAATACAATTTGGTCAGTTGCATAAGACACTTTTGTCATGATGTCAAACAATTCCTTAGATTTGAATTTTCTATGGAAGTTGTCACAAATGTGGCAAAAATAGTTTCCTTGATAGGAGTTTGGAAATCGATGTCTGATTGCATTTCCTATGCTACACATCCTGTCAGAAATAATGCACAAATTATCACGTCTAACCAATTCTGGGATCAATGAAGTTAGGGTCCCAAGGAACCACTCCAACGAATCATTATTTTCCCCTTCAACTATAGCAAAGGCCATAGGAAATATACCATTTTCTGCATCAATGTCAGTTACAACTAGAAGAGTGCCCTTATATTTTCCTATAAGAAATGTTCCATCGACACAAAGAACTGGACGACAATGAGCCCATCCAACAATAGAAGGTCTGAAAGCCCAAAAGAGATGATAAAATGTAATTGTACCATGAACATGTGCTGCATAATCACTATGTTGGTAAGAATATTGTGACCCGGGTATATACTCTTTCATGCAACTCAAAAA
Source organism: Alisma plantago-aquatica (assembly GCA_963693085.1). NCBI lineage: Eukaryota > Viridiplantae > Streptophyta > Magnoliopsida > Alismatales > Alismataceae > Alisma > Alisma plantago-aquatica. The sequence continues at coordinate 213,120,306 of OY856410.1, read as the reverse complement.
ATGAAGGACATTTAGATAAGATTCTTCCCAATCTCCAAAAATCCTAGAGATAGCCTTCCTTCATGCACGATATGCCTTCTTGTATGAGATATTCAATTTCAATTCAGCACTTACTTTATCATGTATTTGTCTAGTGCTCATATCCAACCTCACAGCTAAGATTGGCATAATCATTCGGGAAATAAAACTTGAGGTGCATTGGTGATGGTCCTCATTCAAGATTGGGTTGCAAAATGTGTGCTCACCATTATATTTGGTGATCTTCCACAAGCCACCCGCTCGTTTAGAAACACAAGCATTTAACCTCCAAGAGAACTCATTACTAAGTATACATATGAAGGTGTGGACTGATTTAGTAGAACACTCAGTACGATATTGCACATTGGTATTGATTGACCACTTTTGATTGTTTTCAATTAACTCTAATTTTGATTGAAAATTTGAACCTTTCTAGAACTTATGTGTCGATGCAGATGCAAATTCTAGAGAAACAGGTTTCATAAATTCATTGACCCAATCATCCTCTTGAAAATGTTGATAGTTACCATTAATATTTTGATCAACCCAGTCATATGCAAATAGTCCTGGTGTGGTGCTAAGTACAATTTCAGTGTCACTAAAAACTAATTCTTCTACTTGTGGATCATTCAAGATATTATCATCATGTTCCATCATTTGAAGTTTCATCGCTATCTCCCTCATTGTCAGAATTGTCATTGTCATTATTCAAATTTGATGAAGGGACATTTCGTGAAGGTTCGCCATCATCCACATTTGAAATGATATTTAGATTAGTGGAGTTAACTTGACTCAACATGTTCATATTGTACCCCCAACCAAGAGACTTACTTGTTTGTAGCAAGCCATATCCAACACAAGATGAAAGAAATTTGAATAATAAGAAGATTGAAGCTCCCAAATACGGATTAGATAGAAGAAAATGCTCCTTGTTGCTTCAAAATATCAAGAAAAGAACATCTTTGAGCCTTCAAATTAATATATGCACACTTGCAACGAACAACACACTATTGTGAAGAGAGGTATAAAGGAGAGCAAGAACAACTAGAAGAAGAAGTGAAAGAGTGATTTGAAGGAGTACATGGGGGTCAAATTTATAAGTAAAATTTCTAGCTGTTGGAAAATAGTCATTGGGCAATGGTAAAAATTTGCCAACAACTCTCTCAGCCGCGCGAGACCCCCTACCCGCTGCCACATGTCAGTCCCAGGGTGAAGGCGCCATGGGCCATGGTGTCTTCATTCTGGAGCTGCCATTTGGTAGACCGAGAATGAAGACGATGTGGCCCATGGCATCTTCATTATGAGACTGACACGCGGCAGCGATTTTGGGACAGCCGGCTCCGAAAGTCATCTATTGTGGTAATTTTTTTTAAAAGTTGCGTATGTAAGTGTTTAATTTGCTCAAACTTGTCCATTTTGATTTTTGTCCTCATCTCCTTCCTATAACCATCAGTTTGCGGCAGTGAGGGAAAAGTCATAGGTCTCCTCCCCTCAATTGTATTAACTCAAGGTTAATAGATGTATCCTCCTAAATTCTCATTATCTCATAAAGTCTTGTAGCACTTACAGTTTGTTTGGTACACGGTGAATGGAGGGGAGGGGAAATGACTTCAGTTGTTTGGTTGTAGATGGTGAAGGGGAAGGGAAGAGAATGAAGTGGAATAGAGGGGGGAAAATCAAGTGTGTTTCCAGTCACTTTTCTTCCCACCAAATCAGAGTGGAGACAAGGGGAAGTAGAAAGACTTGATGGAAATTTTATTATAAACCTTGGAGGAAAATATGCAATGTGGAGGGAAAATATAAATAATATGGTGGGAAATACTTATATAACTCACAACCAATGAGAAAAAAGAGCATGTATTTTCTCACCTCACTTGGAGGGAATACAAAATGTTGGGGGGATTGGAGGGAAAAAATAGAGTGAAAATTAAAAATAAAAGGAAGCTAGAATAAATGCAACGCATAATTTTAAAAAAATGGTAGAATGTCTAGAAAAATGTTGGTAGAGAATACAAAAAGTTTGAGATAAATATTTTTTAACATAATAAGATAAGGAAAATAGAAAAAGGAAGGGAATTGTGGAGGAAAGTGGAGGGAACTCTTAAGTTATGGAGGAAATTTAAATAAATGGAGGGAAAGTTATAAATATGGAGAGAAGTACATGTATAACCACAATGGCAATAAAAAGGAGAAGTAATAGTCCCTATTTGTGTCAATAATGTTTTACATCATGTTAGACATAAAAAATGTATCGTCTTCATTAACAAACAAAAATATACAAATAATTTTATTTTGATCACATGACATGTGAGTTTAATTTATCTTGATTTTCTATGTACTAATATGTTTGTGGTGTATGTAACCTTTTAGAATAATATGTCTTGTTAAAAAGATGACATGTTTTTTTATATTTTTATGTTCTCTCCCCTTCCCCTCCCCATGCTAACCAAACTGACTAAAATAAGTGTCCCATTCCCTTTCCCTCGCTTCCCCTCCCCTCTCTTCCAGACTAAATTCCCTGTGATGAGTCCTTGTAGCGGCTGATGTTCTGATGATATCTAAGCCTTACATTGGGATGCAGTCAAGAATGTGTTGGTCGAGTTTATCATCGATGAAACTTGACTGATGGCTTAAAATCAGTTTGTAGGACAAGGTGTCGGCCGAGTTTATCTTGATATAACTCAATCGATCCTAAGCATTTTCAAGACCCATCCTAGGTGTCGATCGAATTTCAGGGAGGGAAACTTGGCCGATCAAACAACATGTGATACATTTTAAAAATGTCAATAAAATGATCAAACGTTCAAATTAAGTGTTCCTGGTTTTTTTTTTATGTTAATTATAAGTCATAGCATCAATACAAATGATTACGAAAATTGTCCTAATTCATTTAGAGCTATTTCTACAAGTGCTTTTGCATTAACTTTGGCTTGTATTGAGTCAAGTCTGAACATGATTGAAATAATCATTTTATTGTACTGAATACCTAAAATCAATCTCAAATAGACATATTAGATACATATGAATGGAATGGCTAAGTTGTTATCAAAATATGAACAATATATAACTGTTAGGTCAAGATTATCCCCCTTTTTAACAATGGCAAACTATTTCTCAACATATTGATAAGTACTTGGAAATTTGAACTTTTAACTTGTGAATTGTAAGGGGATACATGAATTAACAGTTGCAATTGCTCCCCCTCAATTCATGTTTTCTTTGTATGTATAGTAAGTTCAACTATAACACATATATACTATTGATTTGTCTTAAAGTCACATGATATTTCAGAGAATAGACTAGAAAAGGATCACAATATAATATGATTGAGCTCCCTTCTCCCTCTTTTTCATATAAAAAAGGCGGGGAGCAGAAGAGCTAAGAAACACATGTTTCATTCATAGGCACAGGCAACCACCATAGCAAGCACTAAAGTAGAGAACTCAGAGAGAACAAGCATGCTAGAGTCATAATCAAATATGGAAGCACATATTGAGAATACATAAGATAAATCCAAGCATAGAGTTAAGGTACATATAATCAAATTACAACATCATATATGTCCTCTTTAGATGAAAACTACAAACTAGTAAAAAACAACTAGATATGAAAATAATATAACTCATATATAGTGCCCAAATGTTTGGTACATGATAGTCTATGAAAAAAGATATATATGATCACCCTATAGACTAAGAACTAAACGTCTATGGCATCTATGTCAATGGCCTCGTCATCATCTGGAAAGTAGTCTTCATCTCCATATGAAGGTGCATCTAGAGTAGTAGGTGTAGCCTCACCATCATCTCCATCGTCATAGCCATCACCACCATCCTCACCATCTCCCTCATCACCATCAACCTCATCATCCTCAACATCTTCAAATGCCATCTCCTCATCCTCTAGATGTATGAAAGAGCAAGTGGTAGGCCACTTGGCATGTTGCTCTGCCTAAGACATACCACATGCATACAATGCATTTGCTTGATCAAAAGTGGGTGTAAAGACCCCATTGAAACCAACAAGCAAGGTGGCAGTAGGTCCAATTGGAAGAGAAAGAGGATGAGAGGCAGTAGGAGAAGGTCCACCATTAGAGGTAGGGGATATAGTGGAAGTAGCAGGTGAAGGGGCTGGGTAGAACTGATTGTATGCATAGGAGGCATTGTTAGCACCAGGATAGGGATGGTAGGTGGTAGGGATGGGTGTGAAATAAGTTCATATTTGACATGATCTGAACTATACCTTGATGGATGTGGTCCTAAACCTAAAGGTTGTATGCCTGTTGGTGTATCATGTAGCCCATTAAGGTTTCATTGGACAATGAGAACGAGGCACGGTTAGGTCTAGGAGGAGGTGGAGGGACCTGGGTGAAGGTGGAAGCACCAGGTGTGGTAGAGGAGGTAGGATGAAAGGACTTCTTGACAATGGTTTCACTGATGTAAACACCTTTCCTACTGGCTTTGTAGCCAAGATCATGGAAAAGGGATTTCTCATAATAATGAGAAAACACACTACAAATCAAGTTGGAATAGGGTGGTTGGGTACCACTGATGTTCTTCCCTGAGTCAAAGTAGGTCATGTGGTGAAGAATGTAACCGGCCCATTTGACTCCGACATCATTCAGGAGACAGTACATCAACACAACATTGTTCTCTACAACATCTGTTTGGTTTTTCTTTGGGTGGATATTATAGTTGAGTACTAATGCAATGAGGCGAGTCTTAATGTCGAGTGAAGAAGAAGGAAGGATGGATTTATTCCTATAGGGAACATCAGGTTTCTTCATAAAGTTGTGGATGTTAGGTAGAGTGAGCTTGAGATCAAAACTTTTGTAGAACTTCTCAGGGTCAAGCAGGATAAGATATTGATGATAAGAGGTCAACCATGTGTTTGCAATGTTGGTTTCATAAAAGTAGGAATTCAAGGAATCCTCAGAGATGGTAATCTTAGTACCCACAATCATGGAGGTTAGGATCACTTGTCGGTTTGGGGGTGGCACAGGGTAGTGTAGTTCTATGTGATATTAGCATAGAATTTGTGGACCACTTTTGTGCTAGAAAGAGAATCGGTATAGAACAATTTCTCTAGACAAAGTGAACTAAGGTGGTAAATTTTGAAAACAGCAAAAACTCCCTTCATCAATCCACTATGTGATTCAAGCAAAGCATGAAAGGGAAAAGGATTTCTAAGAAGAAGCTCCTTATACCTACTGACAGTTAGAGTGGATATGAATGAGGTATCATCAAAACAAACATGCCTTGGAGCAGTGGAGGATGAAGGTACTCCATCTGTTCTAGTCCGTTTACGTCAGTTTGATGCCATTGAGATGGAAAGATATGAAATGGAGCAAAATTGAGGGAGATGATAAGAGCTATGGGCCACCTAGTTTGCTAGGTCGAGGTTGGGAGGGCCAGGATAGGTGATCTGGGGCTAGAGAAGGTATGAGAGAGATTTGGGTAGCCTTAGGGTTTAAGTATGAACAAGAAGAAGTGGATATCAGTTGACTTTCTCTAGTAGAGAGGGAGAAAAGTTGACCAATTGCCTATATATATTCCACTCAATAATGTTGTTGGATGATTTGTGGTTTGGGAAACTCAGCCAAAACTACATTTCTATTTAATCCTTGGCCTATTGTCAGTCGAGTTTCTCCAAGAACAAACTCGGCCGACAGGTCAGTCTATCCAAAAGATAAGAAATTCAATTCTAGTCCACTAGAGTGCTATATAAATTTAGTTTTCTAGCCTGTCATGTATTTCAAACATATTGAGGCATATTTCACTCATCATTAACTACTATTTTTTTGGTAAAACATGCTTTTGTGAAATAGACAAAAAAAGCAAAAAAGGAAAAAAAAAAGGCACATAGACTTGTCAAAATATAGCACTAACAAGTAAGAGATGAGAAATTAAAGATCAAGAACATATAGGTATGAGAATATCTAGCTAGAAGGCATGTCAATATCATCAAGAGAAGTAATAAGTAGTTTTGATCTAATAAACGTAAATGTCTCTCTAGATAGAGGTTTTGTGAAAATGTCTACATTTTCTATGTCCAAATGCCTGATATAAATAATCTTTTTGGCAATGTGGTCACGAAGGAAGTGGTGGCAGACCTCTATATGTTTGGCTCAACTATGCAATATAGGATTGTAAGAAAGACTGGTTGCACTAGTATTATCACAGTAGATAAGAGAAGCATCAAAATGAATGTTAGAGTCTTAGAGCATTTTCTTCATCCATAATACTTGGGCATAAAAACTCCTAGTTGTAATGTATTCAACCTCAGTAGTTGATGTTGGGTTTTACGTAGTCGGAGTAGGCAGCGGAAACAAAAATTTTACTTAACCATAAACCCATAACCAACAGATCGCATCAATATCTATGTAATGGGAAGGATGGTTTTAGCGAGATATACCTGGTCCTGAGGCTTGCTCAGTGACTATACCTCACAGCAAGTGTGGTCTTCAACCACCTGTCTTTGATGGCATATGTGCAGCTTCTGGTCTTGAACCAGACTGTGTTTGACTGTCATCCTCCTGAGCAGAAGAAGTCTCCCACCTCTATAGATAGCCCACACGGACCATCGTGAACTCTAGTCACCCTGAAGGATGGACTATAAGGAGTTGTCCCCTTCTATCGGGATACTAGTCACCAACACACTCTCCCACCACCAGTTGCTTTTCTGCAGTTGTCTTTCCCTCAATGTTCCTCCCTGGACAGGTAGAACTTGCTTGGGCCCTCAGTTACCACAACCCGAGAGGACAACAACTTTGTAGAGAAAATGATGTTCTAAGTTGTGTCTCTGGAGAAGCCCCCTGCACCCCTCTATTTATAATAGAGGACAGGGTCAGGGTTCCCAGTCTTTGTGGGAGTAGAAGGGTCTGGAATTTCCATGAATAATTTGCACTTTGGTAGGCGAACTGGTCGTTTCATAACTGAAATTGTTGTTTGGCAAGGTGAGCCGATCAGTTCATTAGTGAGCCGATCCATTCACTAGTGAACCGGTTGGTTGGGAGTGTGAACTGGTCGTTTCACTTCCCTGACTTGCCTACAATTGAATTTTCTTATTCGTTTCTAATTAATGCAAAGATTAATTCTTATCCCAATCAAATTGAACAAGTGAAATGACAAACTTTTCTCACAAACTGGGACAACTCAACATTGCTCGTTTGGTCCATTTGAACCGATCGGTTCACTAGAGTGAACCGGTCATCTCACTGACCATGAGCCGATTGGTTCACCCAGTGAACTGGTCAGTTGATGGTCCAGATTGTGTAGAATACAATCAATTTAGTTCTCAATCAATATGACACTCTAATCAGTTGGTTCAACACTTGAACATGGTGATTCTATGTCAAGTCTATTCATTGAATGTTTGATTGAGTAGCTAAACACTTTAGTAATCAATCCAAACATCATTCATGGATAAACTCCTATTCTAGGTTAATCCTTTGTGTGTGACCGTATAGGTCCCATTTCACATTGGTAGTGAATGTCCATAACTAGCTTATGACATCACAAGCAAGGTGTGGTACCTAGTCGCACATCAGTGCTACCCAAGTGAAAAGGAAAGTTGGAGAACAACTTTCAATCCTATAGTCTATGATTGGTGTTCCAGTTAATGTATAATTCCTTTGTCTCTGATATCCTGAATGAACTCAAGGCATGGATTTGTCATCCTTTCAACGTTCATTGATGTTTCTTGAACTAGAGTAGACTGTCTGAGATATGTGTAACATCAATGTCATATATTGATTCACATGTGCATGTGCATGCCTTTCTCAATCTCGCTTATCAAGTGGCCTGGACATCATACTCCCTTAGGAGGAATAAATCCCATATATATCACTCATAGTCTATCTCATGCGTCAAAGCCACCCAATCATCACCGTTATAGAAACCCATGTTTTAGGACTACATTTGATGATGTCAAAGTGTACCCAATCACATTCAACAAGTGTAGTGATTTTAGGTCTAAGAATCACAATCACCACCATCACTATGAGAGATGATTCTGACTACCATTTCATGGTTCCATGTGTCACTCTCATGGTGGTTATGTCTGATACACTATTCTCCAACATGTATTTGTGTTCTTGGTTTGATATCATATATCATGACTAATGAGACTCTGTCATCAACCAACACACACTCTAGTGTTGATGTGTCATTATTGTCTATCAACCTTCCACAATGACATCCGACTAGGGACATAACAAGAATGTGCATACTATTAACATATGTATGATCTCATTGTTCAGGTCCTCAACCTGAAGACATACGTCATTGAGTATTGTCATTCTTTAGACATTCATTCTGCTCCATCATTTATCTCATAATCGATTGAGCTAGAATAAATTAGGCTTGCCTTTGATATTTATCAAATCATATGCCAATCTAATCATCATGTGATTGGCTCTCTGGGAATACATGCCAATAGACTCCCACTTGCACTTAGAGCCAATCACTTTTGAATCATATTCTTAGTGATCTCTAAACATGTCCAATATGTTTCTGTTGCGCTAGTGCTAATCTAGTGAGTTAGCAACATTTTTCTTTAATCGGTATATTGCATGTTTCACATCTCCTCACTATATGACATTTCATATGAGATGGAGTTGTAGTAATATGCTATCTAATATACCTTGCCTAACAATTACCTCCATAGTTTGACTTAATATTTCTACTTTGTCATCAATGGTTTGAATATCTATAAGTTCATATGTATGAACGTCTAGATCCATATAGTATCCTCTGTTGTTCATAACACAAGGATACTCGACATTCCTTTTAGAATTAAATAGCCTTTTAATTTTACTTGGAAGATTTCCATTTATCAACACATATTCACTTTTATATTTTGCGATCATTTTTATATCATTTTGGAAGCTTGCATCAGTGTAACTAATTTACACTCAACTCTTCCTTTTATTACCATAGAACTAATACTTTAATACTTCATAAGTACTTAAATAAGTTCTTTATTGTATTCCAGTGACTCTCAGTGGAAGTAGACAAATATCCACTTTTCATGTCCAATACATACGAGATAACTAGATGAGCATATTATATTGTCATATCTAATACATACAAGATGATGAATGCATATACATTTTCTTGTCATGTCTGATACATACAAGCTAATGGGATGATTACATACATGATAGATCCAATTGTGAATGCATTCCTATTCTTCATAAGAATTTGGGACACTTGGCATCTGAGAGACTAACTCCATGTGACATGGACAAGTTTTTCTCCCACTGAATCTCTGCATACTGAACTCTTTAGCACATACTGCCAATGTATGCTCTCTCTTTATCAGGTCAAGATACTTTTGAGAACTATCTCTATAGATCTCTATTCTTATCACATAGGACATTTCTCTTTATTCCCTTAAAGAAGGTATTTCCACACCAATTTTGTTTTATTCCTCATCATCATGTGGAATATGAATATGCTCCCACTAAATCTTTGTAGTCATAGATCCTTTCTTTATTTTGACATATCAGTCAAACCTTTTGACTATATAATCAAAGTAAAGACTCCAGTTTTGAGGTGCTTGTATTCAATCAATCATATTGATTAAACTCTTATAACTTATAGACTGCTTTTGCATTATCAGAATGATAAAACCCTTCAGGTTGTGTCACATGCACAACCTCATGTTATTCCTTCTAGGAATGTGGTTTTAATATCCATATGCCAAATTTCATTGTCTTTAAGTTCCAATGGCAGGCATGATCCTTTATGGCCTATAGCCACTGCAATTGGTTAAATAAAATCATCAGGTTCAACACCTTGAACTCACTTGAATTTATCTCAACCAATCAGCTCTTCAAATGTCATCCATGCCAGTCTTAATTCTTAAGACCCAATTGCACTTATGGGTTTTATCCCTATAAGTGCTACCATTAAGGTCATACCTTATTTGGTTCACATGGAAGTCATTTTGGATCTTATGGCTTCAAGCCATAACTCAATATCTGGTTCCTCAACATCATCTAGATGGATTATTGGCCCATCATCATATGACCAATTAATCACCTTTGAGTTCGTAGGATACCATTATCCATCAAGCACAAGGTGTTTTCTACTAGATATATGAGGTGTATCTGTTACATAAGTAATTTGATATTCTACAACATTTGTGATTCTTAATCTCATTTTGTACGTTTATTTAGTGTAAAACATGTTCTTTAGAAGAATTCTAGAAGATTAGTTATTTGTTTGATGATCATACTCTTACTATTTAGAGTATGATTCCTTCTTTGATTTAGACATCATTATTCTTTACTCATGAGTTCTCTATGATACACTATCATAGTTATTCACAAGGTCCTCAAACATGTGGTATAAGTATCTCATTCATTTATCATATCAAAACGTTAATAGTTTTACCAAGTGTGTTCTTCATTTATGATATTCTTGAACATTTCAAGATATTCATATTGGTATTTCATTAAATACCATATCTGAAGTATTAGCATTTACTCCAATAGGTATGTATATGCATCATTATGTATTGTACCTAATAGAATAGTCATTCTCCCACTACATTTAGTGAAGATTGATTTATCATCATGCCCAATAAACAAGACATTCATATCTCTTAATGGTTCATTAACCAAGAGAGTCTAGTTTATCCATCAATATGGAACCTAGAGATGAATTTCTCATTCATTTGTTTAGATGATAATGCTAATTTATTGTTTGAGTCATCAATAACTTTTAGGTATTATTATTTTATCTCATGCATACCAAGTACCACAAGATAAATAAGGCATTTCCATAAAAGATCATATCTTTGAAATTGAAACATGAATTTGATTGATAGACATCCTTATCATTACAAGATGTAGAAATAAAAATATTTCTATTTATTGGAAAAATGAAATAGTAGTTCATAACTCTATTACATGCCTTTTGGGATGAAATAAACTAAAAGGTACTTCTATCTCTGGCAACAACTCTTTCTCCAATGTTGATGAGTGTTCCTTCTTGGTCCTTTCATAAAGGCCATCATTTATTTGCATATCCTTCACATCAAATATGTCATATCAGTATCTTGGTATCATATACCTAAGATAAAGAAGCATTTTAAGTTTATTTCATGATACCTGAGGTGGAGACTTCCATCCCCTCCTTCTTCTTCTTTAGTTCATTTATGTAGAGAGGGCAATTTCTCTTCCAATGTCTTGGCTCATGACAATGGTGACATTTGCCTCCCTTGTTCACCCCTCCCTTGGCTTTGAGAATTGAAGATGACTTGGGATACTGGCTAGCATCAGAACCTTTCTTTTCTTTGTCCTTGCCCTTGCCCTAAGACTTTCCCTTCTTTCTACTGATCATCATCTTAGATTTGGGTTTGTCTTTCTTCATATGTGCCTCGGATATCCTCAACATGCCCAACAACTTTGTCAGTGGGCTGTCAAAGTTGTTCGTGTTGTAGTTCATCACAAACTGACTGTAGGATTCAGGCAATGATTACAATATCACATCATTAGCCAACTCTTGTCTTAGAGGGAATCCTAATTGAGTTAGGTTCTCCACATACCCAATCGTCTTGAGTGTGTGAGTGCCTACTGGATCTCCTTCTGTCATGACACATTTGAACAATTCCTTAGAGACATCATATCTCTCTTGTCGTGATTGGTTTTAATACATGTTCTTGAGATGTTGAACCATCTCAATGACGTCCATGTTCTCATGTTGTCTCTGCAACTCATAGTTCACTGAGAACAACATCAAGCACTTCACATCAATGACATCCTCAGTATGCTTCTTGTAAGCATCCCTTTTCAACTTTTGGTGTGTTGGGAGCGAGTTCTTTTGGCGCTAGTGTATCTAGGACATAGAGCTTTCACTCTTGAGTGAGAACAATTCTCAACATCCTAAACCAGTCATGGAAGTTGTTCCCATTTAGCTTGTCCTTCTCAAGGACCGATCACAACTAAAAGTGATTGTTGTTGGTAGCCATTTATTCTACAAAAAGGAAATTTGCAATTTTAGTCCAAAACTCTTTTGATTTGATTTGATTTGAAAATTGACGACATTAATTAGGTCTTTAATTAATTATCGCTCCCACTATTTTTATCAAATTGATAGTCCTCACCATCAATTCGGAAGATTGCAGCATACAACCTTCTAGTGAGCAAGATCATGACTTCCTCTAAGTTATGGACTAGTGAGGGTTGTCGCTCACAACTAGATTCTTTCATGTAGGCAACTTTTGCCTATTGCATCATATGCAACTCTTGATAGATGTTATGCACAACTCTTTGTCATGAACATCTGCATACCTCAAGGTGCTTAATCCTATTAAGATCACCTTGTTAAGTCCAACCCAAAATCCAACACAATGAATATGCACCCTACAAAGGTAGACCCACATATTCACCATCACACTTCCACGAGATAGATGGTGCACCACGCAAAGGCATGCCCATACTTAGTCGATCAAGCTTTTCATGTGTGTTGCTTTTGGAAGGCATCTTCAACTTAATATGTTTGTTAAGGGGTTTAAATATGCTTATATATGCATATATGTATCCAGTCACCACATATATAGTACGTATCATATACATGCTATATCCCACAAATGAAAACATGCAATAACGATAAAGCGATGATTATTGCCATCCTATTGTAGTTCCTTAGAGTCACACGAAACTACAGTCATCTAAGGTCTACATCACATGCAACCTGTTATTGATGAAGATCTTTGCTTACCGATCCGATTTGACTGGTTCAACCTTTGAACCGGTCGACTCGCCTCTTGGCCGGTCGGTTGGTCTCCTCCAGCCAGTCGTCTGGCTCCTCCAGATGGTCGTCTCATCTGGTTGTCTGGGCTTCTCATCAGTCCACCAACTGCTCCTCGGTCGGTCGGTCCATCAAGTGATCATCTTCAGTCTTTGTTATAATAAGAAATAAATCTAATCCTATTTTACATAATCTTTGTGAAACCTCGAGTTATATTTGAGGGGAGCAAAGGTAGAAGAGAATCTCGAGTTATCTCGAGTTATATTCAGAATAGAAGAAGAGGGCTCGGTGCACAGTCCGAGATGCAAACAATCATAACTAACCACATACATGCACGTAGGGTTTATAGGCTATAACCATGCTACACATCCACCATCAAAACCATTTTAGGGCGGCACATATCGATTGCATATATACCATATCATATATGTATATATTATTTTGGGATCATGTGGTATTTATCGGATATTCACATTAGTCATTTAAATATTCGTATAGTATGTAATAAATAAAAGACGATAAAACCAAAATCCGATCATATTGATTATCCCAAAATATAGAGTATTAACGTGGCTCTGATACCACTGTTGGGTTTTACGTGGTTGGAGTAGGCATCGGAAACAAAAAATTTACTTGACCATAAACCCATAACCATCAGATCGCATCAAAAGCTGTGTAATAGGAAGGATGGTTTTTATCAATATATACCTGGTCCTGAGGCTTGTTCAGTGACTATACCTCACAGCAAGTACAGTTTTCAACCATCTACCTTCGACAGCATATGTGCAGCTCCTGGTCTTGACCCGAACTGTAGTTGACCGTCGTCCTCCTGAGCGGCAGAAGTCTCCCACCTCTATAGATAGCCCACACAAACCACCGAGAACTCTAATCATCTTGAAGGATGGACTAGAAGGAGTTGTCCCCTCCTGTCAGCGTACTAGTCATCGACACACTCTCCCACCACCAGTTGCTTTTTTACAGTTGTCTTTCCCTCGTTGTTCCTCCCTGGACGGGTAGAACTTGCATGGTCTCTCTCAGTTACCACAACTAGAGAGGACAACAAATTTGTAGAGTAACTGATGTTCTGAGTTATGTCTCTGGAGAAGCCCCCTGTACCCCTATATTTATAGTAGAGGGAAGGGTCAGGGTTCCCAGTCTGTATGGGAGTAGAAGGGTCCGAAATTTTCATGAACAATTTTCACTTTGAGAGGCTAACCGGTCGTTTCATAACTAAAATGGTCATTTGGCAAGGTGAGACGATCGGTTCACTAGTGAACCGATTGGTTGGGAGTGTGAACCAGTCGGTTCACCCAGTGAATCGGTCATTTCATTTCCCTAACTTGCCTGCAATTGACTTTCCTTATTCGTTTCTAATTAACACAAAGATTAATTCTTGTCCCAATCGAATTGAACAAGTAAAATGACAAACTTTTCTCACAAATTGAGACAACTCAACACTACTTGTTTGGTCCAGTTGAACTAGGTGGTTCACCAGAGTGAACCGGTCATCTCATTGACCATGAGTCGATTGGTTCACCCAGTGAATCGATCAATTAGTGGTCCAGATTGTGCAGATCACAACCAATTCAGTTCTCAATCAATCTGGAACTCTAATCAGTTGGTTCAACACTTGAACATGTTGATTCTGAGTCAAGTCTATTGATTGAATGTTTGATTGAGTACCTAAACACTTTAGTAATCAATCCAAACATCATTCATGGATAAACTCCTCTTCCAGGTTAATCCTTTGTGTGTGACCCTATAGGTCCCATTTCACGTAGGCAGTGAATGTCCATAACTATCTTATGACATCACAAGAAAAGAGCGGTACCTAGTCGCACATCAGTGCTACCCAAGTGAAAAGGAAAGTTGGAGAACAACTTTCAATCCTACATTCTGTGATTGGTGTTCTAGTGAATGTATAATTCCTTTGTCTCTAATATCCTGAATGAACTCAACGCATGGAGTTGTCATCCTTTCAACATTCACTGATGTTTCTTGAAATAGAGCATATTGTCTAAGATATGTTTGACATCAATATCATATATTGATTCACATGTGCATGCTCATGCCTTTCTCAGTCTTTCTTATCAAGTGGCATGGACATCATACTCCCTTAGGAGGGACAAATCCCATATCTATCACTCATAGTCTATCCCATGCGTCAAAACTACCCAATCATCACCATTATAACAACCCATATTTCAGGATTGTGTTTGATGATGTCAAAGTGTACCCAATCACATTTGACGAGTGTAGTGATTTTAGGTCTAAGAATCAGAATCACCACCATCACTATGAGAGATGATTCTGACTACCATGTCATGGTTCCATGTGTCACTCTCATGGTGGGTATGTCTGATACATTGTTCTCATATCCCTAAGCCTTCTACCAAAACATGATATATGCATTGTGGATAGACAAGACCCAAAGTATGATCTATAACAAAGGAGATTGGAAAAGAAGAATCTATATAGCCGACCGCAACATGGTTGGGATCGAGGCTTTGATGATGATGATATCATTTTTAATCAAATCATGGAAGATTGTTTATGGTTTTGTCATGGGCTTGAATACATAAATACCTGCCATATAATGGATTGCAACTTAACATGATCTGTATCAATTTTTGAACATGTTCTCTGTAACATCCCAGGATTTGAGGCCTCAGATAAAATGATTTTAAAAGGAATGATTGGACTACCCATATCACCAAGGTGCACCTCCCTTTTAAGGATCCCATCACTAAGAACTCCATAGTTAAGCGTGCTCAGCTTGGAGTAGTACTCGGATGGGTGACCAGTCGGGAAGTTTATCCTGGTTTGCGTGTGAGGCAGGACAAAGCGAGCAGTTAAGGCTAGTGGCGGTCTGTGGGACAAGTCGTCATTCCTGAAACTCTACTAGAGCCTTGTGCAGTGGGCTTGAGTGTTACAAATGGCAATGTTATCAGGACCAGACCGGTCATCAAACCGGTCAGGCTACTGGTTTCCGGTTAACCGGTTTGACCTGTGGTTGAACCGGTTCAATTGATAACATCAACAATGTCTAAACAATAATATCAATATACTAAAAGTATAGAAAATATAGGTAAAATATGAAATAGTCCAACTATGAAGAAGGTGTAAGTACAATTTTTAGAACTCACAATAACGTCATAATCTCATACCTCACAACATGCTAATGTTTCATACGAAATGATACTTCAAAATCTAAAGTTCAATAATAAAATATGATTCTAAGCATAATTAAACCCTTAAGTTCTCGTAAGAGTCAGGGTTGGGAAAGTCAGGGTGAAAAATAGTTCACGTGTTGTGAGGTGAAGAGAAAATTATAGTCACCTACTCATTGGTTGAGATAGAAGCTCTGATTAATCAAACTGGTGCAGTAGGTTTGATCGGTAAACCAGTCAAGTCTGACAGATTCGACCGGTGTCTGACTAGTTGGACCGAAATTATCGGGTTTTTGCAATAACTGAACCGTAGAGGTGTCGGTTCAAGGTCCGACCGGTCAGACTGGAAGGTCCAATCGGATTTTAATAACACTGACAAATGGTATTAGAGCGCTAACCCCTCTAGTATGTGGGCTCACATGGGCATGTGGCATGCCAGTCTTAAGCCATGCAGTCCAGTCATGTAGGAAAGGACTATTCATGGTGATGTAGCCACCCTTGCGCTGATATCCGTGATCAGGAGCTGGGTGTCCATGGGCCATTCAGGGTTTACACTGAAATGAGGATATATAATAGATTATATAGTTGAGCCTTGACGAGGATGTCAAGAGTCTAAGTGGGGGAGACTCTAACATCCCAAGATTTGAGGCCTCAGATAAAATGATCTTAAAAGGAATGATTGGACTACCCATATCACCTAGGTGCACCTCCTTTTTAGGGAGCCCATCACTAAGAAGTCCATAGTAAGCATGCTTAGCTTGGAGTAGTACTAGGATGTGTGACCAATTGGGAAGTTTATCCTAGATTGCTTGTGAGTGAGGACAAAACGCGCTGTTAAGGCTAGTGGTGGTTTTTGGGGCCAGTCATCATTCTTGAAACTCTACTAGATGCTTGAGCAGTGGGCCAGGGTGTTATATTCTCTGTGTAAACTAAAAAGTGTATTTGAATGGATTACTAATTA
This sequence comes from Alisma plantago-aquatica, assembly GCA_963693085.1. Taxonomy (NCBI): domain Eukaryota; kingdom Viridiplantae; phylum Streptophyta; class Magnoliopsida; order Alismatales; family Alismataceae; genus Alisma; species Alisma plantago-aquatica. Next base: position 213,103,396 of record OY856410.1, on the reverse strand, counting down.
GATATAGAGCCTCCTACATATAGGAACACATGGATACATGGTTGTGGGTAAACATATACTCCTTAAGCTTACTAATACAAGACACAAATAATGGGCCTAAACCCATATAATGCAATAACCACTTATTTTAACAACCCCCTCTAGCCAGAGAGTATACATTGTGTAATCCTAGCTCGACACCCATGTATTGAAAACGAGATGAAGTGGTTTAGTCAGGATATCAATGATTTCATCACCGGTCCATATGTGAAGACTAGGAGACAATCTTTTTGGCTTTGACTAGGTCTTGTACATAATGGCAATCCACCTCAATGTGCTTTGTATGCTCATGAAACATTGATTATTGGCGATGTGTATTGCAGCTTGGTTGTCACAATATAGAGTAGTTGGAGTCTGAACGGAAATTCAAACTTTATCAGAAAAGGTACCCATTGTAAATCATAGCATGCGGAAAGTAAAAGTGTATTTGTATGAATTAATGACGAGACACAGAGCCCATGGAACAAAATTTCGATCGAAATTGATATCATATATCATGACTAATGAGACACTATCATCAACCAACACACACTCTAGTCTTGATGTGTCATTGTTGTCTATCAACCTTCCGCAATGACATCCGACTAGGGACATAACAAGAATGTTCATACTCTTAGCATCTGTATGATCTCATTGTTCATGTCTTCAACCTGAAGACATATGTCATTGAGTTTTGTCATTCTTTAGACAGTCATTCTGCTCCATCATTTATCTCATAATCAATTGAGCTAGAATAAATTGGAATCTTGCCTTTGATATTTATCAAATCATATGCCAAACCAATCATCATATGATTGGCTCTCTGGGCATACATACCAATAGTTGAAAGATCCATTGTACTTTATTTCTTAGAGAACCAAGAGACTAAGCATGGTCCTAGGAGGAAGAAAGTGCCACTTGTGCACTTTTTATCAATTAAGCACCCTGCATAATCCACATCACTATAAGCAGAATAAGTAAAGTCCCTTGACGTGGGATACCATTCTCCAAAATTTTGGGTTTTGGCTAGGTACCTTAAAATCTTCTTAACTGTTATAATATGGGATTTTCAAGGACTTGATTAAAATCTAGCACACAAGCCAACACTAAACATAATATCAAGTCTAGAGGTAGTTATATATAACAAGCTACCAATCATACCTCTATAGAGCTTCTCATCTACCTTCTCACCTTCCTCATCTCTATCAAGTTTGGCAGTGTTTGACATGGGGGTGTCCGTCGGCTTGGTGTTCATCATCCCAAAGCGCTTCAAGAGTTCACTTTTATACTTTCCTTAGTTGATGAAGTTTCCTTCCTTTGTTTTTTTTATTTGAAATCCACAGAACAAAGTAAGCTCCCCCATCATACTCATCTTGAACTTACTCTGCATAAGAGAACTAAACTCCTTCCAAAGATCAAGATCAGTTCTTCCAAAAATGATATTATCAACATATATTTGAATAATTGAAAAAATACTAGAAGTGTGTTTATGAAAGATGGTAGAATCAACTTTTCCCATGATAGTCATTGTCTAGAAGAAAGTTCTTTCATTTTTCATACCAAGCTCTAGGTGCTTATTTGAGTCCATAGAGATCTTTTTGTAACAAATAAACATGGTTGAGAAGCTTATCATGTTCAAAGCTGGGAGGATGAGCAACATAGACTTACTCCTATATTATACCATTAAAAAATGCACTTTTCACATCCATTTGGTAAAACAAGAAATTCTTATAGCTAGAAAAACCAAGTAACATTCTAATATATTCAAGTCTAGCAACATGAGAATGAATTCCATTAAAATCAATACCTTCTTGTTGATTGTAGCCTTGAGAAACTAACCTTATTTTATTCCTTACCACTTTTCCTCTTTCATGTAGCTTGTCGTGGTATACCCACTTGGTACCAATGATGTTCCTATCATTTGGTCTTGGAACTAAGGTCCATGCTTTGTTCTTTTCAAACTACTGTAACTCCTCTTATATAGCTAGGATCCATTCATCATCCTTGAGAGCTTCTTTGACATTCTTTTTCTCAAGTTCTGAGATGAAGGTGTTGTCGACTTGTTATTTATTAAATGTAGCCCGCATCTTCTCCCTTTCAAAAGGCTTTCCTATTATGAGCTCTTTAGGATGATGTTTTGCAGAGCAGGGAGTTGGGTCCTTCTTTCTCTTCTTCATATACTATCACCTCTTTTCCTTTGTCAATGATGTTGATCTCTTTCAAGTGAGACATCACCTCATCTACAACATCATCATTTACAATATTCTTGAAAATATAGGGGTTAGTTTCAACAAATTTAACATTGATAGATTCTTCTACTTTAGACTATTCAATGTTAAACACTCTATAAGCTTTGCTAGCAGTGTTATAGCCAAAAAATAAATCCTTGTATGATTTCTCATCAAACTTGTTGAGAGAATCTTTGGTGTTTAAAATAAAATAAGGACAACCAAAAACATGAAATAAATCAATAGAGGGCTTTCTACTACACCATAACTCATAGGTTCAAATAGATCAATATGAAGAAGTTTAAGAGCTCTATTGGTACTAAGACCTCCTTTGGATTTAAGGAGGATTTGGTTTGATTTCCTTGTGTACAAGGTTGGCATTCCTCATCCTTCTCAAATTCCAATTTAGGAAGTCTTTTTACCAATTCCTTTTTGCTCAACTTCTTCAACTTATGCATATTTATATGATCAAGCCTACAGTTCCACAAAGATATATCACTCTGATCAACAACAAGACATCTACCGAGAATAGACTTAAGAGACTCAAGAACAATAACATAAAGATTTCCATTTATAGTTCCCTTATATATAACATTGTAGGAGAGGGAATCTAGAAGCAAGCATTCAAGTAAGGTAAATAAAACAAGTTATCCATTATCACATAATTGTCTAACACTAATTAAATTGTGATGTAGGCCATCCATGAGAAGAACATTCTTGATTCATAGAGAATCACCCACATCACTCTCTCCTATCACTTTGTCTTTGTTAATGTCACCAAAATTCACCAATCCTCCTTTCTTCTTTGTGAAGTTGTTGAAGCGGCTTATTTTACCTGTCATATGCTTGTAGCAACCACTATCAACAATTTGTTTTCCTTTTACCTATAAGAAAGGAAGATTTTGATGCCTAACTCAAACCTTGGGATCTAGAGTTATCTTGGGGACCCGTTTCATCTTTGAGTTAGTCCCCTTTTCCTTGTAAGGACAATAAGTAGAATAATGATCATCACCCTTGCAATGTGCACAAATCATAGGGTTCTTAGAGTCATATGACTCTACATGGAAGATAGGAGGTCCCTTTCTCTTTTTTAAACCTTGCCCTTACTCTTTTGAGCTCCCTCATATCTCAAACCACTTTTACCACTATGTTTGGTAGAGTGGTCAGAAATTTATTATAGGGACTTTTTCCCTTTGAGGAACTTTTGCAAGGAAGCTCAATTGTTTTGATTATCATCACTAAGAGTAATGACAGTAGAAGAAATACTAGCTAAATCATCTTGAGCACAAATCAGGTCATCCTCTAAACATAGGGCTTTATTATGATAAGAATCTCTCTCAAGAGTAATGATAGCTACTTCATTACTAGGCAACAAAGGACTGGAAGAAAGATCATTTATTTGAGCAAGAAATCTATCATTTTCAGTTCTAAGCATGATAAGCTCATCAAGTTAGATCTTATTTTCATATTTAATAGCATCATAAGCATGTCTAAGATCATTAAACTTGGTAACAAATCTACCATTTTTGGTTCTAATTAAGACAAGCCCATCAAGGCAAGTTTGTTTTTCATCTTTACGACCATTTATGTTCTTAAGATAAATACCATTCTCTATTTCAACTCCATTGTATTGGAGCTCAAGATCAAGAAACTGTCCTTGCAAAGAATCAGTACTATCAAGATGAACTTTCTCATTTTGCTCAAAAAGATCAATCTTAGCATACAAGTCATCAATAATTTTCCCTAACCTCTTCTTCTTAGATTTGCATTTAGAATAAGAAGAACAGGAAGCATTAATCATATCAATGAGGTCTTCTTTAGATAGTTCATTTAAACTTACCTCACATATCTCATCACTAGTTGAGGCTATGAGAGCAAAGTGGCATTCTCCCTCATTGGATCTTGAATCACTAGAAGAAGGCTCATCCCATGTGGCATGGGGTGCATCTTTACTTCTTCTTTCCTTCTTGTCCTTCTTCTTGTACTTGCCATCCTTCTTATAGTCCTCCTTCTTCTTGGAGATGTTCTTATGGTAGGACTTCTTTGCCTTGGGGCAATCATTCCTGTATTGCCCCTTTTGGCCACATTCATAGCACTTTGGAGTAGAGGAGGAGGAGGGCTTTCCCTTGAAGTGTTTCCCCTTTGAGTAGTTAGCTTCATGATCACTAGGGGTTTCATCTTCACTTGAGGAAGGAGGGGTAGGCTAACAAGCAAGTTGTTGTTGGAGAACAATGGCATCTACTTGAGATTTGAATGCATTGTCCTTGATCTTCTTTGACTCTTTCTCTTCTTGCTTCTCATCTTCCTCTTTCTTGTCTAGTCTAGGCTCATAGGCTTGAAGGTTTCCAATAAGCTCTTCTGTGGCAATGTCTCCAAGGCTTCTTATTTCTTCAATACAAGTCACCTTGGATTCCCACATTTTTGTAAGAGACCTAAGGATCTTGGAGTTGACAGTGCCTTGATCAATAGGATGGCCTAAAGAAGCAAGTCCATTAATGATGGTGTTGAGTCTTGAGTACATCTCGGTCACTCTATCCTTCTTTCCTATCTTGAAGTTCTCAAGGAAACCTTTGAGCATGTAGATCTTGGACTCCTTGACTTTCTTGGTCCCTTCATAGGTGATGCAAAGTTTGTTCCATATCTCATGGGTTGTATCCCAAGAAGAGATTTGATTGAAATCATAAGGAGCGAGGGATGCATAAATGATACTTATGGCCTTTGTATTCATCTATGCCTTTTTCAATGAGGCTTCATCCCAAGTGGCTACATCTCTGGCTGGCTCCTTGGAATGATGACTACTTTTCACATGTCGTAGCTTATTCCTTGCAAGTACAATTGCATCTATTGCTTCTAACAAAGGAAGTTTGTGTCGTTGAAGATTAATGGAGAATCCACCTTCCAAATTGAGAGAACCTAAGAAGTTGTCACCCATCTTGTTGTCTCATAGGAGAACTTGTTAGAGAAGAGTGTGGCTATGCTACCACTTATTGGATCAAAGGGCTCTATAAGGGGGGGTGAATAGAGCTAAAAAGCACTTAAATCAAATTGATTAGACCTTCAAATTACTTCAAAAAGTAGGATTGTAAATATGTAATTTGATGTGTAACTAACCATACATAGCAAGGATAAGAGATATTGAATGAGATTGAGAACAAGCTATGTACAGTGGTTCCAATCTCCAAACTAGGAAAAAGTTAGTCCACTACTTAGAGAGGTCAAGCCCCAGGATTTTACAACCATTGTATACTTATATTCTATTATAAGACATATAATAAGACCTTCCTTTTGTAGGGCAAGGATACCTAGCCTTCCTTTTTAAGGAGCTAATAAACCTTACAAGGTCTTATGTATCCTTTGAGCAAGAGTATTCAACCTTTACAAGGGCTTACCCACTTTTACAAGGATTTGGACACCTTTGCCAAAGAGATACCCTTCTTGCATCAAGTCTTCCGCCTTGAAGAAATTACCCACTCTTCTCAAGGATCTTCAGCCTTCACCTTTTCCTTCAACTTGAACAAGCTTTCACCAACATAGCTTGAAGAAAGGGGTTGGGAAAAGAGAACATTGAGAGATTCACAAGATTGCAATGGAGTAGCTTTCTCACAAATAGCCTATCTCACTCATGTGGACGTTTGGATTTGTAAACAAGAGAGAGAAGGAGGCTATATGTGGATAAAATCACTCAATTATAGATACAGACTTGTATAGCATGAAGGAGAAAACTTGGGATGAAGCCCAAGGGGTCCTATTTATAGTTGGGGATGTCCACTAGCCACTAGGACTTGGGGGAAAAAAATTAGTCATTTGGGGTCTTGCAACCGATCTATTTTTTATATTTACATCACTCCAACGGTTAGAATCACTTTTCTGTACACTCTGTACAATGCAGTCGGTCAGGTTTTCATAAAGGTAACTCGATCGATAGCACTATGCAACAAGCTAATTTTGAGTTGTCGGCAGAGTTTATCCTGGATGAAATTCGATCGATGGCTTAAAATTAGTTTTCCAGCACAAGGTATCAGTCAAGTTTATCCTAAGGTAAACTTGGCTGATCCTGGGCATTTCCAAGACCCATCGTAGGCGTCGGTCAAGTTTCTGGTAGGGAAACTCATTCGATCAAGTAGCCTGTGATGCATTTTGAAAAAATGTCATTAAAGTGAACAAACGTTCAAATTAAGTGCTCTTGATTTTTTTTTCTTTTCTTAATTACTAGTCATAACATCAATACAAATTATTACAAAAATTGTCCTAAGTCATTTATGGCTAGTTCCACAAAAGTGTATTTGTATTGACTTTGACTTGTATTGAGTCAAGTTTGAACTTGATTAAAATGGTCATTTTCTTGTACCTAATACCTAAAATCAATCTCAAATAGACGTATTAGATACATGTTAATGGAATGGTTAAGTCATTATCATAATATGGATAATGTATAACTGTTAGATAGCATGATATTTCTCCAAAATCAAACTTTGTTCTTAAGCATCTTGGACTATGCGATCCTTTACAAGGTATTGTCAAAATATCTTCACTTTCTAATGAAATAGGTGTAATAGTATCTTGTTGGAAATATTGAATTTTCAAGTGATCCAAAATATGTGATGTATACAACATTCCAAAGTGATACATTAATATACTAATAAGTCATTTCATGGCAGTTCAATCTATCAATTTATTGTAAAAGCCCAGATTGGCATATTTTGCCATAAGTATTACATCTATATTATGGTGGGTAGGATTCAATAATAAGTCTGAGTCAATTTATCAAAAACTTCCTTTTGTGAATCTATTTCATGTATAAATTTGTTGAATAAATGCTACTAATTAATTAGAGAGGCCCAAACTTTCATGGATAAGGGGTAGTTACTTAGCTTTGTTGTCGTATGAGTAGGCTTAGTGAAGCCCATGTATCCTATTGAGTAAGATTCAACAATAAGTCTGAGCCAGTGAGTCAAAAACTTTTTTCTTGAATCTTAATTCATGTATAATTTCAGAATTATGATACTAGTTGAATCAGAAAGGCCCAAACTTTAATGGCAATGATAATTACTTAGTTTACTTTACCTACAATAGGCTTGACAAAGCCTCTATATAGCTTCTTCAATTTTGGGATAAAAATGACATACGACCAATTGTGGTTTGGAAATAGATAAAGACATATTTTTAATGCTTCTTGTTATTGGATACTAGGGTGGGTAAAAAACCAAACCATACCATTAATCTCAATCAAACCAAACCAAATAGATCAGTTTGGTTTGGTGTTAGGGGGATGAATGATTTGGTTGATTCACATTTTTTAAAACCATCAAATGATGGTTCGATTCAGTTTGGTGGTGTAGTTTAACCAAATTAAACTAAACTAGCACATATATTTACCCATCATTATTATACATTCTTATTGTAAGTAAGAATTAGAAGGTTAATCTCTTTACATAAAAGATTACATGGTCTTCATACATCTGAGTACAAAGGTTAAGAAGCTTTCAATTAAGTATAATATAAAGAGATGAAGACAGTGGGCATGTGCCCAATATCACTATACTACCCATTTATTTTAAAAATACTTATCTAAACTAAATTTTATATATTTACAGCTGGCTTGGTATGGTATTAAACAAGATCGTTGTTTTTAAATGTGAGGAGTTTAGGCAGTGGTTTTGTTTGGTTAGGCACATGGAGGACAAATTTGTTGATTTCTAATTCATGGCCGAAGGGCTTTCCACCCAGAATTCGCAAAGTTTGTACTGCGTCCTGAACAGGGGCGATACAACATGTGGAAAACACAGGTCACGCTTTTTGAAGTTCTGTTTTGTTCAAAACGTGTACCAGGCATATGCAACCAAACGGTTTTGCAAGTACTTTTGATCTGCAGTCAACCAAATACATTATGGGCACGTTTGATTAGTTGGATTTACTGAAATTCTGTATTTTGTCTATCCTATAATACTGAAATGTTGCATTCTTAAAATCACGCAAAGTAAAATTTTATGTTTGGTTTGCTGGATTTTGTAAGTGTGGGATTTATCTTTTTTTTGTATCTATTATTTTGCCCATGATGGATTTTGACCGTCTAGGAGAATTTTGATAGAGACCAAAATGTGGGATTTATATTCTGTCTGAAAATTCGGTATTAGCCCCACTTCTCCAATCCCGCAAACCAAACATAAAATTTGTTGAACTGGAGTCCAAAATACAATCCAATACAGTAAAATTCAAGTAACTAAACGTGCCCTATATGTTTATCGAAATCAATTCTTTATGACACATCGTTTCAATAAAAGGCATAACTAAACTAGAGTACACCCTACCAAACATGTCCTTTATAAGTTTGCGTAATTAAATGTGTAAATTTAATGCTAAATTAATGAAACTCGTGTCTACTTATTTTATATGTTTTCTTAAATGACCAATTTTGAACAATTCATTATTTGAAGTTTGTTTATCATACTAAACGGATTGATAAAGATGATGAAAGACGATACGATTGTCGATTAGAAATCAACTCATGGATAATAGTTTGAGGCCAAATTAAAGCAAATCAAATTATAAAGTAACAGTTCAATTTGGCTTGATTTTGTTTCGGTTTGAAAATCTTACAAACTGTGATACGATTTGAATTTCAATAGTAAAAAGAACCAAACTCACTCTTATTAGATGTTTTTCATAAATTTCATTGAAGTATCAAAAGGTTCATATTGAACTTTGATGGGAACTTTTCTTAAACCAATTACACGATTGATCTTTTCTTTTCTTTTTTTCCTCTAGCTATTACCTAATCGTATGTAGAATGATTTAGTCATATCGGTTTAAACTTGAAAGACCCCCCACGCAAAGTCGTGGAAGGAGCAATTGCATGCATGCTTTGTTAATTCCACATTATTGCCTGATTTTTGGTCGTGGTCGTGTTGAATTTGTTACAGCTTGTTGATGAGGAATATCCGGGTTCTTAGCTCCTATCGACTGTGGTAATGGAACGTTTCTGTGGTTTGTTGACAGAACGTTATACCGTGCGTTTACAAAAACAATTTAACAACTGACATGAAAACGAGTCATCGTGCGTTTGCCAAATGACAGAATGAATCCCGTTAAGTCAGAAATCTGACAGTACCAAGAAGCCGTAGGGACCTCATAAAGGAAAGAGGCATCAAAACTAAAGACTATGTCATTAACTAAAACTATGTACTTGAGCAGCGCCTGAGCTCCAGCTTTACATACAGTGAAGTACAACGCATCTACTGTAATGAGTATCATTGTCCGTCAAAATTTATATACAAATGCCCTCACTTTTGGGTCAACTGTAAAGAATCATAGCCTCGTTTGACTAGAGAATCATGAATCATGTAGAAAATGATGAAACTCGCCTTGTAAGTTCACCTGTATATCTGTAATCTGTCTTCAAATGAAGAGAATAAATGGATCAGTATAGAGTTATCAGAATGAAGGGTTCCATTACAGGCCATGAAATGCCGCTAAACACGATTTATGAATATGTATTGCAGAAAGGGTAAAGGACAAATAAAGATGCTAATGGGTAAATCATAGAAAGAAAATCTGCAATATTTCATCCAAGAACCAATGATACAGAATAAAAGCGCTTCACATTTTAGTTAGTATCAATAGGAGCAGTCGCATCTCGTAGAGTTTGTTATCATCTTTATCAATGTCATTAAAGTCGGGGCTTTACAATATGAGTTATAGCTGACGCAGGAGATTGAAGACGCGAACGATACTTTTAAACCGCTCCTTTTTGGGCTTGGATTTCTCCAGACTTCTTAGCTTTCTTCTTCCCTTTTGCACTAGATCTCTTACTAAGTGCCGCAGGAAGCTTAGCAGCAAGATTAAACTTGATGGTTGCTTCCGGCCAATTAACTATGCATTCATTCAAGTCAAGTGACACTTAATATTGCAATTCAGGGAGCATCCCTCTGCTAGCCTCTGTGAGAGCTAAAGTACTTTGGAAGACAGGGTATTAACAAGATTCCAAATGCTCTCTATTTCAGCATACAAACTTTGAATTTTCCAACCTATAGAAGATACGAGTTAACAAGGCTATGGTAACTCGTCACTTTATTGACTCTATGTCATGGTGCCAAACCTCCGTCCAAGAAACATTTACTAGGTGTCTTCATTATTGATGATCAAAGGAAGATCAGCAAATTTCATCCATCGGAGAAGAATCCCCACAGCATCTGTCGTCCCAAAAGGAAATCTCAGAACTACCTCCCCCCCAAAAATGTAATCCATATCTAGATAACTTTCAGTCGAAAATCCATCTCTAATGATAATCTGATCTGATCTCTTTCTAAAAATGAGAGTAGCATGAATCTAATCCATCTCTAGATAACCATCATTTATATGAAAACATTTAGTTAGAATCATCTAGTGCCATATTTGAGATTTTCTGCTTCCCAAATTCTAAAGCCATTTTGAAAGGAGACCATCAGTGAAATCTGCTAACGTCTTATGAAGACTACTTCCATGCCACCAGTCTGTATCTGGGTGGATTTCACATTTCCCAAGGCCAAGTTATGGACAACATATTGACGATCACTGACAAGTTCAGTATTAAGGCTGCGTTTGTTACGTGGTGAATCATGGTGATAGGGAATGATGGTGAATAAAAAATGTTTTTTGTTTGCCATGGTGATAGGGAATCATGGTGAATCCGTGGTGAATTTTAATCTTTTTTTGTCCCCATGAAAAAACATGGTGAATCGTGATGAATCATGGTGAAAGAAGTTTTCTTTCAAGATTCCACTACTTATTTAGACAAATGTGCAAAAAAAGTTTCTAATAAATATGATTTTTACTTGTGTAGGGTGTTTTTTTAAAAAAAATTCCCCCATCATTATAACTATGTAACAAACAACATTTTTTAAGTTTTTCACCATCACCATCCCTATCACCATGCACATGTTACCAAACAACACATTTTAATAATTTTCCTATTACTATCACTGTCCCTATCACCGTCACCATCACCATCACCATCAATTTTATCACCACATGCCAAACACAGCGTAAGTGTGTAGGTGGAAAGTGGTAAGCACCAATATGCACAAAAATTATGAACAACCAAGCACAATGATTTCCCCTTACATCCCTCTAAGCGGTAGTAAAACCACGCAGCAGAAGCCCTGGCCAGCGGTCTAGATTCTACTAGGAGGAAGTTCTCGGTGTGAGACAAAGTAAAAGAGCGTCTATGAATTTCTACCAGAGGAATCATCCTATAAGAACTCTGTTCGTCAATGCATGAAGCAACCTCCAACTTTTCCAAGTAAATCTTAACGCCAGAAACTGCCTCAAATAGAAGGATAACTTGCAAAGCAGAAAAATCACCAAAGCACTTGAAAAATAGGAGTGTTTTAGGTGAGGAATCTTACAAAGGAATATAAACCGGAAATTTGTCTACATTATCAGGAGGCCTTCTTACCTCAATAGTCTTGAAGTAAATAGAAAGTATAATATGATTAGCTAATCAATCAGGCATGTGAAACTGATATATAAAGAGCACAGGCTTCATCAATATCTCAGTAAACACTCACCATGACGGTCTTGCTTTACAGAATAGCCTGTCAAAGTGTCTTCCTACGATCTCACGTTTCAGTCACTATCCTTCTCTTCTTTTCTTACACAGTGACTCTGTTTAAACTCATCTTCAATTTTTAGTTGGTATTCAAGATTACGTTCGAGCAGTCTCATTTCGTTGAGTTCGTCATCTTCTTTTGCACCATCTTTAGAATGTTCAAGAGCAGAGCCAATGCAAATTCCAGCTGATGCAGGAGACCTGTGGTCATATACAACGATTGGGTCACAAGGAGAACCCTGAAGCAAGATAATGACAGAAAAATCCCTGGAAAATGTACTACATGCTAGGTGGAATAAGCTTGTCCTCGTCCACTTTCTAACATCTTTCAGTTCACAAACAGTGACAGGGTGCAGAAATATTTAGTTCAAAAGAGAATCTAGTAAATAAACTGTATGAAACAAAATAAAAAAACCCAATGGAGACTGGAGGTGCGTCTATAATAGGATTCAGGTAGAACTAGATCGATTCACTAACACATATTACATACCATATAATAGGGAAACTAAATTATTTATTTCAAGGCATGAACTCCTACGGAACCATTATTGGAAAATTTGCAAAGAAATATTATTATGACTTAACTGACAATATTAGTAAAATAAGCCAAAGAAAATGAGAAAACAATGCAACTTGTATTCCTCAAGTCAGACAAATTTTTGTTTGGAGAACATCTGAGGACATTTTTTGTTAATATATGGGAAGGGGCATACATGTACTTCATGCTCATCTAGACATACAGTGACAGATGAGAAGCAATAGACAAGGACAGAGAGAGCATACACTTCGACTGACAATTCCCCAGGTGAATCACTATCATCGGTGAGAGCCTGAAACATAATGCAAACGTTAGACGACAGTAACATGAACTGTATGTGATTCAAGAAAGGCAACGAATAACAGAATATATATTTGCCTTTTTGGCCTTGGGCTTTTTCGACTTCCCGGTTTTTTTCTTTTCCTTTCTCTTCTCTTGTTTTCCTTTCTTCTGATCCTCTTCAGAACTCGGTAGCGCCAGCAAGGATTCAGCAGCTACATCAGACTTATGTCTGGCATATTTCTGGACAAGTTCATCCAAGCATTTCTAGGGTAATGCAAAAGCAGCATATTTATTAATGAAAACTTTAATAGCTTAGTTCCAAGTTTCAGCAACTACAAATTATGCTCACAACAAACCGCTTAAACTAAAGAAGAATCATATTAACAGCACCACAGCACTTTTGTACTTATAAAAAACTTTTTTGTTGCACATTTCCATCACATCACATTATACAAAATGGTAGGCTGAGATTTGGATCTGAGAAATGCATGTGCATCAATTTGCCCTTATTAATAACAAGAGAATAAAATAGTGAACTCCACTAGTATGAGAGAATGACAAAACTAGAGGCTTTACAGCCTTTTTTTACGATCTTTTACCTGCAAATAAGCCTTCAAAAGAGGGAGTAGCATAACCTTGTAATCAGAAATGTGGCCTTCTTGTATCCTCTTCACCAAGTCTTGTACCACATCATTGTGTTTGATCATATTTGCATCAACCTCGAGAAGCTATAGTTTCACATGACCAAGGAGGGATTTAAGTAAAAATAGATAAGGAGATCAATTTTCTACACATGCATCTAAACTTGGTAGAATTGTGGGAGGAAGGCTACAAACACCTGCATTATTAGTGTATTTTTCCTTGTTGATCCTTCACTTTTATCTCTGTAGTCTCGCAATGTCCAGCAGTTATCTTCACACGTATCATAGCAGTTAACTTCCTTACCATATTCAGATTGCAGTTCTTTTATGATCGCAAATTTCTTGTTAGTTGAAGAAAATAGGTCGAGATGGGTATCCTTGATCTTGACAACAGCTTCAACTCCACTCTGTATCCGGCGATCCTGTTGTTCTCTCCAAGCCAAAACTTCGGCCATGATGTTATCTGTACTGGGATATAGCCAGGAGATGAAAGAATCTACATCGAACTTGTTGGCGTCAGACAAGAAATGACTTTCATCCAACCGGAAAGAGGGAGACTCAGGATCAAGGAGAACATCTGGCGGTGCTGCTTGTTTGGGATCTTCCACAGGGCTACTGCGAGGTTCCTTCTTGAAGAAGAGACGTAGGAGCTGGTTCAAGAAGCTCTGTATCTTATTAAGCTGGGAAGTCCTGAGGAAGCAAACGCACTGCAGCGGGCTTTCCAGCGTAGTCGTTATCAAATCTGGAGACAGAACGTCAGAAGAACAGGTTTTGAACTCCTCTTCGGCAAAGTTCAGCACCTTAACAAGATGAGACTTGTACAGGCTCCTGTTCTTAGCCAGCATGTACAGCGTGAACTGGATCTTACTCAGAAGATTGCTTCGTTCTTGTGCATCTCCCAAAGTGTCAGCAATTTCAACCGAAGCATTGAGGCCCTTCTCAAACTCTTCCTTAATCACGTCGGCATATCCCAGCTCGACCTCCAGAGGTACCAGAAACGTCAGCAGGCTTTGCTGTATGAGCTCACCGTGACGCGACTCCAAGTGAGTCGAGGGGGAGAAATCCTCCGTCAGCGGCAGAACCTCTTTGCACAGGGAGCAAGACCATCCTCGAAGCGACCGGTGGGTTTCGATGAACGCCAGCGCGTTTCGGACCTCTTGGAGCTCTCTGTCATCATCATGGAAGTACTTGAGGTCGCCGAGGAGGCCCGAGATCTCAACGTGGAAGAAACACTTCTTCTGCTCCCGGTTCAAGTTCTCCTTCCAGAACGCCTTGGCCTTGTACTTCCGGGACAGGTACTGCTCGACCTCCGCCGTCGCAATCCTCTGCAGCCGCCGCTTAGTCATTCGAGCGCCCCTTGGTGTGGTGGGTGTGGGCGGCCTTGAAGTGATCGGCACTGCTTTCTCTGCCTGGACTATGCGCATCTCCGCTAACAGCTTCTCCACGCGCTGCCGGAAGAACCGGACGCGCTCCGCTCGTGTCATCTCTTCCGTCAGCTCACCTCTAGCGAGCCACGCCAGGTCGTTGGGGTTCTTTATCGCAAGGGCGGACTCGCACGACCGGGCAACCTCCTCGGGGTCTGCACCCGCCAGATGAAGCACGCTGGTGTGGAACTGAGCGACCGCCATGGAGTCCGGGATCAGCGCCCTCGCTACGCCGGCCAACTCCGCCGCCTGGCGCAAGTACCTCACCTTGTATTCTTGCTCATCGATCTTGCTCCCCACGTCGACAAAGGTCAGGACATGGTAGATGGTGAGGACCGCCGCCGCATTCTGGTTGAGTGTATCTAACCGGACGTGCTGCAGCGCGATGATCATTATCATCTCATCCTGCTCACATTTCCGGATTAGGGCGTCGCTCAGTTGTCCCACGTAAACCTGCAACGCCTCTGTCACGGCCTCGTCCTCATGAAGGATGCGGCCGCTGGGAGTGAGGGTCAAGGCTCTGCGAATGGACGAGGTGGCTTCAGAGCTTTGATCCCACATCGAAGTTCCGACCTCATCACCGGTCAAAGGCTCGGGTGCCTCCACTGGATTCTCCGGCAAAGCTTCTTGGTGCTCTGGGTGGTTTCCCGACGTATCCGCGGGCAACCGCTGTTTTTCCGTGTACTTCTCCATGGCGAACTACTTCAGTTTCAGGATTCCCCTTTTTCTTGGAACGGATAAGAGAGGAAGAAGGCGAAGCCGAGGAAGTCGGTGCTGAAGCCGGAAGACACGGAATGTAGTTGGATTCAGGGGATTGACGGGGTATATATAGACCGCGAGAGAACTGCCATCTTCCGATAACAAACGGGAATGAGACATCCCCATGGTGTCGATGCCGGAACTACGTGGACGGTGGTGTTGCTGCAAGGCGGGATTGGAACAGTGGAGGTCGTTGGGTTGAAGTAGCAGAGCTACGTCGGGCGGGCTACCGCGTTTGCAAGCTCTTTTGTTATGCATACTTATGCAAAAGTAAAAAATGAATTATGCATAAAAACATATGATTTTGAATTAGATATAATGTTTTATATGTTGTCATCAATAAATTAGTTATAAAATTATTAAAAATCAACACACAATGTGTATAAATTTTTTTTTGTTAAAATTACCCGCTTACCTTTTACCCTCCACGTTTACCGTGTGGAGAAAAGGGTAAGGGTAAGGGGAGGGTAAGGGGATTGTTGAGAAGGATAATTACCCTTACCCTTACCCGCTACCCAAAGAGGGTAAGGATAAGTGACCGGCCTAAATCGCGCGTCCTAAAGTTAGAGGCGGATTTGAGGTAGTCGAGCTTTTACATTTATAACATGAATCCTTCTAGGCCCCCCGCAACTTTATTTACGCGGTCGAAGTAGATATACGGTGTCGAACACAGGGACAAAGGTGGTAGTTTTGAGAACTCTGAATCGACACGCTACACTCCGGCAGGTACAAAGAGATAGTAAATTCTCCAAAGGGAAACAGCAAGATGTCACAAATAAAATAAAGAAAACTATCTCCAACTGGAGTTACAAGAAGGATTAAGGTTTTAGGCATTTAGCAATTTTTAGAGATTTTCATGCAACAGAAACAGAAAGATAAAACTAGAGCTTAAAGCAAGGTGCGAAGAATAAACTTTGGTAAAACAAGCAGCAGCAGGAACATCATGTACCCCTCCTCTCAGAGAGGATACCTCTAACCAAGCATCAACACTCCTCTCGAGGTTGCTGGAGTGAAATGTTACTGAAACAACTCTGATTCCGGGCACTCTCGTACTCCAGAATCAGCCCAAACACTAGAGCCACAACACATCTCTCGAAGTTGTTGCGACGGGAAAACACGATTCGGTAGCTAAGTGAAACGTGATCCAAACATGCAAGCTAGAGTTCAGATATTAAACATAGCGGTCATCCAACAATTGCACCAAACGTAAAGCAGCAAGTAATTACGCTTTTCTATTTCCATAAACATTAAGGGTCTTAATTACATTGCATGAGTAAAGATTTTTAAATAACAGAAATAAAGATAGAAGTCGCCTTCTTGATGTAGAAGGACGACAGACTACAGCGGCTCTCCAGCCCGATATCGGTCGGGAGCCTAGCCCGATCCAACCGTGTCGGGCGGCACACCCTCTCAGGCGACACACCGTGACGACCAATTGTATCGTTCAAGGACCCTGGTCGATACGCTCAAGTCGGGCGGCACCCTCTCGGGCGGCACGCCATGACGGGAGAAGCGTATCGGGTTCGATATCGTATCGGGCTAGGAGTGACGCATCTAAAGTCGGGCACTTGTGTCGCTCATCCACGTTGGCCGATATCGGCCTACAGTGTCGCCCGGGACGGTCCTAAGTGAACCATCCCCTCCCTCTCGGGACGGGGAAGAGTTCACCTAGAGTTGTCCGGCACGAACACTCAGGCGCGATACTTCTGCTCTCGCAGCTTCCTCTGAAGATTTGCTCAGGGTTCCAACCTGTTCCAACCTGTCTCGACCTGTCTTTTCGACTTCCTGTAGCTGCTATTTATAGGCAGCGGTTGGGGGAAGTTATGGTGCACGGGGCGCCACGTGTCCCCCTTTATCATCATGGAGTCGGTGACGGCCGATATCGGTATCGCCCGGCACAAGGACGTCGGCTATCGGTCATGCGACGAGCGGCGCCTGCCGGTGGGTGGCCCGTGTCGGGCGACAAGCTTTAGCTGCCGGGCGAGCTTGGGCTCCCTGTCGGGTAAAAGACGTATCGCCCGTCAGTTCCTTCTCGCGCGGCATCCCTATGTCGCGCGTCGTTGTGTTGCGCTTACCCTGTCGGGCAGTGATCATATCGGCCATCTGGAAGGTCGATGCAGGTCGAACTTATTTGTGGGCCGGGACGGCCTTATTGACGATAAATGGGTCAAAATAGGAGGAAAATACTGCAAAAGATGGAAATATTGAATTAAGAGCGTTGTTTGGCCAATTATTACGAAAGTACATATAAAAGAGAGGAAAATAGTTAAAAAGGCAGTTTTGATAACAGAAAAATAGTCTAAAATATCACAAAATTTGGTGTTATCAGTAAGGGTAAGACCTTACCCTCCCCATACCCCCCCCATTGACAGCCCTACTCTTTCCAAAGAAAACCGAGAATATATTGACTTTTTTTCTTCTTCCAAAAATCCCTCTCTAATTTCCTACCCATCTCAATATATATTGACTTTTTTTCTTCTTCCAAAAATCCCTCTCTAATTTCCTAAAATTTCTCAAAATCCATCTCAATTATACTAAATCCTATACAAGTCTATCTTTTGCAAAATTCCAAATACACCTCCGTACACCTTTCGCCACCACGCCGTTCCCTGCCGTTAAGATTTTGTTTTGCTCTTCATTTGCAATAATACTCTCTTTTTTTTATGACGAGGGAACCACTCCCGTACGAGCGCCACTTTGTGACCTCCGCAGGCAGCGTAAACCCCCGGGTGGACCCCCAACCCGCAAGGCTGGCCCACCAGAAAGTCGCATCGTTGGCCGGCCGACGCGACGGGTATTCACTTCAGAGGATAGCTGGGAGTCGAACTCGTGCCCCCTCGCAAGGGGCTTGCGAACCGCACCACCCGAGCTAGTCCTCCCCGGCTGCAATAATACTCTCACTTTAACACTAATCTTCTATAAATTATTATACACCTAATATACGATGTTCTATCATTATTATATTAATGAACTATTACTGATTATTATGGTAGTGGTATATGGTATTTTAGAATTCCTATTCCTGCCAACTCAGTCCAATCCGACCAACTCGAAAATTCTAAATAATAGAGGTTTATCTAGGTTCCAGGTCAGGTCAATATAGTTCAAGTCGATTCGAATCATGATAAATCCAAATAGGGTTGGGTCCAGGCTTGAGTTTGAGATTTTTTTTATTATTATTCAAAATCAAAAGTTTTAACGTTGTTTGGGTCATTATGAGTCAGTTCGGGTCTATACGCATTTTGGCGTTAAAATATGGTGTTAAAATTCAAAATAAATTTGTGGTATTAATTTTTTAAAAAAATATTTCGACGTCAATGCGGTATATGTGCTTGGATTTAGGACACATATTCAACTAGTTGTAAGTTTTTATAACGACCACGTAGAAAATAAAATCGAAGGTTAATGAGATGTTTCTTATTGATAAACAACAAATTTGTCTCATACATATAAGAGATGAGATAATTACAAGAAAGCAGAACTTAGCTCTAATGGGCCAACACAATTAGGATATAACAAATGATCCATAAATTAATAACACTTTTTAACATATAACACTCCCCCTCAAATTGGAGTATTGGCATAGCATGCATTTAACTTAGACATCTAAGACTAAATTAGACAATATGAAAAATAGAAAATAAAGATGCCACTCTATGTATAATACTCACTCCCATTTAAATACGACTCTCCCATAAATAAAAGATTGAATGACTCCTTCTATGAAGTTTTGTCATGCAGTCTGGAAAACTTGAGCTATGGAGATCTTCTGAAGCCCATATAAATGAAGAATATCACTATCAATCCAGAGCATATGGTCAAAATAACATGACTACACCATCTTCATAAGAAAGGATTGTGTGATTCGATTAAGCACAATCAACAAGTCCAACTATGTGGCAGTAGAGGTCAAATGGTTACTTTTTTTAGAAAATTTGGTTAATTTAATTAATTTGGTTAATTTATTTCAGTTGATTGGTTATACTAGTTAATTTGTTGGTTAAAATATTTTAAACTCAGATTTGTCATCCATCATTGGAAGCATGTAGTGAAGGGGCAGTTGGAGTCGACCAACGTCAAAAGTTAGAAGGTAGGAAGGCACATACTTTATGGCTCACAAAGGCTTTGTAGAAGCTTGTGCCTCCCGGTACGTCTACCCTTCACAGGATGCCACATATAAGGAGGATGTGGGGAAGCAATGACTAGATCGATAGGACTCTAGGAGGCAGAAAAATATTGGCAATGGCTAGGATGTAGAGCGTCATATTGGAAATCTTTTTGTGAAGAAGGAAAAAGGGAGGAGACAACTATGGAGGTCAGGCATATGGCTGATGGGAAGTCAATCCAAGAAGAGACATCGACTACCCATAGGAGGAAGCACTTTTTTTCTCTCCCTTAGGGTTAGGATGAATGCAGTAATACCCTATAGAAAATAATATTGAAGGCTAATGAGATTTTTCTTATTGATAGGTGACAACTCCCCTTAATATATCGGAGAGGAGGTAATTACAAGGAAGTGGAGCGTAATCCTATTGGACAAAGACAATTAAGCTCATATAATAGATGATCTATTGACCGGCCTAAATCACGCGTCCTAAAATTGGAGGCGGATTTGAGGTAGTCGAGCTTTCACATTTATAACCTGAATCCTTCTAGGCCCCCGCAACTTTGTTTACGGGGTCGAAGTAGATATACGGGGTCGAACACAGGGACAAGGGTGGTAGTGTTGAGAACGCAGAATCGACACGCTACACTCCGGCAAGGATAAGAGATGATAAAATTCCCAAAAGGGAACTGCTGAACAGGATCAATAAAACAAAAGAAAACCCTATCTCCAACTGGAGTTATGAGAAAAACTTAGATTTTAAGCATTAGCAGTTTTTAGGGATTTTTCACGCAACAGGAATAGAGAGATAACACTAAAGCAAAAACCAGATACGAAGGAGAAAACTTCGGTAAAACAAGCGGCAGTAGGAACATCATGTACCCCTCCTCTCAGAGCGGGTACCTCTAGCCAAGCATCAACACCACTCTCGAGGTTGCTGGACTTAGGTTAGAGTGGAAAGGTTACTACAACCGCTCCGATTCCGGGCACTCTCGTACTCCAGAATTGGACCAAACACTAGAGCCACAACACCTCTCTCAAGGCCGTTGTGACGGTAAAACACGATTCGGTAGCTAATCGAAATGCGATCCAACGTGCAAGCTAGAGTTCAGATATTAAACATAGCAATCATCCAACAAGAGTACCAAGCATAAAGCAGCAGATAATTAAACTCTTCTAATTTTGTTAACATATAAAAGTGTTGATTACAATGCAGTAGTAAAAGAATTAAATGACAGAAATAAAGATAGATATCGCCTTCTTGATATAGAAGGACGACAAACTACGACGACTCTCCAGCCCGATACGGATCAGGAGCCTAGCCCGATCCAACCGTGTCGGGCGGCACATCCTCTCGGGCGGCACACCGTGACGGCCGATTGTATCGTTCAAGGACCCTGGCCGATACGCTCAAGTCGGGTGGCACCCTCTCGGGCGGCACGCTATGACGGGCGAAGCGTATCGGGTTTGATGTTGTGTCAGGCTAAGAGTGACGCATCTAATGTCGGGCACTGGTGTCGCTCATCCACGTGGGCCGATATCGACCTGTAGTGTCGCCCGGGACGGTCCTAAGTGAACCATCCCCTCCCTCTCGGGACGGGGAAGATCTCATCTAGAGTTGCCCGGCACGAGCACTCAGGCCCGATACTTCTTCTCTCGCAGCTTCCTCCGAAGATTGCACAAGGTTCCGAGCTGTTCCGACCTTCCGACTTGTCTTTTCGGCTTCTTGTAGCTGCTATTTATAGGCAGTGGTTGGGGGAAGTTATGGTGCTCGAAGCGCCACGTGTCCTTGTTATTCGCATGGATGGTGGACGGTCGATGCACATATCGCCCGGTACAGGGTGTCGGCTTTCGGTCACGTGACGAGCGGCGCCTGCCGGTGGGTGGCCCATGTCGGGAGACAAGCTTTAGCTGTCGGGCAAGCTTGGGCTCCCTGTCGGGTAAAAGATGTGTCGTCCGTCAATTTCTTCTTGCTTGGCATCCCTATGTCGTGCGTCGTTGTGTTGCGCTTACCCTGTCGGGCAGCGATTGTATCGGGCGTCTGGAAGGCCGATGCAGGTGGAGCTTATTTGTGGGCCGGTACGGCTTCATTGATGACAAAATGTACCAAAATGAGGAAAAACTCTGCAAAATAAGGAAATATTGGATTAAGAGCGTTGTTTGGCCAATTATTGCAAAAATACATATAAAAGAGAGGAAAACAGTTTAAAAGGGCAGTTTTGATAACAGAAAAATAGTCTAAAATATCACAAAATTTGGCGTTATCAACTCCCCCAAACTTAGCGTTTTGATTGTCCTCAATCAATATTTAAACTTTATTTAGTGATGCTTCTTCTTGCTCTGTGTAGCTTTCAGGCCAAGAGGTAAAAACAAGTATCGTAATGCCTTTAGAGATAATGATGCCCCACTACAAACAAAAGACATTGCGTTTCCTGCCTTATTATTTCAGTAAAAAATTTCTCTATAGCTTCAGCGAGACTTTGGTGCATGATTCCGAAGTTAGCTTACACACCAAACAGCTTTATTTTTGGGTCAGAAAGTTGTGTATAGGGTAGGCTAAGGCTTTTTGGGGGTTTTCTTGTCTCCCATCAGTCCATCCAGGTAAGGGTCTGTTAACGGGCAAGTGGTCCCTGCAGTCCAAGCCAGTTGGCTTTAGAGCAGTGATTTCACATCTAACGTACCACTGCCCCAGATCTACCATGCCTAAAACTGGGTACTTTTGGAAAACAAGTGTGTATATATATTTTTTTCTTTTTCTTTTATTGGGCACAACTCTCATGCTTTTATTCACCCTCATAAGGCTGCTTTCTCTTTTTGGGATTTTTGTTGGGTAAGGGGAAACAAAAGGGATTTTTGTTGTTTGGGTAGCTTTTTCCTTCTCCATACTCGTCTCTTAGCTATTTGCGAGATTATTATATTTTTTCAAAATTTTTGGCACGGAAAAACCTAATTTTTTTGTTTGTTTGAGGCAGCGTTATCAGAAAGATATAACAAAACTTGCATCTCGTTGAGCACATAGAAAACAAACTTGGCAAGAAGTCGCATCAGGTTTTTACTAATATAGCGACTTTGTACATATGTATGGAAACAAAATAAGCAAAATTTTCCAAAATTTTTAGTAAAATATTGTTGAATGAGCAAACATATGTATATGTACACATGATATAGGAAAGGACAAAAGAATAAAGAATTTGAGTCAGAAAAATCAGGGAATTTTCAAAAAAATTGTACCTCCCTCACTGGTACATAGTACCCCCCCCCCCAAAATTACTCCACACTCTGCCGTAGAGTTGTGAAGTAGATAAGGTAGGGTAATGTTTATCCAATGAGGGTTAGCTGATAAGCGCGCCTGCGTCAGATAGAAGCTCCTACACATATTCTCCTCTTTTGCTGTGATAATCGATGTGGTGGAGTTGGTCAGGCGTTGCTTCATTTGCTATTCATTCCAGGACAAAGATGTCGCAGTCGTTGGATAGGAGAATCTGTTGTGGGCTGCGGTGGTAGAACTGGAGGTCGTTCCATTTGCTTGCTTGTGTGTCCAGGAATGGTTGTATCATCTTTGCCACCTCGTCGTAGTATTTTCGAGATAAGCGTTCGACGATTGACAATGGTTCTGATATACACGGCACTGGGTAGTTTTGTTGCTGTCTGAACTGTTGTAGAAGATTCATGCTCATTTCCGAGTGTACATTGTCAGGAGCGTCCAATGGTTATAATGCAGGATGGGTAGAAAAATCTGGCTAGGGACCCCGCTCTCCAACTCTGCCAAAAGAAGTCTCTTCGCTCCTATTTCATCGACGAGGCAAACGTCGTTGAACAGCATAGGATGATCTATGTATGTGTGTTCTAACCTTGGCTGTAATATTTGGATGTAAGCATCCACCACAGATATAGCCAAGCATCCTCCTTATTTTACCATGTCCCTTAAATCATCAACCGGGACTACAACATCGCCTGCCTTGTAAATGACATATGCCGGGGTAGAATCTGTTAACTTCAGAAGGATTTCATTTACCTGCTCCTGCGTGAGCGTAGCGCACGAGAAGCAGTCGAAATTTTTGATCAGCCCTTCGGTAGTTTCAGGCGAAGCAGGGTCTTCTATCCCATGCACTTTCTGTAGGGTCTCCAACTGCTTGCCTGCCCCGTAGGTGTCAGTTTCTATTTCCACTTCTTTCTCTGGAGAGCTGCTGGATCGTGAAGATTCGTCTTCTTGGTTGCTATCCAACAGCCCATCAGGTACCCCCGCGTCTCAGAAATAGCGTCCGTCTTTAATTAGCAGCATGGCGTATGTGCCCCTGCGGCGATAGAAACATGTGCCCCTACAGGCCCCCAAGTTTCCAATTGTATTGAACACCTCAATGGCACTTAAGACGACGAAAGTGTTGTTTCCGCTTCCCTCTTAAGCCTGGACGGGGAAGTCGCGAATAGAATAGAAGTTCCAAATGCCGCTGTGACATTTGTCTCCTTGCTTGATAGCTCGAAGAAGACGCAGCGGTAGAAGCCTCAGATTTGTGTCCTCCGGGCGACTGAAAATGTTCCCGGAGCATGGCACCTCGTTACTGCTGCAGTTCAGCAGCCTGACGTCATGGTTCCTTAGGTCTGCCACACAGAGGAACCATATGTTGCGGTGCTTGTACGGTGCCAACACGAGGTTTGGGTTATGCTCGTCGATGTGCTGCAACATACTGGCCACCGCAGCGGAGTCTGTATCTCCTTTCATCAACCTCTTTGCCAAGGTCAGGGTAGCGGTGTATATTGTCTTCCGACCTGTCATGCTGTCGATATCATCTATTATCGCATTTTCCAGGACCCTAAACAGTCTTTTACCGACAACATCCGGCATGCGGAACATACTTCGAAGAACTCCCCGTCGTAAGGAGAGGTACTCGTCGCTCCAGACGACGTCTTCTTCATCTGCCTGCGATCTTAAGACCTTGTTTAGCAGCCTCTGGTCTCTGATCGTCAGGTACCCGATGGCTCTTCTATCAAAGTCAGCCATCTCAAAAGAATGTATCTCGGATGGTTCACGGAATCTATCTGCCATCGAGCGTCTTCCTCAGGGAGGGTGTCTTTCATTGATTGTGTAGACATCCCCCATCTCTCCCTCAGATTCATCGGAAGAGTCTCCTCCGATGCTGATATCTTCGTTATAATCTTCGACTTCATCTAGGGGAACGGAGGGGTTTTCTTCTTCCAAGCCTAGAGAGCTCTACTGTCCTGCTGGAGCTCCTTCGGCCGACCTTTGTTGCGTCCTCTCCTCGGGTGTTGAGGATCGCCCACTGGAGGAGGAGGAGGATGCAGTTCCCGAGGGGGAAGCTGACGAAGAAGGAGGAGACCCACGGCTGGGTGGTGACGGGGACCTTCTGGCTGCCTTCGGCACAGATGGTCGTCACTCCTGTCCAGCCTCTGTTCGATCTTGTCGAGGCATTGGAGAACTTACTGAAGTGTTGAATTCAAGGCCTCTAGTCTGCCGGGAAGGCGAGTCAGAGTCAGCAGCTCTCGTTCTTGGCTAGTCAGCCTGTCTTGGAAAGAGGCAAACTTGCGGGTTAGGGAAATACAGATAGCTGAGTTGATATATGTTACCTCCCGCAAGTAGTCGAACTCGTGTCCGAGTATCTTTCCGGGCTACGGAGGAGTTCCAGTGGGTCTCCCTTCCATCCTCGTGACATATTTCTCACGTGTGGGTCTAACAGGTGAGGTAGAGTCTATCTGAATCATCCGCGATGCAGATGCCGCCGGTCGAGGCGACGGTGGTCTTTTAGCTGCTACCGCATTGGCCTCTTGTCAGGGTGGAGATGGGTCGTGGTGTGGGCAGACGCTGCTCCACCTCTAGACTGTCGACGAACTCTCCAGTCGCTACAAAAGGAGACTCTGGCAGCGGTGTCGGTGTCAACCGTGCGCCCTCGAGCTCCCTCTGAAGGATCGCAGCGAACACCTCATTACTGGCGTCCGGTTGCGGCTCTTCCTCTACCTTTTCAGGCAATATAGGAATTTCGGGGGTTACGGCTGTCTCTTCCGCGGCAGCTCCCGTAGTTTCTGTCTCGGTGACCTCAACGATCATCTGGTATTTTCAGCCATCAGAGTTGTTGTTGTGGGAGTGGCTGGTATAGTAGGAGCGACGACAGTTCTTTTAGAAGCTGCTTTTGGGAGCTCTAGAATGGTGGTGCGTTCGGCGCGGGTCGCCAAAGCTTTTCCCCGCCTTGGGTCGAGAGGAATCGGTTCTCCCCTCGTGGCCGCCCTTTCCTGAAGTCTGGTTGTGGCGGCATAGGCTGCGTCTACCGCCAAGGCTTCAATCTATGCGGTAGTGAAGATTAGCTTTTCTGCGTCATAGGTGGCGCAGCGAGGGAGCGGGAGTAGTATGCTCGTCCTTGAAGATTTGTAGAAGTAGTCTCTTCCCTCCTTCTTTATGATGCTAGTCCTCATTAAGTACTTGGTGTCGATCAGCTCATCGCCTTGCGTCCTTGAAAGGCTATGCAGCTCCTTAGGGTAACCGAGCCCTGCCGCAATCAAGTTGACGATGCCACCCATACAATATTCCTTGGTGGCATCCTTCATCGGGTGCAGTCTGTTCAGCAAAAACCGCCCAAGATTGATCACTCGACCCTCCATCATATGCCACATGACATGGAGTTCTTCTTTGTAGATGTTGCTGGACTCATTCTTGCTGAATAGCAAGCACGCCACCAATTTGTGCACAATTCTCCAAAAACAGGAGTGCACTGCTACCACCTTTCTTCCCAGCTTAAACGATGATTCGCCGGTTAGCTTATTCCAGAGATCCATGGGATTGAACCTGTCTCCCTCAGTGATTCTCTCACCGTTATCCATTAGATTCTTCTCCTCCTCGCTGGAAGAGAAGATCTTGTTCAGCAGCTTCTCAGAGATGGCATGCTCCGAGTTGTAAAGTCAGGCATGGAGTCTATCTGCTCCGCCGTATTCTTTTCTTTCTGCAGTAGAATTCTTCACCCGGCAGAGAGAAGACATGAACTCCTTTGTGAGTCCAGTATACGAGGAAGATCGACTAAAGCAGATCTTCCTCAGCCCTGTCGCAGTGAGGACGCCTTTCATCCTCTCAAGGATTCCCAGCTCAGCAAACGAAGCTTCATGGCAGAACTTGCTCGGCCTATACACCTTGGTCGCTATCTCATCATAACGGCGAGCGTGCTCGTCGTCCCTTGGCATGAACCTCCCAGGCGAGTATTCCAGAGGTTCTGCCGCTGCTGTCGGTGTTGGGGTTAGAGTTGGAGCCGCCACTTCTCCAACCCTAGTCCTCTTTTCCACAGTTGACGGCCCAGCTGCTTCTAGATTCGGGCGCTTCTGCCCGGCAGTGGGTGCCTCCCCTGCGGGCTCGGTGTAGATCCTCCTACCGTGCTTGTCAACAAGGACTGCAGTTTGCTTGATGCGGGCCATTCTGTTAATTAACAAACAAAATCCTTGGTCAATTAGATGTGTTGATGTTTTGAAGAAGTTGAACTGAATGCTCGATAAGGTATGTCCTGATACAGAGATGATCCACACCCCGTATCGGGCGATACGAGGTTTTTAGCTCGAGCCCGACATGAGATATGGGCATCGCCCGACACGTCGGAAAATCAAACATGCGATAAGAACAAGGCGATATTGCGATAAACACGCGTCAGGTCAGTCGCTCGACTCGCATGTGTCGGGCGATACGATGCAAAGATGGGCGCCACAGCTATCGTGAATAAAAGGTACGTTGCCCGACATTCGTGTCGGGCGATACAAGGCTGCTCAGCTTAGGAACCGCAAGATCAATAAGTTACTCGTTAAAAAGGAAAATTGTGTCGGGCGGCATGGTCTGCCGGGCGATAAGGTCTGTCGGGCTATACCCTATTGTTGTTCACAACTTCCGCGCGATACGGGAGCAGGGATGTCTTGCACGACACGGGAGCAAACGCACAAGGTCTTAGCACGATACGGGAGAGTAAAAGTAGTAAGGCAAGTAGCTCGACATGGTAAAAACTCGGCCCTTAATATAGCAATCTCAACTGGGGGTGAAACTTGTTAATCCGGAGCGCGCGTCGGCCGTTGGGGTAACTCGTTCCAACTGCTCGATATGAGTGCACGCTGCCCAAGCATGCTAACCGACACAACCCTTGCGATCCTGAGATTCCACCGCCTGATATGGGTGTGTTTAAAGCGCCGGTTGAGCTGCTGCCCGATACAACTTGAAAACATAGTGGTTTAAAAGCGGCTGATGAGTAAAACATCATTGGCCGAAGACTAAGATCCCGGCCTCATATGGTATTACCCATCCTGGTCGATAAAACTAAGGCGGTGACCCATAAAACAGAAGAGCCAGCGCATGTGGCGCACGCACTAACTCGGGCCTTATTACAGTCCATAATGTTTGTAGTGTTTTTCATGCAGAAAAGTAAAAGCGTCCTAATCTAGGAATTTAAAAGACAGCTCGGGTTGCCTCCCGAGAAGCGCTGCGTTTTCCGTCTTCAGCTGGACGCATTCAGCTTCTCCTTCCTGCATCTTCATCTTTTCCTCTGCAGTCACGGACCTGCCTTCTTGGCAGTCTCGGTATTCGATGGTATCTTCCCTGATGGGTTTCTCACGAGCTCGGCCAGTTGAGCTAGCTGCTGGTCAAACTGGCGTTGATGCGTCTGCATGTCCGCCAGTTGTACCTGCAATGAGTTCAAAACACTGGAATTTGATAGTGCACTTTGCGCCAGTTGATTTTTGATCGTATCTTGCTTCTTAACAAAATAAAATAACTGGCCAATCACGTCTGCTTGGCCTGTGCCCTTGACTTGTTCTCGGTTCAACCCTTGATACTTTCCCTGTACTTGGAAGTTTCCTTTCGTTGACTGGAATTGGTTGTTCTTGGCATATTGACCAGGCTCCCCTCTCTTCTCAAAAACTTGTGTCAGCTTGGACGAGATATGCAGCTGATGAGAGTTTTCAGCTGCATCTTTGTTGCCGTAGTTAAAGCCGGGGTGATCTGGCCTTTTGTAGTTCACGAAAGAGACATTTTCAGTCCTTTTGTCTTCTGCATCAAAATCACTGTCTGTGTCTGGTCGGGTGTAGACGCAGTTTTCTACCCCATGTCCTCCTTCGCCGCACGTAACACATTTCATCACCTTCTCAACTGTCTTCTTGCCTTTCCCTCCAGCTTCTCGCAGTTTCTTAACATCAGTGGCGATTTTCTATATCTACGAGGTGATGGACTCCAGCGCCCTAGACTCAAGAGCGGACCCATCACCGACCTTCTTGACCTGTCCTCTGTCGGATCGATCAAAATCAGCTCCGACCATCAGCTCGGCCATATTCTTGATGATCCTTTCGGACTTGCTTGGTTTCTTTCCGAGGAAGTCACTGCCTGTTGCCGCATTTAGTGACACTCTTTCATCGGGAGTCAGGTCATTATAAAAGGTGGTGACGAGGAAGCCATTCTTATAATTATGATGGGGGCAATCCCTCTGGTACTCCTGGAATCGCTCACAGGCGTCACGGAGGCTTTCATTCGGCTTTTGCATAAAAGAGGTTATTTTCTGCCTGTTTCTAACCGTTCTTTCAGTGGGGTAGAACTTGTTAAAAAACACGTCAGCCAAAGCTCCCCATCCATTTAGAGATTGGTGAGGTAACCCAAGATACCATGACAGAGCTTTGTCCTCCAGGGAGAAAATAAAGCCCTTACAGTAAATCACCTCTTGGGGGACTCCCCTCATCTTTTTGGTATCGCATATATTTTTGTAGGCATCCAGATGGTGGTATGGATTGTCATTCTTAGAACCTCACCTAAAGCTTTTATTCTGGATCATTGATATAATGGACGGTTTGAGCTCAAAATTTGTCGCGTTGAAGCGGGGGACAACGATGGGGCATCAGGAGTTGTTGGCCTTCGTGGACGCCAACTCCCTCAGCATTTTCTCTTCTTCCTCTGAGTCGTTGTTGTCACTGGCGTCACATCGTCGTTCCTGACTACTGTGATTTCTTCTGTGCCTCCGGTGGCGATGACATCTATCGTGGTGATGGCCTTCCTCGAAATGCTCCGTTTCTGGATCTTCAATGTTATCATCGCCGTCATAGCGATTGTTTGGGGGAGGCGAATGGGGCCGAACTCGCCCTGGGCGTTCTCCTTCAGACTGGGGTGGCTCGATACGGGGTGGCATGGCATCAGCGGTCGGTAGAACATGTCACCATTTTTCAGGGTTCCTAGAATGGCACGAGAAATCAAGTCAGCAAATAGAATTATTATTTTGTGCAAAATGATAGTAAAATAACCAAAGAAAGAAAAGAGTGTTGTCAAGCTCATTTCTAAGCTTGAGGCACAGGAGTGTAGTTAGTGGATTTGGATTTGTCAACAGTGTCATTTTGCCTTGTCCCCGGCAATGGCGCCATAAAGTTGACCGGCCTAAATCGCGCGTCCTAAAATTGGAGGCGGATTTGAGGTAGTCGAGCTTTCACATTTATAACCCAAATCCTTCTAGGCCCCCGCAACTTTGTTTACGGGGTCGAAGTAGATATACGGGGTCGAACACAGGGACAAGGGTGGTAGTGTTGAGAATGCAGAATCGACACGCTACACTCCGGTAAGGATAAGAGATGATAAAATTCCCAAAAGGGAACTGTTGAACAGGATCAATAAAACAAAAGAAAACCCTATCTCCAACTGGAGTTACGAGAAAAACTTAGATTTTAAGCATTAGCAGTTTATAGGGATTTTTCACGCAACAGGAATAGAGAGATAACACTAAAGCTAAAACCAGGTACGAAGGAGAAAACTTCGGTAAAACAAGCGGCAGCAGGAACATCCTGTACCCCTCCTCTCAGAGCGGGTACCTCTAACCAAGCATCAACACCACTCTCGAGGTTGCTGGACTTAGGTTAGAGTGGAAAGGTTACTACAACCGCTCCGATTTCGGGCACTCTCGTACTCCAGAATTGGACCAAACACTAGAGCCACAACACCTCTCTCAAGGCCGTTGTGACGGGAAAACATGATTCGGTAGCTAATCGATACGCGATCCAACGTGCAAGCTAGAGTTTAGATATTAAACATAGCAATCATCCAACAAGAGTACCAAGCATAAAGCAGCAGATAATTAAACTCTTCTAATTCTGTTAACATATAAAAGTGTTGATTACAATGCAGTATTAAAAGAATTAAATGACAAAAATAAAGATAGATATCGCCTTCTTGATATAGAAGGACGATAGACTACGACGGCTCTCCAGCCCGATACCGGTCAGGAGCCTAGCCCGATCCAACCGTGTCGGGCGGCACACCCTCTCGGGCGGCACACCGTGACGGCCGATTGTATCGTTCAAGGACCCTGGCCGATACACTCAAGTCGGGCGGCACCCTCTCGGGTGACACGCCATGACGGGCGAAGCATATCGGGCTAAGAGTGACGCATCTAATGTCAGGCACTGGTGTCGCTCATCCACGTTGGCCGATATCGGCCTGCAGTGTCGCCCGGGACGGTCCTAAGTGAACCATCCCCTCCCTCTCGGGACGGGGAAGAGCTCACCTAGAGTTTCCCGGCATGAGCACTCAGGCCCGATACTTCTGCTCTCGCAGCTTCCTCCGAAGATTGCACAAGGTTCCGAGCTGTTCCGACCTGTCTTTTCAGCTTCCTGTAGCTGCTATTTATAGGCAACGGTTGGGGGAAGTTATGGTGCTCGAAGCGCCACGTGTCCTCCTTATTCGCGTGGACGGTGGACGGCTGATGCACATATCGCCCGACACAGGGTGTCGGCTGTCGGTCACGTGA
Organism: Alisma plantago-aquatica; assembly: GCA_963693085.1. Lineage (NCBI taxonomy): Eukaryota > Viridiplantae > Streptophyta > Magnoliopsida > Alismatales > Alismataceae > Alisma > Alisma plantago-aquatica. Next base: position 213,072,068 of record OY856410.1, on the reverse strand, counting down.
CGAGCGGCGCCTACCGGTGGGTGGCCCGTGTCGGGCGACAAGCTTTAGCTGTCGGGCGAGCTTGGGCTCCCTGTCGGGTAAAAGACGTGTCGTCCGTCAGTTTCTTCTTGCTTGGCATCCCTATGTCGCGCGTCGTTGTGTTGCGCTTACCCTGTCGGGCAGCGATTGTATCGGGCGTCTGGAAGGCCGATGCAGGTGGAGCTTATTTGTGGGCCGGTACGGCTTCATTGATGACAAAATGTACCAAAATGAGGAAAAACTCTGCAAAATAAGGAAATATTGGATTAAGAGCGTTGTTTGGCCAATTATTGCAAAAATAATATAAAAGAGAGGAAAACAGTTTAAAAGGGCAGTTTTGATAACAGAAAAACAGTCTAAAATATCACAAAATTTGGTGTTATCATCTATTCACTAATATCTACCCGCACAAAATGCTTTACATACTTCAAATTGTTGCAAAATAGTTCTTTGGCTCTACTAGCTATCTTAAGCATAGATTTTGATCAAAGTTGAGAATCACATCCAATTAGTATATCAATAAAAAACAACTTTAAAAGTTGGGTGGAGTTAGGAGGTTTAATTTTCAACGATCCCTCCAAAAATATAAATAAAATTTATAAAATCATATATTACTAAAATAAACTAATATTAATCGTATAATAGTCGGCATGGATTATACCTTAATAATATTATACAATACATGACCTATATTCAACATGGCCCAAAATAGACTCATATATAGCAAGTTTGAGTATACAAAGTGAACTGACAAAGTGCAATAAAAAGGAAGAGGAATAGTAAGAAATAACCACCTTTTCCAATGATTGTGACTCTCACAGACGTTATCTTCCCTCCTATTTGGGAACTAAATTCCTGAAGGAAGGAATAGCACCCAAAAAAAGATTCAACCTTAGCCTTTGCCCCCTAAGACGATATGGGACTACTTTGAATAGTGATATGCAGGCTAGAGCAAATAGCTAGAGATAGATGTTAGTTGTTTGGGAATGGTTCATTAAAAGGTCACCCCAAGCTCTTTTTATCGAATTTGAAATACGTGTAAGAGAAGAAAGGTGCGCAGAAGGCTGAAAAGTAGTACGCCCAGTTTAGCAGGTTTTATCATTGTAGGGACCAATCCAAAATAAGGGTTTGATCCTCGCTCTGAAGGAACTCCTGTTATATGCTTAACAAATGCAAGTCGAACGAACTTGGACCACTCTTTGAGTTCCATATTCTATAAGTAACACAGTTGTTTCTTAGGTCAAAACAAAATGGAATATGAACAACCAACCTAACATGTTGGTTGTATTTAATCAATATGATTAATGTCCATGAATTCCCTACTACTAAGTTCCATAACTGTCTATGTTTGATATTGATTTTTTTTCTTGCTCGTTGTCTTCTATTTTCTCTGCCTCATACTAGGTACAAGTGGTATTTTTTAGTCCTGCCTTTGTCAAATAGGGCTCCCTATAGGGATTCGAGCACTCTCCTTTACATTATGTAAATTGGTCCACGGGTCTGTCCATGGCCATTGTCTTTCTTATCAAGTCTTTTATCAGTTTGGAAGAGTGGGGAGTCTCTTCTAAGATGATGGTCGATGGGTCGACTGGGGAGCTGAACGCATGAGGTTTCAATCCTACAATTGAGCAACCCTTCAACATACCTTTAGGCGCATCAACCTCAGACTAGAGAAGGTTTGACGAATAAGTCTTGCTGGAACTGAGCCATCTTCAGATGAATCCAACAACGCTAGCATCAATCAGCAACCTCCCGAACCTTGACATGATGACAACACCCATCGAGCACAACTCAATGGTCGCGTACGCATGAATCTTTGATGTATATCTTATAATAAAGAAGTTATGGACTCCTTTATGCAGACTCGACTCCAAATTGAGAAGGAGATTGAAGCCACACTTGTGGAGGATGGTTGTTCTCGTCAAGTTGTCTTTGAAAAAAGAGATAAGATATGAGGATTTCTTTTCTATCCTGATAGGAATGCTCTTAGAAAGGACGTGTACTTTCTTATATTATAATCAAGTAAGTAGGAAGGATCTAAAGCTACTCGACTAGACAAGAGAGGCGCCCCTAAGCATTATGGATCATTAGTAGGTGATGAGGGGATTTCTAAAAAAGGGGTCATTTGGTCTATTACTTCATTCATTCGAATACATTCTTCCTTCTTCACCTTTTCAACCTAGAAAAAAGTGCATTTTCCTCTCACATATATCAATATTGAATTGAGAGGCTACGAGGAGGTCTTGTTCCATATTGATTTTGTCTTCTTTTGGAACTTTGAGCTTTTGGAACATATATCAATAATGAATTGAGAGGCTGCGAGGAGGGGACATTTTAGCTTCACGTGGACTCTTATCCTTTGCACTTGCAAAATACATAGTCGACGCTTGAAGAGTGACCCCACTGTTTTGGACGACACTCTTATCATCTTGGCGCTTTGTGTAATATGTGAACCCGTTAATGTCAAACCCTTCATAAGACATAACATTCAGTTTTGGTTTAAAGGCGAGGCATTTGATAGTTTCTGTAATATCATTTGGTGTTTGAGATAGTTGATGTAAGACTTTATCTTCAAACCACTTAGTAAAAGTCTTATTATGCTCTCTAGCAAGCCACATTGAACTTGCTCGAGGATGTTGTCTCTTGATGAAATTGGTATGTTCCTCGATATAAACACTCACTTCGTCCATGTTGTGTAAAATATACAAGTGAGCTTGTTCCAACTGCTCACGACTGATTACTTTCACCCGTGATCCCAAAATTCCTTTGCCCTCCTCAATATTCTTGTCGTTAACAGGAGTGTTATTACCACTCAGAAAGTCATTACAAAAATCCATAACCTCTCTCGCCACATAACCTTCAATAATACTCCCTTCAGGCCGATAACGGTTTCAAACATCACCTTTAAAAATGCTCATGTATCGTTCAAAGGGATACATCCAATGCAAGAAAACTGGTCCCAACATTTTCACTTCCCTAGTCAAGTGCACAAAAAGATGTACCATGATATCAAAGAATGAAGGAGGGAAATACATCTCAAGCTGACATAGGGTAACAACCACTTCTCTTTGCAAATTATCGAGAGTATCAGGGTCAATAACTTTGCTGCATAGACTGTTGAAAAAGAAACAAAGTCTGGTGATTGCAAACCTTACATGCTTCAGCAATATAGATCGAATTGCCACAAGCAATATTTTTTGCATTAGAGTGTGACAATCATGAGATTTAAGACCTATCAACTTCAGATCTTTCATTGATACCAATCTACAGATGTTGGATGAGTAACCATGTGGCACCTTAACATTTACCAAGCATTCATAAAAAGCTTTCTTCTCCTTTCTATTCAACGTGTAACAAGCGGGAGGTAAGTATGTTCTTTTATTACACATTTCACGTAATTCTGTTAATTCTGACCTTATTCCCATTTCACGTAGGTCCAGTCTGGACTTTATCCCATCTTTAGTCTTACCTGGTATATTTAACAGAGTACCAATGATGCTATCACAGACATTTTTCTCAACATGCATTACTTCGATACAATGCATGACTGTCAAAGAACTCCAATAAGGAAGATCCCAAAATATTGACTTCTTCTTGAATGAAGAATTGTCACTCCGTGTGGCCATACTACATTGTGATTTCTTACCAAATTCATTGACAATGTCTTTTACTCTTTCATAAACAACATCCCCTGGTATAGGTTTAGGTGCACTCCGTTCATCATTCCATCCATTGAATGCTTTGCACTTCCTACGATACAGATGGAATTTTGAAAGAAACCTTCAATGACCAAGATATACAGTCTTGCCGCCATGTTTTAGTCTTATTGAATCAGTGTTTTCTTCACATATAGGACTCGCTTTAGCTCCTTTGACACTATATCCAGACAAATTCCCATATGCTGGAAAGTCATTAATAGTGCAAAACAACATAGCGTGCAAATGAAATGTCTCTCTTCCTGAAGCATCATAGGTCATCACACCTTCAGCCCAAAGTTTCTTTAAGTCATCAATCAGAGGTTCAAGATAAACATAGATATCATTTCCGGGTTGTTTAGGGTCCGATATCAACAACGACGACATAATGTACTTATTTTTCATACACAGCCAGGGAGGAAGATTGTATATAACAAGCATGACTGGCCAAGTGCTATGTTGGCTGCTCAATGTCCCGTACGGATTCATCCCATCTGTACAAAGCCCAAGTCTTAGATTCCTATCTTCTTCACCAAATTTGGGGTACAATAGATCAATCTTCTTCCACTGTGGGGAATCAGACGCATGTCATAGGATCCCATCATTATTTTTCTTAATATCTGCATGCCACCTCAAATTCTTCACATCTTTTGGATTTGCAAACAAGCGTTGAAACTGTGATATTATAGGTAGATACCACAACACCTTGGAAGGAGAACCAGTTTTGGACTCCCCCGAAGTCGTCAATTTATACCGTGACGCACCACATTTTGGACAAATTTTCAAATCTACATAGTCCTTTTGAAATAATACACAATCATTCAGGCATGTGTGTATCTTCTTGACCTCCATTCCCATTGGGCACAACATTTTCTTTACCTGGTATGTTGAGATTGGCAGCTCGTTTCCTTCAGGAAGCATTTCTTTCAACAAAGTCAACAATGAAGCGAAGCTTTTGTCGCTCCATCTATTGTTAGCTTTCAACTTATACAATCTCAACACAGCGCTAAGCTTCGTAAACTTAGCACAGCCTGTGTATAACGGTATCTCAGCATCATGCACAATGTTTCTAAAGATAGGAGGTGGATCGGTGTGCTCTACCCTACAACTATCCAGCATCGCATCAACGATGTCTACTGGAACTGGTTTGTTCACATCTACGTCATCGGAGGCAATTTCTTCTTCCACCCAAGCAATGCTATCGACATCTACTGGTTTCGAGTTTGAAATCTCTCCATGCCAGTGCCATTCTATATAGCCTTGTACAATCTCGTTGCACATGACATGACTTTTGATTTCCTCACCAGTGTTGACTTTCAAGTTGTTACCGCAATGCCTACATGGACAGTAGAACCTATCTGTAGGTTTTTTCCTATGTTCCTTGGCAAATCTAATAAACTGATCAAGACCAGATATAAACTCTGGGGTGCAGCGATTGTGAATGGACATCCATGATCTATCCATTCTATGATCAAAGAGAAAACAAGTATATATTAGGATAAGATTAGGGTATACACTTACATCCTATCCAAGATTTACTCCTATTATAGTCCCAAACCGGGGACTATCTAAGATTTACTCCTAATGAGTAAATCTTGGACGGGTTTCTAGGCCAACAAACACATGTGATGTCATTCTTATATATAATAAATGTGTACCACCTATCCCATCCTTGAACACCTAATCTCACTAGTAAGTGTATAATGTGTATTGGGTTTTCGAGAAAATTTTGGCAGCATTTCCCCGTTTGTTCTCTAAGTACATATGTACAACGGGGAAATGCTGCCGAAATTTTCTCGAAAACCCAATACACATTATACACTTACATCCTAAGTGAGATTAGGTGTTCAAGAACAGTCCCAAACCGGGGACTATCCAAGATTTACTCCTAATGAGTAAATCTTGGACGGGTTTCTAGGCCAACAACATGTGATGTCATTCTTATATATAATAAATGTGTACCACCTATCCCATCCTTGAACACCTAATCTCACTTAGGATGTAAGTGTATAATGTGTATTGGGTTTTCAAGAAAATTTGGGCAGCATTTCCCCGCTGTTCTCTAAGTACATGTACTTAGAGAACAAACGGGGAAATGCTACTGAAATTTTCTCAAAAACCCAATACACATTATACACTTACATCCTAAGTGAGATTAGGTGTTCAAGAACAGTCCCAAACTGGGGACTATCCAAGATTTACTCCTAATGAGTAAATCTTGGATGGGTTTCTAGGCCAACAAACACAATAATAGATATGTACATGTTAGGGTTTCATCACAATTAATGTTAGGGTTTCATCACAATTGATGTTAGGGTTTCATCAATGTTAGGTTTAATCAAATCAAATTAGGATGCTAGAATTGACAAGTTTAAATCTTATTTCAACATGCATCAAAATTTACTGAATTAAGTCAAACATTAGGATTAGAAGCACAAATATATGCAAGCAAAAAATTTGTTCATATCCTAGGATTTACATAAAGCATTACATAAAAATTTGTTCATATCCTTACCAACAGCAAGCACGGTCGTGGCTGTGTTAGCCTACCACGGCCGTGTTGGACAGCACGGCCGTGGTAACAGTCGTGGTTGTGTTGCCCTACCACGGCCGTGCTGTCCAGCACGGCCGTGGTAGGCCAACACAGCCATGGCCGTGCTTGCTGTTGGTAAATAGCTAGGGAGAAGGAAGCAAAGAGGTAGGGCTACCTGGAGCTAGAGTGGAAAGCGCGGCGGCGAGAGGCGGTAGCAGTGGTGGCGGAAGAAGAGAGAGCAGAGCGGTGGGCGGTGAACAACAGTGGCACCGGGAATTAGCAGAGCAGCGCGCGACACACCAGCAGCAGCGGCGGCGGCGAGTAGAGGTGCACCAGCAGCAGCGGCGCACCAGCAGTAGTGGCGGCGGCGAGCGGAGAAGCACCAGCAGTAGCGGCGGCGAGCAGCAGCGGGATCATCGGGCGATTTCAGGAGAGCGGCGACGAGCAGCAGCACAACAAAATCACGATGAAACAGGAAGAAAGGGGAAAGAGCCGGGTGATCAGGTCTATTAAGTTGGTCAACGACGTCGGTTATCTACAAAACCGACGCCTATTATGCTTTAGTGTCGGTTGATAGTAAAACACGGACGCCCAACTAGAAAACCTTTACCCTGAATTATTTGGCGGGAACCATTATCAGCGTCGGTTATCGAGGGATAACCGACACTGAAAGTGGGACTTTTTGCAAAAATTTTCATTTTAAATAGGCGTCGGTGAATAGTTAAAAAACCGACGATGTAGGTGACCTAAAATATTTTTGCTCAAAAATTGGATTTCACAGGCGATTTTAGGCGTCGGTCTGTTATAACCAGCCGACGCTGAATACAAAGCGGTACCCGTGTTTGGCTGATCTTCGAATATAGACGTCGGTTTGCATAAATAACCGACGTCTAATATTATAGGCGTCAGTTTTCCTAAATAACCGACGCCCAGAAAAGCGACACTGAATGTTGTTCCTGTAGTAGTGTGATTCCTCACATGGGGAATAGAATCAGTTGTCAAAGAAGTTTGGTACCCCGTTGATTGACCGATTGGATGTGTCAGGAATGAATGAAGGAAGCCAGTTCTCTTTCCTTAGAGAATCAAAGGGAGTAGATCTATGGTACTAAATAGACTCATGGAATCAAAAGAAAAGGAGAGAAGAGCAGTGACCATCTTCTTTCATGCATTTTCAACTATTTTGTTTTTTCCTTATCAACTCTTGGAGATGCTAGAGAATTCCCTTCTATTGAATATGAGTCACTATCAAATTCTATAACAAAAAGAGATGGGACTAGTTTAGTTTTCTTCCTTTTACTTCAATCAAAGAATGTTACCCAAACTTGCCCACTAGTCACACTTTCACGGTTAGCTGGGAATGGGTGTGAACTAATTGTTGACAGAGATGATTTAATTAGATCGGGAAGGTAGGCTTTGGGTAGAAGATGTTTGTGGTCTTGTTCAAATGCTTTCTTTTGGGTTCCTTTAATGCAACATTTCAAATTTGTAGCCAGATCTGACTTTAGATCCCCAATGTTGAGGTTGTGACCTAATGATTCCATGAGAGAAAAGATGGGACAACAATGTGCTTTCATCACTATTTTCTCATGATAGAATTATGTTGAGGCAATTACGAGAATCCTAAGATTTTTTTTCAATTTTGGAACTATCCAACTTGATTATCTCATACATAGGGGGAGATTTAGTATCCCCCCCTCACCTTTGTCAAGCCTTGAACTGACTTGTCCCCCATACAGAAATTGTGAAAAGCTCTTGGGTTGGGCTTTCTAGTGTCATTAAATGGTATGGTAGGATTCTACACGTAGTGGTTATAGGACTGAACATGTCTTCCTCAACTCGTACCTTGGTCCTTTGATCAAACCTTGAACTTCCAATCAACAATTAAATAGAAGGTATTGATCTGACTATTTTTACTTATATAAGCAATTGAACTGACTTAAACGACTGAATTTCTTCCCCTTCATGTAGGCATTGAACGAGACATTCCACCAAGCAATCCATTTAGACAAAACCAGACTAAAATTCATGCATATCTAACCAAAAACTACAAATTAGGGGTTCGTAGTGCTTATCTGGTAAGTGTTTCCACACATCTCCTTACTCCTATCAAATGCAAGTTTGAATCAGGCACAATGACCAAGCACCATAGCAGAAGGGAAGAGTCTATCTACTTCTTAAATGAAGGGAGCAAAAGTGGTATATCTTTCCCCTAATTATATATTTTCTTTATTGCTATATCACACACAGGTTTCTTTCTCGACTATACTGGATGGAGAACCATCATCACTAGAATCAAGAAGGCAAACTTAAGCAAACCCTATATTAAAGAACCTCAACAACTCTATTTGACTATCGAACGACTCTTGATGGTTTAGGTTTAGTAGGAGCATGGCTTAAGGTAGCCCCTGACTATCAGTCTTATGTAAATGCAGCAAAGTCAGTAACTAGAATTAGGAAAGCATGAGGCTACTAGAAGGGATCGATCTACACCCAATTCAATTCATTTTGAATGAAATAACCCGACAAAGTCAACATCTTACCCGACAATATCTTCATCTAAATGAGTTCTCTTTCTTCATTGATGGATTTCCTTCCCACTAAAATAAAAGTAGAGGTGGTTCCACACAGCGATGCAGAGTACCAACAACTAGACGGTAAGACCCTGTGCACCTTTTATTTGCACTATAGCTTCATAGTGACAACAATAGACCGAATGTGCAGGATAGGTGGGAGGTGGTCCCACACAACGACCAATCCTAAAAGACCACTCTTTTATCTGACAGGTGTCTAACTGCTCTCGGAGCAGGACACTATGAGGTGGTTAGTTTATCCAGGGAGGATGCCTCCTAAAGTGTAATGTAGGTGTGCGACGGTAGGCTCAAGTCGTCCATTCTTCTCGTGAATGCAATGGTATAAGCCTTTCTGACTGTGAGATAGACTGGTTGAACCGAGACGAAAGTTGGCCACGGTGATCCAAGAGTCCTGTGTGGAACAACTCTCGCTCAACAAATCAAAGGTACGTCGGGGATAACATGTTGATGACTCCCATGAGCTCTTATCGACAGAGTCGTTTGGAACCTTGATGTCGACTTACCACATCCTGGGATTGAAGAAGGTCCCAAAGATTTAGTTGTTAGCCGATGAAAGTGGTACGTGAGTTGGGTTTAGAACGTCGTGAGACAGTTTAATTCTTATCTACCGTCGGTATCAAAGGGAGAACTGCGAAGAGCCAACCCTAGTATGAGAGCATTGGGTTGGGCCAACCTCTTGTGTATAAGTTGTTATGCCGATAGCAATGTTAGGAAACTAAGTTGGTATGAAAGAATTGGACAAGACGTGTAAGCACTCGTGCTAATGTTTGTTTGGTTGAAATGCATTGATTTTGAAACCGTAATTTGAACTTTCAAAATAGGAACATGGGAACAGGAAAATCGAACAGGGAAACAGTAGGATGAAAACCTGTTCTCTCGATCACCATAAGCATTACAGATAACAAATCGCCAGTTCACTGTAATCATAACATGTCATTTTCATTGTCAGCAGGGAAAGCCACGGCAACAGCCTGTCATAAACCACCGGCCGGACCCGCTGAATCGACACCGCTCATCCGCTGGATGACGGTGATTACTCCATGGAGCCCCATCCGCGCATCCCCATTCCCAACCATCCCCTGAAACAGCTGCCGGAAGAGCGCCGCCCCAGGCAACACTACCGCCGCCTCAGCCGCGCCTTCCCCACCTTCCCCGCCTCCGAACCCTTCCAACCCCATCCCGAGATCCTTGAGCATGTACTCAGCGAACCCACCAGGTTCCAGGTCCCCGCGCACAATCCTCTCCCCGAACAGCTCCATCACGCCGCTCCCTGCCGCCCCACCACGCACCGCTTCCAGGAACCTCCCCTTGTCGAGCCCTACCCGCCCGGCGAACGTCAGTGCCTCGCACAGCCCTACCACAGCTCCGGCTCCAGCGATCTGGTTGGCCAGCTTGCAGCTCTGCCCGCACCCGGGGCCGCCAACGTGCGTCGCGCGCCCCATCAGCTCCATCAGCGGAGACAGCCACTCGACTACGCGTGCGTCCCCGCCCGCGAAGATCGCCAGCCGGCCCTCACGCGCGCCCGTGTCTCCGCCAGATACCGGCGCGTCGACCGCCCACCGGGGCGGCGTCACGGCCTGCCCTGCCGCTGCGATCTCTCCTGCTAGAGTTGGGCTGCTGGTCGTCATGTCCACCACGACCCCGCCCGGTGGAAGGTGGTGGAGGACGCCGGAGGTCCGGTCGAGGATGACTGAGCGCACGTCGGCCGGGCCACCTACCATCACGAAAACGACGTCGCTCTGCTGCGCCACGGCCGCTGAGGAGGCCACCAGGCTGGCGCCGGCTGACGCTAGGTCAAGCACGCGAGGATGGGATGGGGTGCGGGCGTAGACGGTTAGCGAGTACCCCGCCGCCATGATTCGGCCGGCCATCGCGGCGCCCATAATGCCAGGACCAATCCAGCCAACTCTCGTCTTGCCCGGATAAATTGGGGTAGGGTACGTATAGGCGGTAGGCACGGCTGCTGTGACTGATTGCTCCTCCATGGGTTAATCGTCGTCGTCCTCGCTACCTGCTGGGTAATTGGGACGACAGCGCAAACTATGCTGTGGGTTGCTGCTTGCGATTTTGGCCCTTTCTTTGCCGCTTGTAGACTTCTACACAGTGCTCCTCTGATCAAGGAGAAGATTAATAATAAACAAGGACAGTGGGTAAGGTAAGTGACTAGGGATGGCAGAATTCCACTAACCCACGGAACCCAACAACGTCCTAACCCAATTATAATGGGTCAAATCAATTCTAAATTGGTAAATGGGTCTTAATGGGGATAGGGACGAAGAACCCATTTGTCAATTAAAGTTGAGTTACGCTACACAAAGTCCCCCCTTCCACCTGGGTTCCCATCCGTTTTTTGGAAAAATACATCTGCAGTATTTGCAGTTGTCTTTGTATTAATACTCATGCGAAGTCCATGTAACAATATGTCTCTCCACTCTTATCTTCAGAGTATTAATAATCATGCAAAGTCCATACAAAGTCCATGCAAAGTGTATTAATTCGTTTTTCTCTTGTAATTATTCTCTTCCGTTCTAATCCACCCACCAGCATTCTCGTATTAGTACAGTACCTACGGAATCCAATAATAACATTGATCTGGAAGAATAAGTACAGTACCTACGAAATCCAGTAGTAATATTTGTCATCTGGACATAAGTACAGTACCTACGGAATCTATGTAAAATAAGTACAGTACCCACTTGTTAATTCCAACTTGTTAATTCCAACTCAGTTTTTTCAAACACAAGTACAGTACTTACCAAATTATAAAACCAAGCATAAGTACAATACTTAACAAATTACAAAATCAAGCATAATTGTATAACTGATCTGGAGGCAACCTACGGAATCCAATAACAACATTTTTCGCGTGGACATAATTTTTTTTACAAAAATGTAGTGCACATCTGGTCCATAATCAACTATAAAATGCATCTATAAGTATTGTACCCAATTATTAATTTTCAACCCAGTTTGTCAAATATAAATACAGTAACTCTCAAATTCATTTGTGAATGTATATGTATTTATTGTAGGTACAGTACTTACGTAATATACAGTGAGGATAACTATGCAAAAGCATGCAGATAATTATTTCATGCATTCTTTTTGCATGTAAAAGCATGCAGAATCGCTGCTGGATATATCTGTTTAAATATGCATACAGCAACAGAGAGGTTAGTGGCATGCAGCAGCAGAGAGGTTAGTGGCATGCAGCAACAGAAGTTAGTGGGCTGGCGCACTAACGAGTGTATATGGGGTATATGCAGCAACAGAAGTCAGTGGGCTGGCACACTAACGAGTGTATATGGGGTATATGGGGTGTTATGGGTGAAATTTTTCTTAAAGTTTGCGATCTAGCGAGTCGTAGGTCATTGCTCTCGACGGCTGCCAAAAACAAAGGGGACAACAGACAGCGGCGGCTGTCGGGCGTCCTCTCTAGTCCTATACGCAACATCGCCGATTCCCGCCTCCGGAGCCGTGCAGTCCTTGTCGCCTCTCTTTCTCTCCAGGTACCATTCTGCTCAGCGCGAACCCTAGAACGTGCGCCGACCTAAGGCCTTGGCCTCAGCAGCGCCGTCTGGGCCTTCTTCTGCCCCAGTCGACTCCGCTCCGTCCTTGTCTTCCGTCGCCGTTCGTGACTATGATGTGCACGACTTGTAGCAACTTCGGACAACAAATTAAGCGTACGACGATTCCGGTCACCAGCCTCCCGTCGCAATTGCCATCCTATGGGTAACACATTTCAGGTGGGGATTTGCATCGAATTGCCCAAAACTACCGTGAGAGGGAGGACATAATATTTAAAAACTTTCCCAAGAGCCCCCTCACAGAAATTTTCTCTTTTCCCAAATTTCAGATAACGCCCTCTCTCTTTGACCAAATTCGAACTAACCCCTTACGTCCACCTTCTCCATATTCAACTGCTCTCCCACCGCTAGTACAATGTGTGGTTTTTTTTCCTTGGTTCGTTCTATGCCCCAAGTTTATAATTTAATTATATACATTTTATTATGTCTTTAATATATGATATTTTTAATTATGGTTAAACGTTATGTTAGAAATATATGATATCTTAAATTTCAATTCCAACCAACCGAACCATTTGCACATTCTGTGTTATTAGGGCATGTCTGGGATTCAAGTCAAGCAAAATTTAGTTCAAGTTAGTACAAGATGTTTAAGATCTTACTTTGGGTCAAGTTGTACTCATTTTAGTTTAGATATTGGTTTTCCTTAACTTTCTGTTAATAGTTATAATAAAATACTTTTATGGTGTTTGGACATGGTCAAGTGTGGTCGGGTCGTTCCGGTTGGGTTAAGCTCAACGAAACAAATTTAGGTTAGTATAAGTTAGACTCTTTACAACTCTTGGTCAAGTCAAGTTTTATTTTTGGTTTAATACATTAATCAACATTTTTCTATACATAGTATACTATATTATTAAGACATAATATATGGTAATTGTAATACTATTATATGTTACTAGTTATTATTTAGTGACATTTTATATTGCTAATTATTTTTTTTCATGACATTTGATATTATAAAATTGATGGTGTTTTCTGTTAATAAACAAATGTGTTGTGGTTTTCTATCCAGTATTTGATCAAAAGTCTAATTTAAGCCAAACAAAGATGTCACAAAACTTTCCTATAAAAAAAAAGATGTCGCAGAACTTGTTTTAGGATTCTAATAAAAATTGTCAAACTCACAACTAGTTATGTATATGTATTTTTGTGTTTGAACACCCAATCCACATTTGCATGGAATTATATAAAAAAGTTATCCGACAATTCTAGATCAGATCTTAATACCTTACTATATCCAAAAAAATTCATTTAGTATATCAGCTATGTTTAGTTTGCCAATTTCATGAATAGTATTATATAGTATTTTTTGAATTTGACTTGAAGCAGACCTCACCCACACATATTCAAACCCAGATTGACTTGGATATATTCAAATCATGCATGACTTGACCTGACCCGATCCACACATGTTCAATTAAAACCCTTTTAGCCAAATAGTTACTATTTGGCTATCATATTAATTTGCTACATTACTCCTTTGTTGCAAAATGTATACTTTTCGTACAATTACTTTTTGCAACTCCTCAAATTAAAATAACACAACCATCATGGTTGTTGAAAAGTCTATTTTGTCATTGTAAAGTCTCCAGATAAGAATGTTAATCATACATATTCCTTCAACAATTAATTATATTAATTTATATATAGGAAAAATGTAGGCCTAAATAGGAAATGTAATGTGACACCCCTAGATTTCAAAACACCTAACTATATATGTGATCATCAGAAATTGAATCTCTAACTTAGATGATGATCCCAATTTTAGGTTTTAAAATTTAGGTCTAAGAAAGAACTTAAGGATACATTAGAAGGGAATAATGTCAAATGTAAAGTCATGCGAAAACATTTAGTGATACATGTACATGAACAAGAACTCACCATATAACCTCAAGTTGCAATGTATGACTACAAAATATATTATCATGAACTTTATAATTACATATTTCTTAGCAAAATTTATATTAACATATTCCAAAACAAAAATATCAATTTTTAGAAAATGGGTACACATGTACTCCATTTTAATATCAAATCCCAACATCCATCTCTGAACAAAAAATATAAAATCAAAACTACGTCAACCAATTATGATGAGTACGTGGTGTATTGTGCATTTCATTTGAGTAGAGAAACTCAATAGCTTTGCATAAAAAGCATTAATATTTTTAATAAATCCAAAACTCACACCATTATATATTTAAATTGAAAAATCATTATTTTTCTATCACATTTCGAGTTCAATAAACTATATCAATGCACTATTACCCAAACAACACATGCATCAAGTTCCCTATCTTCTGAGAGCTACTGAAGTCATATAGACATCATTACACTCCTTTTTCTCAATGAAACATCACATGTATAGTATAGGAGAACACTTCAATTGTGTTCTCCATTATCAATATTATGAAATAAGGATACATTACAATATACAATTTATATTATAATTATCCAATATACATCTAAGAAATCAACAACATGATATGTCAAAAATTCATATTTGGCATTGATTGCAGGGTGATCAAAATGTCACTCGTTGTTCTCCCTTCGTCGTGTTTTGTAGTGACCTCAAGGCTCCCAGAGTATGGGAGTATCTAAGGGAAACTATTGTTTTTCAACACTAGTGTTGAACAAAGTTGCTTGTGGTATCCTATTCCTATAGTGTTTGATTGGAGTGGTGGTAGTGCTCCACCTCTTCTTGGTGTGGGGTTTAGATCAAGATGGTGAACCAAACCTCATTGTTAATAATCAAGAAGTAAAACTTTTTTTTTGGGGGGGGCTCAACACATCTCCTAAAGACTTGAGCACATTGTTGGGACATGGAGAATAATGCTTTCCCATCCCAACTAGGGGTCCTAAATCCCTTATTACCATGTAAGCGTGCAACCTCAGTCACCATCACCACCACAAAGTTGAAGGGGGAGGGGTGAGGAAGCTAATGAGAAGAAATGTCCTTGGTAAACAGATACCCTCTTAGATCTAGAATATTTTGAGATTCTAAGAACATATGTGATCTGGGGAGAACCTGGTAGTAGGCTCGACCATACCGGGCTGGACTTGGCCGTGCCCAGGTATACAGTTCTGCATAGATCACCTTGAACCGTCTTCCTTTCAGATTCTGATCCAAACTACCTTCTCTTATCTATTTCTATAATGAATCTCTTGATATAGGTAGAAATAGAAGTTCAAGCAAGAAAGAGATCAAACAAACTAACAATCATAACCAGAAAGAGAAGATAGAACTGAAAATGTACTAGATCAAAAATAAAACTGCTTGCTTAAGATAAAAGTACATAAAGATGCCCAAAACGGGCTACATATTCAAGAAGCAGCTCAACTAGCCATGTACACACATAGTTGGCACCAAACAAAGATGGAAAAACATCGTTTGTACAGAAATAAGGGAGAATAATAGAAGAAAGGATAAGAAGAAGAGATTTAGCCCGTAGAGGAGAGGTGACTCTCGCTCCTTAGCCTTCGTACATGCTGAATCTCATCTTTAGGTCGTCCTCCTTGGTCTTCTGAACTCCTTGGCCTCCTTTCTCTTTGATTCTGCCCCAAAACAACAGCTTGGTGGGTGTATGGAGGTGGAAGATGGCTAGGAATGGTATGAAACAGGTGAATAGTGGTGGAAAATTATGATGGATAGAAGCAAACTGAAGAGACGGGCATAGGATGAGAACTTCACCCCTTTTAGACCTTAGAACTCTCCCACAGGACTCTAGGAACCAAAAGAGGTGGAACATCCAAATGTTCTGAACCCCTCTCTAAGTAGTGAGGGGTGGGTATTTATAGGTGAAAATGGAGTGTATGTGATAAGTGGTTGCGGCACCTATCTCGGTCACTACACTTGTCTCATAACGGCCGTGTTGGGGGTCGCGGTCGATGAAAACGCCGCGGTTGAAGCAGACGATGTGGTCGAGGAAGATGTCGCGGTCAAGGTAGTTGTCTCTTTTGTGGCATATGTTGTGGTCGAGACAGATGTTGTCCCTTATCCTCGGCCTGACCATGTCAGGTTAGGCACGTCCGTGCCCGATGTCTTGGCTGTGGTGGATGTAGCGATCATGACGAGTGTAGCAGTCGTGGTAGATGTTGCAGTCGTGGCAGGTGTCGCGGTCGAGGCAGGTGTCACGGTCGCGACAGATGCCGTAGGTGAGACACGTGCAGTTGTTTCTTATCCTCAGCATGACCATGTCAGGCATCTCAGTAGCGAGGGATGGAAACCTAACTACTGAAAAAACCATGTGTTGGGAAGAAATCTTAGAGAATAGATGTCTTTTCATGTTCGGTGTCTGCAAGTCCAAAAATAAGCTAGTTGAGCAACTCTATCTATGAAAACATATAAATTACTAAAAGATGAGAATCTAAGGTTATTTTGGAATATTAAGGCTATAATGACACAAAATCATAAATAAATTCTTATCATAAATGCCTAAATTTGGGTGTTATCAAACACCTCAAGCTTAAACCTTTGTTTGTTTTCAAGCAACACTGTGCTCAAAGAACAAAAAGATAACATCCAAATTAAGCAAGGCGATAAATGCTAAGGTTAAGCAAAAAAATAGTTTAAAACATTAATTCTCTAGACCCATGTCATTTCAGAACAAATACCCACCAATCCAACACAATCCTGCTAAAGTAAGATCAAAGATTGTCCATGCAAGATTAAAAAATTCACTGCAACCTGTCGATACTCATGAGGGTTTGAATCATAATTATACACATAAAAGCATTGTCACCTAGGTGATCACGTGGGTGGTGAGAAATGAGCCATCATCATGTATTCATGTAGACTAATGGAGAACAACACACCTCCCACTTATTCAGATCTTAACAAAAAAAGACTCTAATGATTTTTTAGGGTCTTGATCTGTGTCAGGTTGGTCCATGTAACAAGCAACAGTCCCTGTAGTCTGAGCCAGTTGGCCCAGAGCAGTGAGACAAACTCCTCGTACTGTGCTCGAACCAACCCTGCTACTGGGATGATCTCATGGGTCTCCTAGAGTTTCCTAAAGACTCTCTAATGAGCTTTAGGGGTGGCACTACCAGGCATGACATACCCGCATTCATGAGCGCAATCATACACCAGTTGAAAACCTCTAGAGGGGGGGTGAATAGAGTTTTAGAGAGATTTTAAAATAATTTTAAACTCAAACAACCAAAGTAAAGATTGAGAAGAGGAACACAGGTGTTTAGAGTGGTTCCACCTTAGCAAATACTAAGGAGTCAGTCCACTACCCGGTTGCTTACCCAACCGGGATTTTGAAAGTACTAAATTTTATTACCTCTCAAGGATGTTACATAAAATTTACAATACTTTCTAAACACCCTTTGGACAGCCTTCACCCTGAAGTAGTCTTGCCAACCTCGAAGCAGCCTTCCTTGAAGTAACTTCAAGCTCCCCCTTGAAGTAGCCTTCCTCCTGAAGTAGCTTCCCGTCAAGACAGCCTTCCGAAGTAGTCCAAAGTCCTCCTCTTCACACGAAGAGCTTCAACATCTCCAATCCGCAGCCTCCTACCTGGAGTAGCAAGGAGAGTACAAGTAATACAAAGAAACGAGAAAGGAAAAAAAGAAAATACAACTTATCCTTGTAGCTCAAGGCTTGATTTCCCTAGATCAAGCGTTTGGATTTTCCTAGCCAATATGATGGACTTGTGATTGCTAGGGTTAGGAAAATCTAGCCTATAGGACGAGCTTGAGCAAAGGAGAAAAATGACCAATTGATCACACAGCTCAGTTCACACAGATTGCACAAGAGGGCTCAAGTATTTTCTCAAGAATATCAAGTGTAAGACGTGAATCATAGTGTCCTATGGCTTGTCCTATTTATAGGAATGGCCTAAGTATGCTTAAGGACATTCTAGACAACTTCTAGGGGGATTCTAGTGCTTAACTAGCCGTTAGGAATAAGTTAGGTGCATTAGCAACGGCTAGTTAATTAATTCTGCAGATGCTGTCAGAGACCATCTCGGTCGAGGACTTGTCGACCGAGATGTCCAGTCGGTCGAGGATTTGTCGACCGACAGGCTCTCTGGATTAACGTTTATTTGCAACTGTTAACTGCTGTGTCTAACGGCTATTTCTGGTCAATCTCGGTCGAGAGGTTTGTCGACCGAGAGTGTCTCGGTCGAGGAGTGTGGTCGACCGAGTTTGACTCTGTTTTCAATCTTTCAATTAAGATACTAAGTGTGTGCATAAGTGTGCATTATGTGATCCTATTGAATGGATGACTAAGGTGTTTAGCTAGGGAAGATCCAATGCTTGATTTACATGCGATTCTAAGTACTTGTACATTATAATTCTGTACAAGTTTTTACAATGATTACATTTGCATGAAAATATAAATACTTCACGTTGGATTTCCCTTATAGTTGTGTCATCCTGCACACTCAAATAGCTCGTTAGATAAATAAAAATGAAATGTTTGTCATCATCGAAACAAAGGGGATTTATCATAATATCCAATTTATCCAACAATCTCCCCCTTTTTGAAGATGACAAACATTTCTTAAATATGAAATAAGGAAATATAAATCATGTGAGTTTCATACCTGGAAATTTACCTTTTGTAGCCATTTATGTTTTTCAAGTGAGTGCTGGCCGAGATATGATGAAAACTCCTTTATATATACTTTTATATTCTTTCTCCCCCTTTGTCATTTCAAAAAGATATCCAAGTTGAATGTTTTATTGATCTTCTCCCCCTTAATGTAATGCTCCCCCGTAATTAGATATCTTATTAGGAACATGGATTTGTATCTAATTTATCCACAATTTGTGTCTCAATCATTCGCAAGGATGTTAGGCCTTGAAATGATATGAGATTCCCTTAAGCATATGATGAATGGATTTCTCATATAGCAAAGAATGTTAAGTTATAGATTAAATGAGAATCCTAAAAATATCTCCATCCAAAAGCAAGGGATGTTAAGCCCCATTTTGGGTAGAGAGTTCCTTCAAGTACACGATATAGATTTCTTAAAAAAATATTCAGCTACACATAGTGATAGCAAAGTTTTTGTAAGCTTCTTTTAAACAATTATCAAAGTTTTAATGATCTCCCCCTCTTTCTTATGCTTTGCTCCCCCTTCGATAGACATCTCAAATGAAAGTTTGAATACTCAGTGAAAACATAAAATGTCCAAGATTTTAAAGATGTATGCAATTTTGTCAAACTGGAGAAACAGAAACCCAGTCGGTCGACAGTTGCTCGACCGACAATGTTCTCGGTCGACCAATTGCTCGACCGAGAGTGTTTCTGGAGAACTATTTTGTTATTTTAATTTGTAATAGTTGCCTGTTTTAATTATTATAATTCCCTTATTTGTTATGCTCTACAATAATGAACTGATAACCCATATTTTGAAGATAACATCATAAGCCAAACAAATAACCATGTAAATAAAAATGGCAAATTTCATTCAATAACATGAGGAAGATTACAATCATATGGAATACAACTATTACAACACCAACACTTCACAGGAAAGATTTAAGAATTACATCAATGTCCGGATCTTTCCCAAGAAATGGCTCAGCTCCATAGTATTGGACCAAAGTTTTCCAATCCAAAGCACCAGTTGTAGTCAACGCATATGCTTCCAGGAAAGTGGGAACTCGGTCAAAACGGAAGTGAGCAGCTATGTCTTGCAATTGTATGGACGAAAATTGAGTATGTGCAAGATCCATTGATGGTGAAGATGGAGGTTGATAGTAGTTGTATGAGGGGTTAAATGGGTCGAGCATGCCAGGGTTTAAAGAATGCGGATATTCATCGGTTTGGCCAGGAGAAAGGTTTTGCATTCTTTGATTCAAATATGTCATGGCATGGTGATTGTAGTTTAATTGTTTACTAAGATGGTATTGGGAGCCAGCAATATAAGTAAGGGTATTTTGGATGGGATCAATGGAAAGGTTAGTAGAAGGAGGGGGTGGTATATCCTGATGTGATGATTCTCCTTCTACTCTTGCCTTTTTATGGCCAAAGTCAATCCCCATCTTCTCTACGGTGTTCTTACTTATCTTTGGTGGTCTACGCTCCCATATATATCCCATATCTTCAAGGTTTACCTTAAGACAATGTTGAGTAATCTGGCATACAAAATCGGCATATGGTGGATTGCCAGAAAACTCAAGCATATTTTTAAGTACTATGTGAATGAAGTTGATGGGAATTTCTTTTATGATAGCATAAATGAGACACATACGGAAAATGGGAACCTCGGATTTATTGGCTCGTGGATGTATATTGGTGGAAACAATGAGGTTTACTATTCTACATGCCGGTTTTAGGTTTATAGCATAATAGGTTCCCCTATCTTCATGACACGTGGTATTGGCTTGAAATATGGCTCTTTTGATATCACTTAAGCTAATGGTATGGTCATCATCGGAAAATAAATTTATTGGATTGCTGGTGGTAAGGTCAAGGAAATCTTGATATTCATCTATATCAATTTCAAGCATGTCAAGAATATCCCCTTCGGAAAACTTAAAACTATGCCCATTGACCATGGTGTAGAAGAAAGTGGTGTCATTTTCGGTGTGAGATAGAAGATTGGCATAGAATTCGTTTACTACTTTAATGGAGTAGGAAGGAAAGGATGGATTGATGAAGTCCTTCAGCTTTTGTACTCCAAAAAGATGCTCCAGGTCGACTATGTTGATGAAGTCCATCACTTCGACCGGACGTCGGGGAAGAGGAGCTTTAGAGGAAAGCCGAAAGTATCTGTCTCCGGCATCTCCGTCGACGAAAGCTATGTCATTGATGATCGTCAATGGCGGAGTGGCTTCCCTCTCTTCTCTTCTTTTTCTTCCAGCAACTTTCTTCTTCCCTCGGACAGTTGATGATGAGGCCATTGTGTTTCTTGAGAGTGAAGAAGAAGCAAGGAAGATTTGATAGTAAGAGTGCTGAAGGAATGCACAAAATTGCACAAGAGATGGACTATGGAAGCAAGGAAATGCAAGTGTGAGTAAGTGGCTCGTTTTTGCACTTATTTATAGAATTCCAGCGACCCGGTCGGTCGACGGCTCGTCGACCGAGCGTCCGCAACGGTCAAGTTGCAGACGCGCCACTTGGTCCTCCAACGGTAAAGAAAACGGTCATAACGGTCGGGTCGTAACGGTCATATCCAACGGCTATTTCTCGGTCGAGCGCTTGTCGACCGACATTGTCTCGGTCGAGCACTCGTCGACCGACAGTTTGTCTGAGACTGAGTCTGTTTAGAATTTATCGGTCGAGTGAGACGGGCTGACCGAGTGGTTCTCGGTCGAGCACTCGTCGACCGACTAACTTTCTGAGTTCAATCTTAATGTAAATCATAGAACATTTTTGTAGAGCATATGTATATTCTAAGGGAGTAATAATATTTAAGGCTTTTGATTACCACAAATGATTTGACGTTTTAATTTAAAAATGTGCTAAGATAAAGTTCAATAAAATAATGTTCAAATAAACAGTTTTTATCAAAGTTTATTTTAGGTCGCCCTTGATTACGACCATAGCGCCCCTTGGTCAAATTTTATTTTAACCAAGAGGCATATTTTGCAGGTTTCCAGTATGAATCATTTATATGCGAAGTATGAGTTCTGCAGATAGCTTGCAAATATCAATTTGAGACACATTAAAGTGTACTAATTTTGAGAGCTGCATATTCAAGAATAATATCCATTCATGAATTTAAGATTACTTTGGATAGACTATAATATAAAAGCATACACAAAAATTTATTTGAAACATTTTTATTCATTGCAAGTATTTCTGAAAAAGAATGATTAAATAGAATCTTTCAAGAATAATTTTCACATACAATGTAAAGATTTTGTTATCCCTAAATGTTAAGTTGAGATAGACATAAGGATATACAAATTTAGATCTATGGTCATATCTCAACTTAGTCGAACCTATTTAATTTGGGATTTTTGGAACCCATACTATTTCGACATGCTTTTTCTTGTATGGACATGAAAAAGAATAATGTCCAAGGCGTGAGCAATAATGACAACAAATTGAATCAACCTCAAGCCTTTTTCTATAGTTTTGATCTAGGTTATTCTTGGGTATATACATTTTTGTGCCTCTAGGTATATAAGCAGATTGACTCGCTTGTGTCCTTCTAGGTTGTTGATGGGATTTCTCATTAGGCTTATAACCTAGTCCTCTTCTTCCTATTTGATGATAGGAATTTTCTAGTATATTATCAAGGATTCCATTGTTGCTTAACTTGCTAACTTTTTGTTGCAACTTAACGATCTCATCCATTCTTTTCTTGATATCTAACTTTGCTTGATCTAGATTGGATGATAACATATTTCTTTCTTTCACTATATTGTCATAATCTACATGGGTGCACAATATAGGTTGTTTTTGAATATCATTTAACTTTGCAAGCAATTCAGTCTTTTCTTGACATAGAAGATCATAGTTAGTCTCTAGAGTGAAAATTTTCACTTCACTATTACTCAGAGATGATTTCAAAGTACGATTGTCAGACATAATGCTATCTTTTTCAAAACCAAGAGTATTCAATTTAGCATATAAATCATCATTTTCGGATGTAAGCTCAAGAAGTCTAGCATTTAGATCATCATTTTCTTTATTTGATTTCTTTAATTTCTTTTTGTATTCAACATATTTGTTATGTGTTTCTTCAATAATAGCAACTAACTCCTCCTTGGGTAAATCAAGCAAACTTACCTCTTCTTCTTCTTCCTCACTTATTGTAGCAACGAAACACTCTTTATGTGCATCTCTTTTCTTTGACCTCCATGGACATTTAGACGTAGAGTGCTTTGTTCCCAAGCACCAATTGCAACTTGTCGAACTTTTGTCCATGCTCCTTTTCTTGTGGTTGTAGTCACCTCCTCCCTTTATTTCTTCAAGACCTTGTTAGGGCTCCTTGAAGCCTGCTCTGATACCAATTGAAAACCTCTAGAGGGGGGGTGAATAGAGTTTTAGAGAGATTTTAAAATAATTTTAAACTCAAACAACCAAAGTAAAGATTGAGAAGAGGAACACAGGTGTTTAGAGTGGTTCCACCTTAGCAAATACTAAGGAGTCAGTCCACTACCCGGTTGCTTACCCAACCGGGATTTTGAAAGTACTAAATTTTATTACCTCTCAAGGATGTTACATAAAATTTACAATACTTTCTAAACACCCTTTGGACAGCCTTCACCCTGAAGTAGTCTTGCCAACCTCGAAGCAGCCTTCCTTGAAGTAACTTCAAGCTCCCCCTTGAAGTAGCCTTCCTCCTGAAGTAGCTTCCCGTCAAGACAGCCTTCCGAAGTAGTCCAAAGTCCTCCTCTTCACACGAAGAGCTTCAACATCTCCAATCCGCAGCCTCCTACCTGGAGTAGCAAGGAGAGTACAAGTAATACAAAGAAACGAGAAAGGAAAAAAAGAAAATACAACTTATCCTTGTAGCTCAAGGCTTGATTTCCCTAGATCAAGCGTTTGGATTTTCCTAGCCAATATGATGGACTTGTGATTGCTAGGGTTAGGAAAATCTAGCCTATAGGACGAGCTTGAGCAAAGGAGAAAAATGACCAATTGATCACACAGCTCAGTTCACACAGATTGCACAAGAGGGCTCAAGTATTTTCTCAAGAATATCAAGTGTAAGACGTGAATCATAGTGTCCTATGGCTTGTCCTATTTATAGGAATGGCCTAAGTATGCTTAAGGACATTCTAGACAACTTCTAGGGGGATTCTAGTGCTTAACTAGCCGTTAGGAATAAGTTAGGTGCATTAGCAACGGCTAGTTAATTAATTCTGCAGTTGCTGTCAGAGACCATCTCGGTCGAGGACTTGTCGACCGAGATGTCCAGTCGGTCGAGGATTTGTCGACCGACAGGCTCTCTGGATTAACGTTTATTTGCAACTGTTAACTGCTGTGTCTAACGGCTATTTCTGGTCAATCTCGGTCGAGAGGTTTGTCGACCGAGAGTGTCTCGATCGAGGAGTGTGGTCGACCGAGTTTGACTCTGTTTTCAATCTTTCAATTAAGATACTAAGTGTGTGCATAAGTGTGCATTATGTGATCCTATTGAATGGATGACTAAGGTGTTTAGCTAGGGAAGATCCAATGCTTGATTTACATGCGATTCTAAGTACTTGTACATTATAATTCTGTACAAGTTTTTACAATGATTACATTTGCATGAAAATATAAATACTTCACGTTGGATTTCCCTTATAGTTGTGTCATCCTGCACACTCAAATAGCTCGTTAGATAAATAAAAATGAAATGTTTGTCATCATCGAAACAAAGGGGATTTATCATAATATCCAATTTATCCAACACCAGTTGGGCACCATCCTCAACCCTCCTGAAAGAGAAAACAATGCTCATTTATTCACACTCAGACTTTTATTCTATGTATTCTAATTTATAGGCATGGGTGAGAACTATTTTTATATTTTTGGGATTTTATGGGTGGCCAAGCCTCTTTTGCATTTTTTTCCATCTTTTTGACTCAATCTAAGGTGAGAGGGCGTGTAGCCCATCAAGGAAAACACTTCAACCTAATTATAGCTCAAAACTCATCATTATTCACTTTGATACCTGTGCAAAAAGTAGTAATTATGATTCAAGATCCTTAGAATAGAGGCAAGTTCACGAATAATGTAGCTTGGGGTCTTGATCAAGCTCTAGCTCTTTCCAACGATTCTAAATCTTGGGTTTGTCATTCACAACAGAGATCAAGGAAATAATATTTTAAGCTATGAAAAAGGTGTAAAACCTTAGATTTATTACAAAACTTAAGGAAAGAGTCAATGAGCAAGTCAAGCACAAGATCAAGAAGTTTAAGATGAAAACTATTCTTTTAGGCATAAAGATAAGCATTTAGTTCTAAGATTTGCATTGCACAACCTTAATTGCAAAGATACCAATTATGAAACAAAGTCTTACAAAGATGGAAATTTATGATAAATGCAAGGAACATAGAAGATAAACATGCATGCATGCAAGGAAATAAATAAAAGGGAAAGGCGGAAGATAGAGGGTGGTACACCTTGCCAACCACCCCAAGCTTAAAATTTTTGCTCATCCTCGAGCAAATCTCAAGATCTGGATGGTGTGGAAAATAGATGTTACTAATAGTCACTGTTTATATACTAGTTCATATCATCGATGCCACCTGGCGGGTTCTCATAGACCTAGTGCATTCCCTGCTGAAACTGGAATGACTGTTTGAAGTCCTGGGTCGGCTGGTAGAAAGGCTGGAAGGGCTGCTGAAAAGTCAGAGGAGGTGGTGGAAGGAAGATCGTGTTGAACCTTTGTCTGAGAAACTATATATCCTACTCCAGCACATTGAAATGTATGTTGGAATCAACCCTAAAATTAGTCATAAACTCATAAAGGTACCCTAAGTTGAGATTTGGGGCATATTGCTCCTGCTGAGGAGACTGCTAGTAATTCACTGAAGGCATCTCTGTGTAAGGACTTCCCTGATATGGGATGTCGTGGAAGGTTGCCCCTGTCTGTTGTTCAGCCTCCTCAGTCTCTAGTACTGGTGATGCTGAAGAAGATGCTCCTGTAGTCCCATCTGCCTAACGAACGGTGCCGTGAGCATCTAATAGAGAGGCGTCCATGAGTATTGTCCGACATGCAAACTCTATGTTTGTTGACAGTAGTACTCTGTGTTGGTATGTATGCCAGAGAGCCAATCATGTGATGATTTTAATGACATAACATATACATGATTTGATTAATAATAAAGGCAAGCTTCTAATTCATCTGTTTCACTCAGTTATGAGATAATGAGGATACAAAGTGAATGTCTAGAGAATTATATTACTCAACGATGTATGTTGTCAAGTTACTATCCTTGTGGATGAGGTCATACGGATGTTAAGAGTACATATAAATATTCTCATTATGTCCCTGATCGGTTGTTATTATGGAAGATTGATAGAAAACCATAACACATAAGATCAGAGTGTGAGTTGGTTGATGATTAAATCTCATTAGTCATGATATGGCAATATCAAACCAAGCACACAGATACATGTTAGAGAATAGTGTATCAGACAGACCCACCATGAGACTGACACATGGAAGCCATCATCATGGAATTCATAGTCAACCCTCATAGTGATGGTTGTGGTTGTGGTTCTTAGACCTGAAATCACTACACTAACCACATGTTTTTGGGTACACTTCGACATAATCAAATGCAATATTGAAACATGGGTTGTTATAACGGTGATGATTGGGTGACTTTGACACATGGGGATTGACTATGAGTGACAAATATGGAATTTGTACCTCCTATACGGAGTATGATATCCTATGCCTCTTGATTAGCGAAACTGAGAAAAGTATGGATATATGCATTTGAGACAATATGTTATCTCATACAGTCTGCTCTCGTTCAAGAAATAAGATTGAATAATAATGAGGATGACTACTCCATGCCTCTAGTTCAATCTAGATACTAGTGACAAAGGAACTATACAAAATCTATAACACCATACAAAGATTGTAGGTTGAAGTTGCCCCCTAGATTTCCATTCACTTGGATAGGAATGATGTATGACTAGGTACCACTCTTTGCTTGCGATGTCATAAGCTAGTTATGGACATTCACTACCAACGTGATATTGGACCTATAGGGTCACACACATAGGAACTCATGTAGAAGAGGAGTTTATCTTGAATGATAATCTAATTGATTAATTAAGTGTTTAGGTATTTCAATTCACGCAACGGATCAGCTGACTAAACTGCCAAATGATCGGTTCAAGTGTTGAGATTGTTGTTTGGAGTGTCAGGCTGATATTATTGTACATTGGTTGGAATTCTACCTGAGTTGGGTTGTGAGACGCCCGTCTCGCTTATGCAAAATGGCCATCCGTCTTGGTGCAATACGCTCATCTCAGTTGCACCAAAAAATCATTTGGTTTGGTGCGAGATGCCTGTCTCAGTTGCACCAAACACCCGTTTTGGGGGTACGTCAAGTTGAGTACTAATTGGAATTGAATTGTCAACATATGTGTAGAACTTGAAGGTGCAAAATGACCGTTTTGCTTAGCAAAATGAACGCCTCACGCATGAGATGATCGTCTCTCTAGGCAAGATGACCTTTTCATTGCACACAGGTTGTGAAACTTCCAGAGAAGTTGCAAAAATTCAAGATCTACTTATCCTTTCCACTCCCGCTTTAGTCATGCATTGGTTGGGGACTGGGAATCCTAAACCTAACCCCTCCTATATATATAGGGGTACTGGGGGCTTCCCAGAACACAACTACTATATAGACAATTGAGAATCAATTGCTCTGACAAGTGTTTTCCTCTCTAATTGTGGTAACTACGAGAGCCCATGCAAGTCCTACCCGACTAGGGAGGGATAGTCACAGGAGAGTAACAACTGATGATCATTTTGTAGGAGAGCATGTTGGAGACTAGTACATCAATGGAAGGGGCAACTCCTTACTGTCCATTCCTACAGGACGACATGATTTCTAGTTGGTCCATGTAGACTACTCTAGAGGCAGGAGTCTGTTGGCTGCTGCTAGGGGGTAACACCAACTCACAATCTGTGACGAGATCTGAGGAGTCGCTGCAATAGGGGTCTGAGTCTGATGTTTGTAGAGGAGCCGTCAGACGAGTTTGAGTGTGACTAGGAGTTGCACAACCACCGTCCAAGACAGATTGTGCATCTACATAGACGAGGATTTTTGTTTTACCATGTTTGTTTATTGCATACGATGTGAATATTTAAACTGGTTGATGTGCATGTCTGTCTAAGTCACCACATAAGAACTCATATATATATATATATATATATATATATATATATATATATATATATATATATATATATATATATATATATATATATATATATGGGTATATCTTTGCTACCCGTGCGGGTAACTAAGATTCACTACTCGTGCATCAGTTTTGTAATAGGAAGGCATGTATTTGTAATGAGACAGTCTAAATTTGTAATGAGATGACCAAAATTGTACTACAAAGACTCGTTTTGTATTACAACAATGTTACAATCATAAATATATATTTTACTGTTTCTAGACAGAGAATACAAATATCATGTTGTATTTACAAAATGAGTTTGTCTATTACAATTTAGACCGTCTCATTACAAATGTATGCCTTCCTATTACAAAACTGTTGCACAAGATATATATATATATATATATATATATATATATATATATATATATATATATATATGATATATCTTCGCTACCCGTGCGGGTAACTATGATTTTCTACCTGTGCATCATTTTTGTAATAGGAAGACATGCATTTGTAATGAGACGGTCCAAATTTGTAATGAGACGACTACAATTGTAATACAAAGACTCATTTTGTATTATAGCACTGTTACAATCATAAATATATATTTTACTATTTCCAGACGGAGAATACAAATATCACACTGTATTTACAAAATGAGTCTGTCTATTACAAATGCATGCCTTCCTATTACAAAATTGATGCACGGGTAGCGAAGATATACCATATATATGTATGTATGTATATATATATATATATATATATATGTATGCAATTTACATGTGTCGCCAAAAATCAGTGTTGATGGTGGATGTAAAGCATGGTAGTGGTTTTTATTCCTGTTGTTGATCGATCTACGTATCGAGCTTCTCTATCATTTCCAAATGTAAATTAATGGTCTTCTTCCTATTCCCCTCGAATGTAACTTGAGGTTTTCTCCATAAACAATATAATAAGAAATAGGATAGTTTTAATTTATGTTTTAATGTTAGATGACAATCTGGACAAGGTGAAATGACCGGCTCGTGAGATGAATCGATTGACAGGAGGACCGAGGAGGCCAAATTACATGAGGACGAGCTGATCGAATGGTGGCCCAACCGACCGACTAGAGGTGTCTAAATGTTGCTTGGCCCTGAGAACCAGATGACCATTTGAGAAGAGCCCAACCAAGCGACCAGGATGTGAGCTGACTGGTTCAAGAGTTGAACCAATCAACCCAGATTGGTTTGAGCATAGATCTTCACCAACAACAGGTTGCATATGATGTAGACCATAGGTGGTAGTAATTCCTTGTGGCTCCAAGGAATTACATTAGTATGGCCATAACCATCACTTGTGTGTTTTATTTATTGCATGTTCTCATTTGTGGTTATAGCATGTATATGATATATACTATATATGTGGTAATTGGATAAAGTGTATGTATTTATACAAACAAACTCCCTCAACTTAAATATTAAGTCTAAGATGCCTTCCATTAGCAATACACATGAAAATATTGATGGTAGATATGTAGATTTGCACAAAGCATGGTGCACATCTATCGTATTGTCTATTGGGTCAGGCTTAACTGGTGACTTGGAGAGCCCAAGCCCAGAGGTGTAACATCCCTGACCTGGGTTATGAGATAACCCTAGGTGTTTTGCCTAATTATGTAATTAAGATACTTGTGATTATCTTTTTCCATGTGATTAAAGCTCTTGAGGAACATATGTTTATATTTCTGTCCTTTTTAAACAATGTTTTAGTATTGTTTTGTAACACAGGGACCTATGTGCAAATTACCCAGTTAAGGGGTTTAACTTGCAAAATTCACATGTTAAGATGTTCCTTTGATGATTAGACATCATATGAGTGAATATAATGATGTATGATGGATTCTCCAAGCTTGGGCACCAAGGTGCAACTTGTAGAGCAGTCCTTGTGCTTAAAACCCTGATTTTGGTATAAAGTGCAATTTACCCAAATGAGGAGTGCAACTTGTAAAATATACCTTCCAGAATATATTTTATAACTTTTGACATCAATTAGAGAAGAAATGATGAAAGGGCATTTCAATTGAATAATTAGATAAGAAAAATGACCTTTATAGTGAAATCACCTAGTATGAGTAAGGAGACCCCTCATATATGTGTACCTTAGTTTGCATGTTGGTTTTCTTTACCCTTAGATCTTGAGTTTTGATGGACTTTGCTTAAGTTATGATGGTTTGGACGTGCCTTAGAAAGAAGGAGGGACCAAGATGAGAAATCTATGAACTAAAGGTCCTTATGGTGGAAATTAGCCTAAACTATATAAGCCTATTCCGTTACAAACCAAGTAAACGTATCCTTTATCCTCTTCACTTCTCATCTTTCTAAAAAACGGCCAAGGAAAAGCTCTGGAGTTCAGGGAGACGACCAAATAGTGCTAAGGTGAGAAGGAACCATCTTCTAGCTCGGATTCTTGGATGAATTCATCATAAAAGGTTGGTTCTATGGTTAACTCACTTAGGTTCTTTGTTCTAGCCGACCATCCCCATCTTTTCCTTGGAGAATCACCTCTGGCCGAGTTGTGGAGCTCAAGAAGCCATTAGAGACTTGAATCCTGGAAGCTTGGAGCTCTAGGAACAACGTTTGAGGTGGGTTTTATAACTCTAAACTTCTTGCTTTATCATGCATATCTATGTTCTCGTAATTATGCTTAGTCCTTCTTCTACCTTCCTTCTTCCTTGCCCTTTTGCAAGCAAAACGGTGGTATAACCGACCTGAACAGAGGTTGAAGATGATGGACGTGGATTCCTAGGCAACTTTATCAACCGACCTTGGACCCCTTTTGGTCCAAACGGTTGCAAACCGTTTAAGGTCAAACGGTCTCAAACCGTTTGATCTCAAACGATCTTGCAAGACCGTTTGGATCAAAACGGTCTCAAGACCGTTTGATAGGGTTGACCAAGGGACGACCGTTTGAGGGTCTGTTGGTAATATATTGAATTTCATTCCTACAAAGAATCATAATTTAATTCTTAACCAATTGAGAGTTGAAGGTACTTCAATACCCTAACCCTAATCGGGTTGAAATTGCTATTTTCAAGTATAGATCTTGTTGAGTTTTGGGTTGAAGGACTCAAACGGTCTTAAGACCATTTGGGGGTTCATCCAAACGATCTCAAGACCGTTTGGACACAACCCAAGACCATTTGGAGGTCTAGGTTAGAGGTAATTTGATGGTTTGAGGGTTCAATTGTAATAAGTTGATGAATTGATAAAATTGCTGATTTTAGACCTAATTAGGGTTCAACCTTTATCCAATCGACTTGGTTTTTGGTCAAACTTTGGGCAAATGGTCTCAAGACCGTTTGGAAGATGTCCAAATGATCTCAAGACCGTTTGGGCCAATATTGGGCCCAATTGGAGGTCAATTGATATGTTCAACCTTGATTTGATTCACATGGTTGAACATTGATGATTATCCGATTGAAACCCTAATTGAGACAGACTAATCCCTAATTGGCTTTCAATTGAGGGTCAATTTGATGTCCAAGTGGTTAAGGATAACCCTAATTGACTCAAATTATAAGTGGTTAACATGATTATGACCAATTGGTGGCTTCAACATAGATAACCATAATCAATCATAACCTTTGATGGACTTTTGAGGTCCAAACGGTTTGAGCCCATTTGGACCAAACAGTCTCAAGAACGTTTGGGGCCAAATGGTCTCAAGACCATTTGGGCTCAAATGATCTCAAGGTCATTTGGTCCAATCGATCCCAAGATCGTTTCAATTCAAACGGTTTCAAACCGCATAAGCTCAAACGGTTTGGAGGTCAACTCTCCCCAAATGGTCAACACACCCAAAAGGTCTTAAGACCGTTTGAGGGCAAACGACCTTGGGTGTCATGCGGTCTTGGAGTCAAACCTAGCAAACGGTCAACACATCCAAACGGTCAACACATCCAAACGGTTTCAAACCGTTTGGAGGTTGAATATGTGTAATCGATTGGAGACTTTCAAGGTTGTTTATACTTAATCAATTGAAAGTGTATTTAGTTCAATGATGATCTGATATAAACCCTAATGATAACCTAGGACATTAAGGGACTAAGTGACTAATGAATGGACCTATGATGATGATCAATAGTGTAATTTACCAAAATGCCCTTGAAGGGTTAAATCAAAGGATACCTTGTTTTAATCAAACCCTAATCACATGATAGTGATGATTTGACTTATGATAGTCAATAAGGACTTAACCCAACCTAATCTAGAGTGGTGTAATCACCATCTACTAGTAAGAGGGGAGAGAAAGTACCATTTATGGTTGAAATTCAAGTAAAATACCTTCAATGTACATGAATATGCATGATTAGGGTATGATCCACCTATGTGAGATCATGGAAACCCTAATTATAATAGTTGATGAATCTTAATCTAATCTGAGGATATCAATGATGATGTTTCTCATACATGATGATGTTATGAGTTCAATTCACCATGAAGTGAACAGTAAACCCTAATTCTAGGGTGATAACATGTATTGTGAATAGTAAACCCTATTTGATGGGAATCAGGGAATCCATCCCTTGTAAGAGTATGAAAGAAAAAATCTTGAAATGAATTGTTTACTATTATTAGTTAGTTTAACCATGCAGGTTCTCATATATAAAGATGATCATATCCAGGTAAGGATTATGATATCATATTCACTAAAAGCATGTTATTAGCTTTATGAATAGTGAAATACCCTATTGTCTAGTAAGAGGCATCTTATGAGACTGATAGGCTGTGAGAGCCATGAGTATCATCAAGGTCATGCTTAATAGATGACTTGCGATGAGATGATTGAGAAATGATAATTGATGTGAGTTAGACTTGTTACATTTAGTATTCTTCTTTCATAGCTGCTATGCTAATGATTAAATGTTTGAGAACATGTATGATATTAAAAGAATATTGAAATGTACCTAACTAACCAAGTATAATAATACCATGTAGAGCCATGATCATAGATCCATCATTGTCAGAAACTAAATGATGGTGAAACAGGTTTTCCTAAGGGAACTCCTGGAGCACATACTTTTGAGTATGTGGGGGAATATGTATGTGTATATCCTTACATCCTAGTGTAGGAATTGATGTAGATATATCTTAATCTATCGATCCTTCACTATATGTTTATGTCAGGGTGATGTAGCACTAATCTCCCGAGGAAATCTTTTATACCGCATCAATGAAAGATAAACAAGAAATCCTTCGATGATGAAGAGAGTACAGAATGCCACTGTGACTCTAATAGGGAAGTACCAGAGTACCCTGGTGAGCTATAATAGCAGAGGCACTAGATGTCCTACATGTTGATCCTCACTCTGGCTGAGGAAGATGGGGTCATAAGAATCCGGCTCTTTTGATGACCTAGGTATGATACCAATGCGACTTAATAGTGATCGGTTGGAGTATGAGCGGTATACCTCATCTCCGCAGGGCATAATGATGTTTGTAAAACATAATCAACCGTGTAGTATATCTGTTTAGGTTGAACTACGAGATACATGAATGATGTTATACTGCATAGTACATATGTCCTTCATATTTCTTATATGTTGTTATTCTGTTTAAATGTTAATCTACTGTTGATTGCCTTAAAAGCTTGTACTGCTTATGTAGTTCTTTGATGCTATAATAAAGCTTCTGGCGAAGAGTTATAACTCTCGCTGGGACAATTATTTAAATAATTGTCTCACTCCGTAGGTTTCTAACTTTTAGGTGGACGTCGAGGACGAAGAAACCAATCCGAGGGTGAGCAGTATCAGTAGCAGCAACACCAGGGGCAGCAGTGAATCTCAGGTGGAGATACTGACTGCTGTGCCATGTAGTTAGTTGGTCCTATGTCGTCTCTGTACTCTCAAGTCCTTGGAGTTTGTTAATCTGATATTTTGTATTTTGTCGTATGTAATCACTTAAGAAGTGGTTTAACATAGATGTAAACTGTTTACCTTGCTTTTATGAAAGAAGTTTCATGTCGTCAAGATCTTGTCTCGAAAAGTTTTAATTTTTCTTGAATTTTCATATTCCGCTATTAATCGAATGCTTCCGCTGAGTTTATATCGTGTTTTAGAGATCGGAGCCCACAATTAAGTGGTATCAGAGCTCTAGGTTCGCTGAGTCTACAGAGACATAGGACTTAGGATGTCGAGTCTATCCTTAGTGTTTCTTTCCTATCTAATAGAGTCTTCTGCTCCTCAGGAGAAGAAGCTATATATAAGGATGGCAGAGCCACATGAGGAGTACGTGGCCGAGAGTAGCATAGCTGCACCCCGAGGAGGTGCAAGAAACCCGGAGATAGAGCAACCTGTACCTGAGCCACCTCAGTTTGACCCAGCTGACATGGGTAACCCAGCTGTCCAGACTCTGTTCGGGAAGTTTATGACTGCCATGACACACATCACCGACAGGATGCCTATGCCTGCACCTAGGGCACCTATCCAATCTGAAGGACAAGGTATCGGTAAGACGTTCGAGCGACTTCGTCGTGTCGGAGCTACCGAATACTTTGGGACAGCTGACCCCACAGATGCCGATTTTTGGTTAACCGAGTTAGAGAAAGCTTTCAGAATCTTGAACATCCCAGAAGCTGAGAAGGTTAGACATGCTGTCTATCTTCTCAAAGGAAGTGCTGGTCATTGGTGGACCATGGAAGAGCAGAAGAGGCATGATGTGGAGATTGCCTGGGAAGTGTTCCGACGGGAATTTATCCATAGGTATTTTCCAAAGACCTTCCTGGATGAGAAAATCTCTCAGTTTGAGAGATTGAGACAAGGCATGATGAACATTAGCGAGTATGAAGCTAAGTTTATGGAGTTGCTGCGGTTTTTTCCACATATGGCTGCTACAGATGAAGAAAGGATCAGAAGGTTCGAGAAGGGATTAAACGCCAACATGACTACTCCCCTGTCTGCCCTAGAGAATCGGGAAAGGTTTGCTACCTTTGTTGAGTCAGCCCGAAGGATAGAAAGGTCCGTAGTAGAGAAGAGACAAACCCATAAGAGATATTCTCAGTTCCAGGGATCTTCATCTAGAGACTTTAAGAAGCCTAGGTTTTCTGCACCGACACCACCACCACCTAGACCTAGTGCTCAGACACAGTGGACACCAAGTAGAGGTAGAGTACGAAGCCTACCACTACAAGAGACTTACAGTTCAGCATCCATGTCAGTCACAGGACCACCAAGACCACAACAACTGGAGAGAAGCTGCTACAACTGTGGTAAGGTGGGACACCTGATGAAGGACTGTAGAGCTAGGCCTGTCAGTGTGACACAACCTCAGAGACAGAGTCAACATGGATCACAAAGAAGATAGTTTCAAGGAGCAACTAGAGGACGTGGACAAGCATCTCAAGCTGGATCATCAGCACCGGCTCAACCTCAGGCGACAGCAAGATTTTATGCAATGAACCCACCTGATGCAGTGATCAACCCACGGGTGGTAGCAGGTCAGATGAAGTTGTTATATTCTGATATGTCTATCTCCTGTGTTGCATCTGTTTTAATTGACCCGGGTGCTACACACTCTTTTATCACTCGAAGAGTGATTCATAACTGCAATATGACAGTCAGTCATAAGGCAGATAGCTTGTTGCTGGAGACTCCATTGAGAGGGTCTGCTATCTTGCAGGAGGTATGCTCTCCCTGCATCCTCTTCTTTTCTTATCATCACATTCAAGTGGATTTAATACCACTTGAGATGCAAGGATTTGATATAATCCTTGGGATGGATACCTTGGAAAGGTATAAGGTTGTCTTGGATTGTGAATCCATACAAGCTGTGTTTGCTGATGAAAGCAACACATGGATCTTTCAAGCAGAGAGAAAGATTCTACCCACCTGTCTTGTGTCAGCTATGGTTGTTGATAAATTGATGAGGCAAGGATGTTATGCATTCTTAGCCCATGTGGTAGATACTACCATGGAGAGTCCCAACCCTGTTTAAGTTCCTGTAGTCAAGGAATTTGAAGATGTATTTCCTGAAGAACTTCCAGGTGTGCCACCGCCTAGGTAAATTGATTTTGAAATCAATTTGATCCCAGACACCCAGCCTATAGCACAGACACCGTATAGGATGGCGCCTGCTGAGATGACAAAACTCAAGGAACACTGCAAGAGTTGCTTGAGAAGGGTTTCATCCGACCGAGCACTTCACCTTGGGGTGCTCCGGTCTTGTTTGTTAAAAAGAAAGATGGATCAATGCGATTGTGCATTGATTACAGACAACTAAACAAAGTAACAATAAAGAATAAGTACCCTCTGCCGAGGATTGATGATCTCTTTGACCAGTTGCGTGGTGCAACTGTCTTCTCAAAGATAGACCTGAGGTCGGGGTATCATCAACTCCGTATTAAGGACAGTGACATATCCAAGTCTGCTTTTAGGACAAGATATGGTCACTATGAGTTCACAGTTATGTCGTTTGGACTAACTAATGCACCAGCTGCATTTATGGAACTCATGAATAGGATCTTCCGACCTTTCCTCGATCATTGTGTTGTTGTCTTTATAGATGACATTCTGATCTATAGTAAGGATGCTCAACAGCATGAACAACATCTTCGCCAAGCTTTGACCTTGCTAAGAGAACATAAGCTATACGCCAAGTTTAGCAAGGGTGAGTTCTGGTTGCCGGAAGTATCTTTCCTTGGACATGTGATATCTGCCTCGGGTATTCGTGTTGACCCTAAAAAGGTAGAATCTGTTCTACAGTGGGAACAACCGAAGACGTCGACAGAAATCCATAGTTTCTTAGGATTGGCTGGCTACTATCGAAGGTTCATTAAGAACTTTAGTTCTATAGCCTTACCCTTAACCAAGCTAACCCGGAAGGATGTTCCTTTCGCCTGGAGTGATAAGTGTCAACAATCTTTTCAACTGTTGAAAGAGAGGTTGACGAGTGCACCTGTGCTTGTGCTACCTGAGCAAGGAAAAGGATATGTAGTCTTCTGTGATGCCTCCAAGAATGGACTTGGATGTGTGTTGATGCAGGATAAGCAAGTGATTTCTTTCACTTCCCGACAGCTTAAGAAATACGAGGAGAATTATCCGACACATGATATGGAGTTAGCTGCTGTGGTTCATGCCTTGAAGATCTGGATACATTACCTCTACGGAGAAACATTCCAGATTTTCACAGACCACAGGAATCTTAAGTATATCTTCTCTCAGCAGAAGCTTAATATGAGGCAACGTCGCTGGATGGAGTTAATCAAGGACTACGACTGTACAATGGATTACCATCCGGGCAAGGCCAATGTGGTTGCAGATGCCTTGAGTAGAAAATCAGCAACATCAACCATGGATAGAGCACAATTAAACTCTTTAGTATGCTCTAGGAGAGATATGCTTATCTCCTTAAGACAAGCCAATGTACATTTGAAAGTGTCGTTATTAACTGGATTGTTAGCTGAGATGCATATAAAACCTACCCTAAGAGAGCAGATTAAGGAGGCAAAACATGTTGATGCTGCAGTTCAGCATATCAGATCGGAGTATGGTGATGAGAAATGAGATGGTTTCCATGACTCAGATGATCAAGTGGCATGTTATCATGGGAGGATGATAGTACCGGATGTGGATAACTTGAGAAAGTTAGTCCTGGAAGAAGCTCATTCTCCGATGTATGCTATGCATCCAGGGAGCACCAAGATGTATCGAAA
Source organism: Alisma plantago-aquatica (assembly GCA_963693085.1). Lineage (NCBI taxonomy): Eukaryota > Viridiplantae > Streptophyta > Magnoliopsida > Alismatales > Alismataceae > Alisma > Alisma plantago-aquatica. The sequence goes on along the minus strand of OY856410.1, from coordinate 213,034,176 downwards.
CTTGAAAGATATGTATTGGTGGCATGGGATGAAGAAAGATGTTGCAGAGTTTGTGATGAGGTGTCCTATGTGTCAGCAAGTTAAAGCTGAACACCAGAAGCCTGCAGGAACAATGCAACCTTTACCCATACCATAGTGGAAGTGGGACCATGTGACCATAGACTTTGTTGTTAGCCTACCTAGGAAAAACAAGCGACATGATTCCATTTGGGTAATAGTTGATAGGTTGACACAGACAACTCATTTCTTGCCTGTTAAAACAACCTATTCTGCCGAGAAGTTAGCACAGCTGTATGTTCAAGAGATAGTGCGACTGCACAGAGTTCCTGTCACTATAGTTTCTGACAGAGGTCCCCAGTTTACAATTCATTATTGGGAGCAGTTGCACAGAGCTTTAGGCACCCAGTTAAGGTTTAGTACAGCCTTTCACCCACAGACTGATGGACAGTCAGAAAGGACTATACAGACCTTGGAAGACTTGTTGAGAGCATGTGTTCTCCAGTTTTCAGGAAGTTGGGATCTACACTTAAGTTTGATAGAGTTTGCCTATAACAATAGCTATCAACGTAGTATTGATATGGAACCTTATGAAGCGTTGTATGGTAGACGCTGTAGATCACCCTTGTGTTGGTATGAGACTGGTGAACGTCATTTGTTAGGTCCTGATCTTGTGCAGCAAACCACAGAGAAGATTAAAGTAATACGACAATAGATTAAGACTGCACATGATAGGCAGAAGTCATATGCTGATAGACGTCGTAGACCCTTAGAATTCTAGGTTGGAGACAAAGTGTATCTCAAGGTCTCGCCTTGGAAGGGAGTTCTAAGATTTGGAAGGAAAGGGAAGTTAACTCCTAGGTTTATAGGGCCTTATCCAATCATGGAACGGGTTGGAAAGGTAGCCTATAGACTATAGTTACCACCAGAGTTACAAAAGTTACACCCTGTGTTTCACATTTCTATGCTGAGAAAATGGCATCCTGATACAGAGTCAGTTCTACAGCCTATGGAGGTAGAATTGAATGAAGATACATCTTATGAGGAAGGACCAATGTCAATCCTTGATAACAGAATTAAAAAGCTAAAGAAGAAAGATATAAGTCTTGTGAAAGTCCTCTAGAATCACCGTGGTGCTGAAGAAGCCACATGGGAACTAGAGCAAGAGATGAGAAGGAAATACCCTGCTCTGTTCTCTTAATATACGTTTTGTTGATTTCGGGGACAAAATCCTTGTAAGGGGTGGATAATTTGTAACATCCCTGACCTGGGTTATGAGATAACCCTAGGTGTTTTGCCTAATTATGTAATTAAGATACTTGTGATTATCTTTTTCCATGTGATTAAAGCTCTTGAGGAACATATGTTTATATTTCTGTCCTTTTTAAACAATGTTTTAGTATTGTTTTGTAACACAAGGACCTATGTGCAAATTACCGAGTTAAGGGGTTTAACTTGCAAAATTCACATGTTAAGATGTTCCTTTGATGATGAGACATCATATGAGTGAATATAATGAGGTATGATGGATTCTCCAAGCTTGGGCACCAAGGTGCAACTTGTAGAGCAGTCCTTGTGCTTAAAACCCTGATTTTGGTATAAAGTGCAATTTACCCAAATGAGGAGTGCAACTTGTAAAATATACCTTCCAGAATATCTTTTATAACCTTTGACATCAATTAGAGAAGAAATGATGAAAGGGGTGTTTCAATTAAATAATTAGATAAGAAAAATGACCTTTATAGTGAAATCACCTAGTATGAGTAAGGAGACCCCTCATATATGTGTACCTTAGTTTGCATGTTGGTTTTCTTTACCCTTAGATCTTGAGTTTTGATGGACTTTGCTTAAGTTATGATGGTTTGGACGTGCCTTAGAAAGAAGGAGGGACCAAGATGAGAAATCTATGAACTAAAGGTCCTTATGGTGGAAATTAGCCTAAACTATATAAGCCTATTCCTTTACAAACCAAGTAAACGTATCCTTTATCCTCTTCACTTCTCATCTTTCTCAAAAACGGCCAAGGAAAAGCTCTGGAGTTCAGGGATATGACAAAATAGTGCTAAGGTGAGAAGGAACCATCTTCTAGCTCGGATTCTTGGATGAATTCATCATAAAAGGTTGGTTCTATGGTTAACTCATTTAGGTTCTTTGTTCTAGCCGACCATCCCCATCTTTTCCTTGGAGAATCACCTCTGGACGAGTTGTGGAGCTCAAGACGCCATTAGAGACTTGAAGCCTGGAAGCTTGGAGCTCTAGTAACAACGTTTGAGGTGGGTTTTATAACTCTAAACTTCTTGCTTTATCATGCATATCTATGTTCTCGTAATTATGCTTAGTCCTTCTTCTACCTTCCTTCTTCCTTGCCCTTTTGCAAGCAAAACCGTGGTATAACCGACCTGAACAGAGGTTGAAGATGATGGACGTGGATTCCTAGGCAACTTTATCAACCGACCTTGGACCCCTTTTGGTCCAAACGGTTGCAAACCGTTTAAGGTCAAACGGTCTCAAACCGTTTGATCTCAAACGATCTTGCAAGACCGTTTGGATCAAAATGGTCTCAAGACCATTTGATAGGGTTGACCAAGGGACAAACGTTTGAGGGTCTGTTGGTAATATATTGAATTTCATTCCTACAAAGAATCATAATTTAATTCTTAACCAATTGAGAGTTGAAGGTACTTCAATACCCTAACCCTAATCGGGTTGAAATTGCTGTTTTCAAGTATAGATCTTGCTGAGTTTTGGGTTGAAGGACTCAAACGGTCTTAAGACCGTTTGGGGGTTCATCCAAACGACCTCAAGACCATTTGGACACAACCCAAGACCGTTTGGAGGTCTAGGTTAGAGGTAATTTGATGGTTTGAGGGTTCAATTGTAATAAGTTGATGAATTGATAAAATTGCTGATTTTAGACCTAATTAGGGTTCAACCTTTATCCAACCAACTTGGTTTTTGGTCAAACTTTGGGAAAACGGTCTCAAGACCGTTTGGAAGATGTCCAAATGATCTCAAGACCGTTTGGGCCAAGATTGGGTCCAATTGGAGGTCAATTGATATGTTCAACCTTGATTTGATTCACATGGTTGAACATTGATGATTATCCGATTGAAACCCTAATTGAGATAGACTAATCCCTAATTGGCTTTCAATTGAGGGTCAATTTGATGTCCAAGTGGTTAAGGATAACCCTAATTGACTCAAATTATAAGTGGTTAACATGGTTATGACCAATTGGAGGCTTCAACATAGATAACCATAATCAATCATAACCTTTGATGGACTTTTGAGGTCCAAACGGTTTGAGCCCATTTGGACCAAACGGTCACCGTTTGAGGCCAAACAGTCTCAAGACAGTTTGGGGCCAAACGGTCTCAAGACCGTTTGGGCTCAAACGATCTCAAGGTCGTTTGGTCCAATCGATCCCAAGATCGTTTCAATTCAAACGGTTTCAAACCGCATAAGCTCAAACGGTTTGGAGGTCAACTCTCCCCAAACGGTCAACACACCCAAACGGTCTTAATACCGTTTGAGGGGAAAAGACCTTGGGTGTAATGCGGTCTTGGAGTCAAACCTAGCAAATGGTCAACACATCCAAACGGTTTCAAACCGTTTGGAGGTTGAATATGTGTAATCGATTGGAGACTTTCAAGGTTGTTTATACTTAATCAATTGAAAGTGTATTTAGTTCAATGATGATCTGATCTAAACCCTAATGATAACCTAGGACATTAAGGGACTAAGTGACTAATGAATGGACCTATGATGATGATCAATAGTGTAATTTACCAAAATGCCCTTGAAGGGTTAAATCAAAGGATACCTTGTTTTAATCAAACCCTAATCACATGATAGTGATGATTTGACTTATGATAGTCAATAAGGACTTAACCCAACCTAATCTAGAGTGGTGTAATCACCATCTACTAGTAAGAGGAGAGATAAAGTACCATTTATGGTTGAAATTCAAGTAAAATACCTTCAATGTACATGAATATGCATGATTAGGGTATGATCCACCTATGTGAGATCATGGAAACCCTAATTATAATAGTTGATGAATCTTAATCTAATCTGAGGATATCAATGATGATGTTTCTCATACATGATGATGTTATGAGTTCAATTCACCATGAAGTGAACAGTAAACCCTAATTCTAGGGTGATAACATGTATTGTGAATAGTAAACCCTATTTGATGGGAATCAAGGAATCTATCCCTTGTAAGAGTATGAAAGAACAAATCTTGAAATGAATTGTTTACTATTATTAGTTAGTTTAACCATGCAGGTTCTCATATATAAAGATGATCATATCCAAGTAAGGATTATGATATCATATTCACTGAAAGCATGTTATTAGCTTTATGAATAGTGAAATACCCTATTGTCTAGTAAGAGGCATCTTATGAGACTGATAGGCTGTGAGAGCCATGAGTATCATCAGGGTCATGCTTAATAGATGACTTGCGATGAGATGATTGAGAAATGATAATTGAAGTGAGTTAGACTTGTTACATTTAGTATTCTTCTTTCATAGCTGCTATGTTAATGATTAAATGTTTGAGAACATGTATGATATTAAAAGAATATTGAAATTTACCTGACTAACCAAGTATAATCATACCATGTAGAGCCCTGATCATAGATCCATCATTGTCAGAAACTAAATGATGGTGAAACAGGTTTTCCTAAGGGAACTCCTGGAGCACATACTTTTGAGTATGTGGGGGAATATGGATGTGTATATCCTTACATCCTAGTGTAGGAATTGATGTAGATATATCTTAATCTATCAATCCTTCACTATATGTTTATGTCAGGGTGATGTAGCACTAATCTCCCGAGGAAATCTTTTATACCGCATCACTGAAAGATAAACAAGAAATCCTTCGATGACGAAGAGAGTACAGAATGCCACTGTGACTCTAATAGCGAAGTACCAGAGTACCCTGGTGAGCTATAATAGCAGAGACACTAGATGTCCTGCATGTTGATCCTCACTCTGGCTGAGGAAGATGATGTCATAAGAATCCAGCTCTTTTGATGACCTAGGTATGATACCGATGCGACTTAATAGTGATCGGTTGGAGTATGAGCGGTATACCTCATCTCCGCAGGGCATAATGATGTTTGTAAAACATAATCAACCGTGTAGTATATCTGTTTAGGTTGAACTATGAGATACATGAATGATGTTATACTGCATAGTACATATGTCCTTCATATTTCTTATATGTTGTTATTCTGTTTAAATGTTAATCTGCTGTTGATTGCCTTAAAAGCTTGTACTGCTTATGTAGTTCTTTGATGCTATAATAAAGCTTCTGGCGAAGAGTTATAACTCTCGCTGGGACAATTATTTAAATAATTGTCTCACTCCGTAGGTTTCTAACTTTTAGGTGGACGTCGAGGATGAAGAAACCAATCTGAGGGTGAGCAGTATCAGCAGCAGCAACACCATGGGCAGCAGTGAATCTCAGGTGGCGATATTGACTGCTGTGCCATGTAGTTAGTTGGTCCTATGTCGTCTCTGTACTCTCAGGTCCTTGGAGTTTGTTAATCTGAGATTTTGTATTTTGTTGTATGTAATCACTTAAGAAGTGGTTTAACAGAGATGTAAACTGTTTACCTTGCTTTTATGAAAGAAGTTTCATGTCTTCAAGATCTTGTCTCGAAAAGTTTTAATTTTTCGTGAATTTTTGTATTCCGCTGTTAATCGAATGCTTCCGCTGAGTTTATATCGTGTTTTAGAGATCGGAGCCCACAATTAAGTGGTATCAGAGCTCTAGGTTCACTGAGTCTACAGAGACATAGGACTTAGGATGTCAAGTCTATCCTTAGTGTTTCTTTCCTATCTAATCGAGTCTTCTACTCCTCAGGAGAAGAAGCTATATATAAGGATGGAAGAGCCACATGAGGAGTACCTGGCCGAGAGTAGCATAGCTGCACCCCGAGGAGGTGCAAGAAACCCAGAGATAGAGTAACCTGTACCTGAGCCACCTCAGTTTGACCCAGCTGACATGGGTAACCCAGCTGTCCAGACTATGTTCGGGCAGTTTATGACTGCCATGACACACATCACCGATAGGATGCCTATGCCTGCACCTAGGGCACCTATCCAATCTGAAGGACAAGGTATTGGTAAGACGTTCGAGCGACTTCGTCGTGTCGGAGCTACCGAATACTTTGGGACAGCTGACCCCGCTGATGCCGATTTGTGGTTAACCGAGTTAGAGAAAGCTTTTAGAATCTTGAACATCCCAGAAGCTGAGAAGGTTAGACATGCTGTCTATCTTCTCAAAGGAAGTGCTGGTCATTGGTGGACCATGGAAGAGCAGAAGAGGCCTGATGTGGAGATTGCCTAGGAAGTGTTCCGATGGGAATTTATCCATAGGTATTTTCCAAAGACCTTCCTGGACGAGAAAATATCTCAGTTTGAGAGATTGAGACAAGGCAAGATGAACATTAGCGAGTATGAAGCTAAGTTTATGGAGTTGCTGTGGTTTTTTCCACATATGGCTGCTACAGATGAAGAAAGGATCAGAAGGTTCGAGAAGGGATTAAACGCCGACATGACTACTCCCGTGTCTGCCCTAGAGAATAGGGAAAGGTTTGCTACCTTCGTTGAGTCAGCCCAAAGGATAGAAAGGTCCGTAGTAGAGAAGAGACAAACCCATAAGAGATATTCTCAGTTCCAGGGATCTTCATCTAGAGACTTTAAGAAGCCTAGGTTTTCTGCACCGACACCACCACCACCTAGACCTAGTGCTCAGACACAGTGGACACCAAGTAGAGGTAGAGGACGAAGCCTACCACTACAAGAGACTCGCAGTTCAACATCCATGTCAGTCACAGGACCACCAAGACCACAACAACTGGAGAGAAGCTGCTACAACTGTGGTAAGGTGGGACACCTGATGAAGGACTGTAGAGCTAGGCCTGTCAGTGTGACACAGCCTCAGAGACAGAGTCAACAGGGATCACAAAGAAGACAGTTTCAAGGAGCAACTAGAGGACGTGGACAAGCATCTCAAGCTGGATCATCAGCACCGGCTCAACCTCAGGCGACAGCAAGATTTTATGCAATGAACCCACCTGATGCAGTGATCAACCCACGGGTGGTAGCAGGTCAGATGGAGTTGTTATATTCTGATATGTCTATCTCCTGTGTTGTATCTGTTTTAATTGACCCGGGTGCTACACACTCTTTTATCACTCGAAGAGTGATTCGTAACTGCAATATGACAGTCAGTCATAGGGCAGATAGCTTGTTGCTGGAGACTCCGTTGAGAGGGTCTGCTATCTTGCAGGAGGTATGCTCTCCCTGCATCCTCTTCTTTTCTGATCATCGCATTCAAGTGGATTTAATACCACTTGAGATGCAAGGATTTGATATAATCCTTGGGATGGATACCTTAGAAAGGTATAAGGTTGTCTTGGATTGTGAATCCAAACAGGCTGTGTTTGCTGATGAAAGCAACACATGGATCTTTCAAGGAGAGAGAAAGATTCTACCCACCTGTCTTTTGTCTGCTATGGTTGTTGATAAATTGATGAGGCAAGGATGTTATGCATTCTTAGCCCATGTGGTAGATACTACCATGGAGAGTCCCAACCCTGATGAAGTTCATGTAGTCAGGGAATTTGAAGATGTATTTCCTGAAGAACTTCCAGGTGTGCCACCGCCTAGGGAAATTGATTTTGAAATCAATTTGATCCCAGACACCCAACCTATAGCACATACACCGTATAGGATGGCGCCTGCTGAGATGACAGAACTCAAGGAACAACTGCAAGAGTTTCTTGAGAAGGGTTTCATCCGACCGAGCACTTCACCTTGGGGTGCTCCGATCTTGTTTGTTAAAAAGAAAGATGGATCAATGCGATTGTGCATTGATTACAGACAACTAAACAAAGTAACAATAAAGAATAAGTACCCTCTACCAAGGATTGATGATCTCTTTGACCAGTTGCGTGGTGCAACTGTCTTCTCAAAGATAGACCTGAGGTCGGGGTATCATCAACTCCGTATTAAGGACAGTGACATATCCAAGTCTACTTTTAGGATAAGATATGGTCACTATGAGTTCACAGTTATGTCGTTTGGACTAACTAATGCACCAGCTGCATTTATGGAACTCATGAATAGGATCTTCTGACCTTTCCTCGATTAGTGTGTTGTTGTCTTTATAGATGACATTCTGATCTATAGTAAGGACGCTCAACAACATGAACAACATCTTCGCCAAGCTTTGACCTTGCTAAGAGAACATAAGCTATACGCCAAGTTTAGCAAGTGTGAGTTCTGGTTGCCGGTAGTATCTTTCCTTGGACATGTGATATCTGCCTCGGGTATTCGTGTTGACCCTAAAAAGGTAGAATCTGTTCTACAGTGGGAACAACTGAAGACGTCGACAGAAATCCGTAGTTTCTTAGGATTGGCTGGCTACTACCGAAGGTTCATTAAGAACTTCAGTTCTATAGCCTTACCCTTAACCAAGATAACGCGGAAGGATGTTCCTTTCGCCTGGAGTGATAAGTGTCAACAATCTTTTCAACTGTTGAAAGAGAGGTTGACGAGTGCACCTGTGCTTGTGCTACCTGAGCAAGGAAAAGGATATGTAGTCTTCTGTGATGCCTCCAAGAATGGACTTGGATGTGTGTTGATGCAGGATAAGCAAGTGATTTCTTTCGCTTCCCGACAGCTTAAGAAACATGAGGAGAATTATCCGACACATGATCTGGAGTTAGCTACTGTGGTTCATGCCTTGAAGATCTGGAGACATTACCTCTATGGAGAAACATTCCAAATTTTCACAGACCACAAGAATCTTAAGTATATCTTCTCTCAGTAGAAGCTTAATATGAGGCAACGTCGCTGGATGGAGTTAATCAAGGACTACGACTATACAATTGATTACCATCTGGGCAAGGCCAATGTGGTTGCAGATGCCTTGAGTAGAAAATCAGCAACATCAACCATGGATAGAGCACAATTAAACTCTTTAGTATGCTCTAGGAGAGATATGCTTATCTCCTTAAGACAAGCCAATGTACAGTTGAAAGTGTCGATATTAACTGGATTGTTAGCTGAGATGCATATAAAACCTACCCTAAGAGAGCAGATTAAGGAGGCACAACATGTTGATGCTGCAGTTTAGCATATCAGATCGGAGTATGGTGATGAGAAACGAGATGGTTTCCATGACTCAGATGATCAAGTGGCATGTTATCATGGGAGGATGATAGTACCACATGTGGATAACTTGAGAAAGTTTGTCCTAGAAGAAGCTCATTCTTAGATGTATGCTATGCATCTAGGGAGCACCAAGATGTATCGAAACTTGAAAGATATGTATTGGTGGCCTGGGATGAAGAAAGATGTTGCATAGTTTGTGATGAGGTGTCCTGTGTGTCAGCAAGTTAAAGCTGAACACCAGAAGCCTGCAGGAACAATGTAACCTTTACCCATACCACAGTGGAAGTGGGACCATGTGACCATAGACTTTGTTGTTAGCCTACCTAGGACAAACAAGGGACATGATTCCATTTGGGTAATAGTTGATAGGTTGACAAAGACAAATCATTTCTTGCCTGTAAAAACGACCTATTCTGTCGAGAAGTTAGCACAACTGTATGTTCAAGAGATAGTGCGACTACACAGAGTTCCTGTCACTATAGTTTCTGACAGAGGTCCCCAGTTTACAAGTCGTTTTTGGGAGCAGTTGCACAGAGCTTTAGGCACCCAGTTAAGGTTTAGTACAACCTTTCACCCACAGACTGATGGACAGTTAGAAAGGACTATACAGACCTTGGAAGACTTGCTGAGAGCATGTGTTCTCCAGTTTTCAGGAAGTTGGGATCTACACTTAAGTTTGATAGAGTTTGCCTATAACAATAGCTATCAACGTAGTATTGATATGACACCTTATGAAGCGTTGTATGGTAGACGCTATAGATCACCCTTGTGTTGGTATGAGACTGGTGAACGTCAGTTGTTAGGTCCTGATCTTGTGCAGAAAACCACAGAGAAGATTAAAGTAATACAACAACTAATTAAGAATGCATAGGATAGGCAGAAGTCATATGCTGATAGACGTCGTAGACCCTTAGGCTGTGTTTGGCACGGGACCAAAACCCGGTTTGGCCTTGTCTTTTTGTGCCAACCCCGCCAAACAAGTGCCGGTTTGAGGTTGATTTTTGTTTGGTTCGCAATCTTGAAAAAGCCCCGTTTTGGGATAACGGAACCCCCTAACCCGAGTTCTCCCAGTCCCACGAGGGGCGGGATTCCGGTTCATAACCCGGTTTTCACGATCTCAGTCCATTTTCGTCTCGCCCTTTCAGCGATGGGGTCATCACCCCCGAGCCTCCCCGCCCCTTCGCGTTTCCCGTCTCCCTCTTCTGCTCTCTCTTCTGCTCCGTCTCCCGAGAAGTCGACGCCCTCCCAGTAGTTATGACGCCCTCTCTCACCTCTCCCAAGACATGCAGCAGCCCATCGTTTCGTATGGCAGGGCAGTGCCGTATGGATAAGCCTGGTCAGTTGCGTAGGTGCAAGAGCCGGTCAATCAAGCCGACGGAGGGGTACGGTGGGTCGTCTGCAATCGCCGACCTACACTGCCAGTCTAGACACCGAGAATCAAGCATCGTCTGGAGTTGTCATCTCCCATCAAAGCCCCCCTTTTCACTGTGTGCAAACCCAGTAAACCCTAGCAAGGGCAAGCGGTGCCACTGCTGCTATATAGTGCTGCGATTCATATCTGAACTCCTCCCTGTTCACATTCGTATCCTCCACAAAATCTTCTCTGAAGCTGCCGCTGCCGAGCCCTTGTACTCAGAAGTCGCCCAGCTGCTCGCCCAGCTGCTTGAGAGGTATGTCTTCGCCGAACCTCTTCGCCGTTTCAGTAGGCTAGCGTCTTATGTGTACCGTCCCTCTACATTTGTTGTATGTGTACCGTCCCTCTTCACCGACCCTCTTCTCCTGATCAATACGATCACAACCAAGATTTCTGCTGGCTGACCATGTATTATTTCCAGAAAAAAAATGGATGCATTGAAATGAAATAAGTCGATCATATTGCCATATATTTATATTGACAATTTATTTAATGAGTTCTCCCTGCTAGAAACCTCATTTACGAGGACAGGGTTATATGTAGACATGATTGTTCTCCCTGCAAACATCAAGTAGACATGATTTTTCTCCCTGTTAGTAACATCATGAATGTTTGGTCATCTCTTTCTGTGTAATGAACCAGATATATGAGTTCTCCGTGCTAGTTACCTCATGTCATAAACATAAATACACCAGCATGTTAATCATGTTATAAACATCAAATAGGTCGACCAAATGGGATAGGAACAAAATAATTGTTATATATTTATATGGACAATTCCATTACTGAGTTCTGCCTTCTAGTAACCTCATTTACAAGGACAGGTTTATATTATAGGCATGATTGTCTTAGCATATTGTTTGGTCATGGAAGGAACCCGAGAAGTAGATTTATGTTATATATGTCAGTGTGTTTTTAGTTGTGTTTTCAGTGTCATTTCATTTTTTTGTAAAATTTAGTACCAACTTTGCTTTGTGTTAATATATTTTGGCACCTTGTACACATCCCTTTACTGAGGTCTGCCCCCCCAATTAGGTCTATTATGATTTTCCCAAAATAGGAATCCACCTATTACGTATTAATTATGTTTTTTTTGGAGCATACTAGTCTGTAGTGTACATTGTATATGCTCATAAAATACTAGTTTGTAGTTGGAAAAATTATGTGCTATAAGCCCTAATTTGTTTGGTCAGTATTTGTTCCCTTTAAAATAATATGAAGTAACATTTTTGTTTTAGTTGGAAACATGTATCTGAATGCCTCCTAATGTGTTGTACATCACCTAAATTATGGTGTTGTTAATCATGTTATAAACATGAAATACATCAACATTAGATGTAGACCACAATATTCTGTTGCTCCTGTCCCTGACAGTGTCACTTGCTCATCTCTTTCTGTGTAATGACCAGATATATGAGTTCTCCCTGCTAGTTACCTCATTCATGAGGACAGGGTTATATTTAGAATTTTAGACATGATTGTTGTAGCATATTGTTTGGTCATCTGTCAGTGTGTTTTCAGGTTAATATGTATCATGTATTATGTTTCATATGTAATTAGTTGTTCAGGTACAAATATCTTATATAATATATTTGTTTAAGTTGGACCAAGTATGTGTTAGAAGCCCTACATTGAGGTGTGAATCAATAATGAAGGGTTTTTTTTGTATAAGCCCAAATTTTGTGCTATCCATTTAAAATGGTGACTATTATGTGCTCATTGTATAAGCCCAAATTTTGTGCTATCCAATAGCAGTGTCACTTGCTCATCTCTTTCTGTGTAATGAACCAGATATATGACTTGTCCCTGCTAGATACCTCATTTACGAGGATAGGGTTATATTTAGAATGTGGTTATATTTAAAATTTTAGACATGATTGTTGTAGCATATAGTTTGGTCATCTGTCCGTGTGTTTTCAGGTTAGTATGTATCATGTATTATGTTTCATATGTCATTAGTTGTTCAGGTACAAATATCTTATTATAATATATTTGTTTAAGTTGGATCAATTCTGTTGATTATGTCATGCAAGTAATCCAACTATTTCGGCTAATCTGTATTCCCTCTGAATTTCTTGTATGTACCGTCCCTGACCCTGTCGCTGGCGGTGCAACTATGTTAAACCTTCAATTCGGCTTACCAGGTATATCTCATGAGCAATAAGAACACGTTTAATGTGAATGTCATGCTGAATGATTGCTATTTATTTAGTTTTCCTGTAATGAACATATTGGATGATGTGTTTGCTAAAAGCATTTCAAATTTAACAACAATTTCAAATTTGTTGTACAAAATGTGGATCTTATATCTGGTTGCGAGATTGATGAGACAATATGACATGGGTTATTGCTTTCAAAAAGTTATTGCTTTCAATACAAGTTATTGCTTTCAACTGCGTAGTTTCATACTAGGTTTGTATAACAGTTTTTTTTAAACACCCATACTAAAGTGATATATCGCAGTGTCATTGGTACTATGGCTACACCCGACCCGAGGTTTCGTATTGTATGGTCAAAAGAGTTGGATGAGGCTCTGGTTGCAGCATTGAGGAGACAATATGACATGGGTAGGTGCGTCGATGGAATTTTTACTAGGGACGCGTGGAGGGAGACGCTATGTGATTGGCATATCAGGATGGGGAGGAATGAGGGTACATTGGATCAGTTAAAAACTCGGTGGAAGAACCTCAGGAGAGACTATGCAAAGATAAAACTGGTGACCAACAAAAGTGGTGTTGGATGGGATGACAGCAGGAACAAGCCAATATTGCCTGACACCCCGGAGTGGAGGGAGGCACTTGCGGTATGTCTAATAATATACACTCCCCTGACTATTATATATAAAATTAAACTTGTTAATATTGACCTAATCAGTAGTTGTCCCCTATTTTAGGCAAACAGGGAACTAGCGAGATTGATCAACAAACCATTCTACCACTACCACGACGTCGAGCTGATGGGGGGAGGAACATAGCTAGGGGCCATCATGCAATGTCCTCAACCGATAGACAACCTCCTTCTGATGTTGCATCTGAAGATGATGTTGCTGTTGACCTAGATGCATCTGATGCATTTGTCAGCCCAGAACCGACCGGTCCAACCGGTACTGCCGGTATCACTGAAGACGTGGTTAATTCTGGGACGCAAAGTGAGGACACCAACGGCGGATCACGCAACCAAGGTGTTGGTGCAACGAATCCCACCACGATGAGACGTAGGAAGCGAGCGTCAATCTCACAGGATAGTTGTGTCCTGTCTAATGATGTCGTGTCCGAATTCACAAAGGTGTTTGCCAAGGTACATGAGATGGGCAGCAGAATTGCTGCTAGGTCTAATGATAAAGATGAATACCAAACAATTTTGCACCACTTTCATGCAAGCTACCCTGACGCCCCTGTCCCAGTTTTTACCACTCTTGTGCACGCCATAAAAGATCCAGCTAACTGTAACATTTACCTAGGCCTTATGGACACCCCACAAAAAATTATCATTTGGTTGCAAGACTTGTGGGAAATGAAGAACGCAACTTCTGCATCTTCTGCATCACAATCACCCTTCACGCCACAATCTCCACCGTACTTTTAAGGTTGTGTAATTTATTAAGAACTATTTTATTCTGTTGGGAACAATCTCTGAACTTTGGTACTATGTATTGGTTTATGTTGTTATTTGCTATTTGGTTAGTATTTGCTATTTTGTCGCTATAGCCCTAATTTCATTTCTGCAATATGTCGATATTTTCCTGATGCGGATAATCACTTTTAATTATAGTTGTGATGGCCGGTATTCATTCATATGAAACAACTAATGACATTCTACAAGTACTGGATCTTATGTCTGGTCCGGCTAATGGCATTGCTAACGCAATATCCTACCAAATAGCGGACCAAATTTCCCACAATATCATGCAAAATTCAGACGCCGCACCCAGACACCAACCAATACCGAGATTGGTTAGTATTAGGAGTGGCCATCAAAAGGTTTTAGAAATAATAACTGGCCATGAAAGAAGGGCGTATGATCTGTACCGTATGCTACCCAACACGGTTTTAGCCTTTGTCGACAAACTTGAGGACCGAGGTTTGTTGAAAAGTACCAGAGGTGTGTCATCAGTGGAGGCAGTTTGCTACTTCCTTCAAATGGTTGGCCATGGCCATAACAACCGTGTTCTTGCTGAGGACTACATTCACAGTGGTGAGACCATAAGTAGAAAGTTTAATGAGGTGTTGGATGCAGTGTGTGCTTTGTGCAACGAATATATTCTCATGCCAACTGCATCCACAACTCCGTACCGCCGCATCACCGAGAGTTCAAGATTTTACCCTTACTTCAAGGTATGACCATTACTTAGTTGACCATTGTCCATTCCATTGTTAATATAACCACTATCGTCATCGTTGAGTGTATTTCTTATATACTTGTCTTAGGATGCCATTGGGGCAATTGACGGGACACACATCCCCGTTTTGGTGAAGCGCGAAAAGCAGAACTGATACAGGAATAGAAAAGGGAATGTTTCCATGAATGTCATGGCTGTAGTAGACTTCTCAATGGAGTTCACATATATCATGACTGGTTGGGAGGGATCTGCTGCTGACCAAAGAGTACTTCACGCAGCTACAACCACAGGCGGGTTCAAAGTACCTGCTGGGAAGTACTATCTTGTTGATGCAGGGTACGCCAACACCAGCCAATTTCTTGCACCATATCGAAATGTTGCTTACCATATAGCAAAGTATCGGGGTAACAGAGGCACATACACAAGAAAAAAGGAAATGTTCAACCACCGACATGCTTAACTACGTAACGTTGTCGAGCGACCCTTTGGTGTGTTGAAGAAGAGGTTTTCCTACTTTCGTAAAGGAGCGACTTTTCGCGTGCAGTCTCAATCTCGGATTGTAATGGCTTGTTGTATCGTTCACAATTTTATCCGACGCCAAAATGATGGCGATCCATTGATGGAGGAAAACTTGGATGAGGCTCATACTACCACTGACATCTCAAACAAATTGAGTTCTCTCCAACAAACAAGCCAGGCCGATGCTAGAGAGGGAGATGTCTTGCGCGAAACTATTGCCAATTCTATGTGGGCAAATCAGTGATTTATACATTTGTTTTCTAACTTGCATACATTGAAACATGTTCTACAACATGTTTCACTTACTCCATTATTTTTGTAACCTAACGGACAACTTTTGTTCTCAAACTTTATTGTTCACCGTTTTATTTGCCTACTTATGAACAATGTGAAATTATGTCTCATTAGGTTTTCTGTCTAAAAATGGACAAAGAAATGCCGTTGTGCCCATGTGGTCTGCAGTGCACCGTACGAGTGTACATGGATGCCATAGATGCGGCAAATGGACGGTTTGAAGACAACAATCCCCACAGGCCATATTTTACATGTGGTAGGGGTCTTGTACAAACCATATGCCATATGAGGTTGCCCGCGCAGCAAGTACCACCTACAGTGGCTACGCTGACTGCAATTAGGGATGCAATGGTATCACAACTCGCATATGCACGTAGCGAACACAAGTTTTGGTCAGAACATTGTGCCTTTGTCTGTTCAACCAGAGCAGACACAGATAGGTTACAAGAAGAAATTAAAAATATGCGGGAGAGGTGCCGATATCTTCGCCACCGACTTCAAATTACGAGCGATAATGACTCTTCATCAGAAGAAGATGGATACAATACGTCATAGATATACCATATTATGATATGTCTAAATGAACTCCACTTGTCTGTTGCAACAATTACCTACTCGGTCTTCATATTATCTTTTAAAACTATGTCATGAACCCGATATTTTTCTATTAATCATCATTTCTATTTTATTTAGATGTCGATGATTCCATCTGAGGTTCCGAGGTGTGATTGTGGGCTAAATGCAGCCTTACGGCTTAACACAGAGGATGCAGGGTTAAATGACTTTGCCATTCTGAGTCAAAGGCCGGGCGAAATGTATTACATATGCCCTACTTGTGAGGTGTCATAGTACATCAATAAATAATATACTGTCCTTGTCGAGGCTCCACATTCTTTGCCATTAACTTGTACCTCGTACTACATTTTAGGGAAAAGACCGATGCAAATACTTCCATTGGGCAGTCGATCTCCCCCCAATAATTGATTCATTGAAAGCGGAGATTATGTTACTAATTGTTGAGTGCAAGTCAGTGTGGGGTCAGGCGATGAACATGAAGGACTTTGTTGAAATGCATTACAACTACGATTAATTATACTCTAACAAAAAGTATGAGCATGAGGTTTTAGAACGCAACGTTGCCAGTCTGGAGGAAGATTGTCGTCTGCTTCTGGACATCCCTTCACCTCAAATGACTTCATAACGTTGAATGGCAAATGCATTTACATTGTGTTCTCTGTTTAGAATGACTATCAATGGATGTTATGAACATCATACACTTGTTTATTTTAGGCACTTTTATAAACGTCATATTACATTTTAAGTGGTCAGAAAATTTTCTTCATGTTGATGAGTGTTTTATTAATGATGTATGTTATTATTCAAATTTTTTCTTAACGTTAGCTAAAACCAAATCATACAATTAATTGTGACATACACCCTTACTTTTGAAAAATATATTACTTACAGAATCTGTTATATGGCTGGCCAACCGCCGACACCGTCTTTTATCTGGTCATGCGACCTTGATATGGTTCTCAGGGGTTTGATGAGAACCCAATATCACGTGGGTAGATGTGTGAATGGAGTCTACTCTACACAAGCTTGGATGGAGGCATGACACCAGTTCGTATACATAACAGAAAGCCCTTACATTACATTGCCTGAGTTGCAAATGCGATGGCAATACATCCAGAGAGAGTTTGTAAGAGATAATATGTTCATATTGGCAGATTTATTGCCTCCCCCCACATTGGCCGCGCAACAAGGCATTCAACACAACTTCTTGACGAAGCATCACACTTACCCACCAGGGATTTTTTTTAGCACTGACAATTGAAATAAACAAATGAACTTGTAACATTTGTGCTAAATGTAGTTGTGTTTTTGCGTCAAAACAATTTATATTGTCTACTTATGTGTTGCATTATTATATGTTGCTACCATAATGCGATCAAATTTCCTACTTCATTATTATCTTATTGCCACAGTTACTTTACGAATTCTATTATTTGTTCATACCTTTGTTTTTATTAATTTTAGATGTCGACATCGCGTGCTAAGGCAAAGGCAAGGGAAAAATTTGAAAAAATGTTGATGTCACCGTCAAAAATTCATAAATTTGTTGAAGATAACCTTGTATGCAAAAAACCATGTTGCGAGCCTCCACGCGATGAGGGCCCAAATGAGAGAGACGAACAAGCCAAAGGAACAAGCCAAATGAGGGCCCAAATGTTGCGAGCCTTGTTTCCTCCTACTCACCATCTGCCGTTGTTGTTCGACTGGCCAAAAGACGCCAGCAAACAGGAAACAAATCAGGTGTTGGACGAACCCTGTCCTGTGTCGTGGGAAGAGTACGACGAGGCCATGAAAAACGACGAGGCATGAAGTTGCCTGCTTGATCACCAGCTTAGATTGTGTAACTATGTCGTTGTCTAGGTCCAGGGCAAACCTCTCGTTTCATTTTCTATGTTACATATGTATTTGCCCGAGAACCAACAATATATTATCTTTTAATTTATGTGGTATTACGTTCTGCTACAGACATGCTACACACCTTTGCTACTATTTAATTTAAATACATTAATTATATTATGTATTTGTTATTTAGTATATAATACACTTCAGCCAACTTCTGCTTAAGCGGCAACACAACTACACATACCTTGTATTCATAAATATACAAAATAACACCTACACAACACAAATAAAATATTTTTAATATATTCTAAACTTACGTTGAAATGACATCACAAATACACATTCTGCGTACTTGTTCAAATAGTGATGCAAGAACATGACAGAATAAGCAGATACTACGCTGCCAAACAGAATCAGACTTCCAGCCAAACAGATTCAGACTGCAGTCAGGCTGTAATCAGACCAGCTGACCAGAATTAGACTGCGTTGCCAAACAAAGTCAGACTGCATCCTGACTGCCCCAGCACCAGAATCCAGACTAACCATGACTAACCCAATCCAGATTTCAGAATCCCAGTCCTGTGCCAAACGCAGGCTTAGAATTCCAGGTTGGAGACAAAGTGTATCTCAAGGTCTCGCTTTGGAAGGGAGTTCTAAGATTTGGAAGGAAAGGGAAGTTAGCACCTAGGTTTATAGGGCCTTATCCAATCATGGAACGGGTTGGAAAGGTAGCCTATAGACTAGAGTTACCACCAGAGTTACAAAAGTTACACCCTGTGTTTCACATTTCTATGCTGAGAAAATGTCATCCTGATACAGAGTCAGTTCTACAGCCTATGGAGGTAGAATTGAATGAAGATATATCTTATGAGGAAGGACCAGTGTCAATCCTTGATAACAGAATTAAAAAGCTAAAGAAGAAAGATATAAGTCTTGTGAAAGTCCTCTGGAATCACCGTGGTGCTGAAGAAGCCACATGGGAACTAGAGCAAGAGATGAGAAGGAAATACCCTGCTCTGTTCTCTTAATATACGTTTTGTTGATTTCGGGGATGAAATCCTTGTAAGGGGTGGATAATTTGTAACATCCCTGACCTGGGTTATGAGATAACCCTAGGTGTTTTGCATAATTATGTAATTAAGATACTTGTGATTATCTTTTGCCATGTGATTAAAGCTCTTGAGGAACATATATTTATATTTCTGTCCTTTTTAAACAATGTTTTAGTATTGTTTTGTAACATAGGGACCTATGTGCAAATTACCCATTTATGGGGTTTAACTTGAAAAATTCACATGTTAAGATGTTCCTTTGATGATGAGACATCATATGAGTGAATATAATGAGGTATGATGGATTCTCCAAGCTTGGGCACCAAGGTGCAGCTTGTAGAGCACTCCTTGTGCTTAAAACCCTGATTTTGGTATAAAGTGCGATTTACCCAAATGAGGAGTGCAACTTGTAAAATATACCTTCTAGAATATCTTTTATAACTTTTGACATCAATTAGAGAAGAAATGATGAAAGGGGAATTTCAATTAAATAATTAGATAAGAAAAATGACCTTTATAGTGAAATCACCTAGTATGAGTAAGGAGACCCCTCATATATGTGTACCTTAGTTTGCATGTTGGTTTTCTTTACCCTTAGATCTTGAGTTTTGATGGACTTTGCTTAAGTTATTATGGTTTGGACGTGCCTTAGAAAGAAGGAGGGACCAAGATGAGAAATCTATGAACTAAAGGTCCTTATGGTGGAAATTAGCCTAAACTATATAAGCCTATTCCTTTACAAACCAAGTAAATGTATCCTTTATCCTCTTCACTTCTCATATTTCTCAAAAACGGCCAAGGAAAAGCTCTGGAGTTCAGGGAGATGACCAAATAGTGCTAAGGTGAGAAGGAACCATCTTCTAGCTCGGATTCTTGGATGAATTCATCATAAAAGGTTGGTTCTATGGTTAACTCACTTAGGTTCTTTGTTCTAGCCGACCATCCCCATCTTTTCCTTGGAGAATCACCTCTGGCCGAGTTGTGGAGATCAAGACGCCATTAGAGACTTGAAGCCTGGAAGCTTGGAGCTCTAGGAACAACGTTTGAGGTGGGTTTTATAACTCAAAACTTCTTGCTTTATCATGCATATCTATGTTCTCATAATTATGCTTAGTCCTTCTTCTACCTTCCTTCTTCCTTGCCCTTTTGCAAGCAAAACCGTGGTATAACTGACCTGAACAGAGGTTGAAGATGATGGACGTGGATTCCTAGGCAACTTTATCAACCGACCTTGGACCCCTTTTGGTCCAAACGGTTGCAAACCGTTTAAGGTCAAACGGTCTCAAACCGTTTGATCTCAAACGATCTTGCAAGACCGTTTGATAGGGTTGACCAAGGGACGACCGTTTGAGGGTCTGTTGGTAATATATTGAATTTCATTCCTACAAAGAATCATAATTTAATTCTTAACCAATTGAGAGTTGAAGGTACTTCAATACCCTAACCCTAATCAGGTTGAAATTGCTGTTTTCAAGTATAGATCTTGTTGAGTTTTGGGTTGAAGGACTCAAACGGTCTTAAGACCGTTTGGGGGTTCATCCAAACGATCTCAAGACCGTTTGGACACAACCCAAGACCGTTTGGAGGTCTAGGTTAGAGGTAATTTGATGGTTTGAGGGTTCAATTGTAATAAGTTGATGAATTGATAAAATTGCTGATTTTAGACCTAATTAGGGTTCAACCTTTATCCAAGCGACTTGGTTTTTGGTCAAACTTTGGGAAAACGGTCTCAAGACCGTTTGAAAGATGTCCAAACTATCTCAAGACCGTTTGGGCCAAGATTGGTCCCAATTGGAGGTCAATTGATAGGTTCAACCTTGATTTGATTCACATGGTTGAACATTGATGATTATCCGATTGAAACCCTAATTGAGATAGACTAATCCCTAATTGGATTTCAATTGAGGGTCATTTTGATGTCCAATTGGTTAAGGCTAACCCTAATTGACTCAAATTATAAGTGGTTAACATGGTTATGACCAATTGGAGGCTTCAACATAGATAACCATAATCAATCATAACCTTTGATGGACTTTTAAGGTCCAAACGGTTTGAGCCCATTTGGACCAAACAGTCTTAAGACCGTTTGAGGCCAAATGGTATCAAGACAGTTTGGGGCCAAAGGGTATCAAGACCGTTTGGGCTCAAACGATCTCAAAGGTGGTTTGGTCCAATCGATCCCAAGATCGTTTCAATTCAAATGGTTTCAAACTGCATAAGCTCAAACGGTTTGGAGGTCAACTCTCCCCAAATGGTCAACACACCCAAACGGTCTTAAGACCGTTTGAGGGCAAAAGACCTTGGGTTTCATGCAGTCTTGGAGTCAAACCTAGCAAACGGTCAACACATCCAAACGGTTTCAAACCGTTTGGAGGTTGAATATGTGTAATCGATTGGAGACTTTCAAGGTTGTTTATACTTAATCAATTGAAAGTGTATTTAGTTCAATGATGATCTGATCTAAACCCTAATGATAACCTAGGACATTAAGGGACTAAGTGACTAATGAATGGACCTATGATGATGATCAATAATGTAATTTACCAAAATGCCCTTGAAGGGTTAAATCAAAGGATACCTTGTTTTAATCAAACCCTAATCACATGATAGTGATGATTTGACTTATGATAGTCAATAAGGACTTAACCCAACCTAATCTAGAGTGGTGTAATCACCATCTACTAGTAAGAGGGGAGAGAAAGTACCATTTATGGTTGAAATTCAAGTAAAATACCTTCAATGTACATGAATATGCATGATTAGGGTATGATCCACCTATGTGAGATCATGGAAACCCTAATTATAATAGTTGATGAATCTTAATCTAATCTGAGGATATCAATGATGATGTTTCTCATACATGATGATGTTATGAGTTCAATTCACCATGAAGTGAACAGTAAACCCTAATTCTAGGGTGATAACATGTATTGTGAATAGTAAACCCTATTTGATGGGAATCAGGTAATCTATTCCTTGTAAGAGTATGAAAGAACAAATCTTGAAATGAATTGTTTACTATTATTAGTTAGTTTAACCATGCAGGTTCTCATATATAAAGATGATCATATCCAGGTAAGGATTATGATATCATATTCACTGAAAGCATGTTATTAGCTTTATGAATAGTGAAATACCCTATTGTCTAGTAAGAGGCATCTTATGAGACTGATAGGCTGTGAGAGCCATGAGTATCATCAAGGTCATGCTTAATAGATGACTTGCGATGAGATGATTGAGAAATGATAATTGATGTGAGTTAGACTTGTTACATTTAGTATTCTTCTTTCATAGCTGCTATGCTAATGATTAAATGTTTGAGAACATGTATGATATTAAAAGAATATTGAAATGTACCTAACTAACCAAGTATAATCATACCATGTAGAGCCCTGATCATAGATCCATCATTGTCAGAAACTAAATGATGGTGAAATAGGTTTTCCTAAGGGAACTCCTGGAGCACATACTTTTGAGTATGTGGGGGAATATGGATGTGTATATCCTTACATCCTAGTGTAGGAATTGATGTAGATATATCTTAATCTATCAATCCTTCACTATATGTTTATGTCAGGGTGATGTAGCACTAATCTCCCGAGGAAATATTTTATACCGCATCAATGAAAGATAAATAAGAAATCCTTCGATGACGAAGAGAGTACAAAATGTTACTGTGACTCTAATAGCGAAGTACCAGAGTACCCTGGTGAGCTATAATAGAAGAGACACTAGATGTCCTGCATGTTGATCCTCACTCTGGCTGAGGAAGATGAGGTCATAAGAATCCGGCTCTTTTGATGACCTAGGTATGATACTGATGCGACTTAATAGTGATCGGTTGGAGTATGAGAGGTATACCTCATCTCTGTAGGGCATAATGATGTTTGTAAAACATAATCAACTGTGTAGTATATCTGTTTAGGTTGAACTACGAGATACATGAATGATGTTATACTGCATAGTACATATGTCCTTCATATTTCTTATATGTTGATGCTTATTGGAAGCATACCAATGATGCCATAGACATCAAAATACCTATGCTATGTTGTATGAACTATGAGTTGCATGAACAACATGAATACATGGACATTATCGAGATAGTAACACATCTCAAGAATCATGTAAACCAGGTATAATGTCTCCAAAGTGCTAATTGAGTACAAACTGACAAAGGGAGGTCTAGTAGAACCCCATGTGCTCAATATGATTGGACATGTGGAATGAATGGGATTTCTCTTAGGTTAAGAGTTGACCATGCATATGATTATGCAAGTGTTGCATGAATCATATGGTCAGTTTATCAAATGCTTGACATACTAATTCCAAAGCAAGGAAGAAGAAGGACAAATCTGTGATGGTGATCAATAGAAGTGAGTTCTACGGTAAAGGCAAGACAAGGAAGCATTTTGAGGCAAAGCTAAAATCCAATTCTTCTGCACTCAATATATGGAGAAGGGTAAGTGTAAAAGGAATATTTCCTTTTTCACTTAAAGGATAAAGAAAACAAAGTGCCACTATTGTCACTTGTTTAGACATTGGAAAGGAATTATCCTGTTCGTAAAGGATCTTAAAAAGAAGATAGAGATAGAGATCTCTACTTTAGGACCTGAGAAGAAGTGATCTAGAACTATATAGAGCAAGGGTTGCTTCCACTATAGTTAAAGGTTGCCATTCATGGGCACATAATAGAATTAGCGAATTGCTATTATGTACTTGCCAAATATCATATGTTTTGTATGATAAGAACATTATGATCTTTTATGGTGATGCCCTATGTCTCATAAACTATACTTGATAGTTGAAAAGACACATGTGTATGACACATACATTGAATGACTTGATAACTCAAACATTGATACCTACATCACTATCATCTAGAGCGCATAAATGAGAAATGTATTTCTAGAATCCATATGATGGCTATCTAGACTCTTTTGGTTATTGAACCAATAGAGACATTCATGTCTTATTTTTTGTGCAATATGACAAAGGCATCTTCACTGGATGTAGTGGGAGATCGACTATTCCATTAGGACTAGTACATACTGATGTACATAGACCTTCTTGGATGAATGCTAAAGGTAGTTACAAGTACCTCATTATATTTACTGATACGATCAATACATATTGAAATTTGTATTTAATGAAATACAAGATTGGATCTCTTGAAGTGTTCAAGGAGATCATAAATGAAGTACGTAACTAAATTGGTAAATGTATTAAGATACCTCGATATGATTGATGTTGAAATAATTTTAAACCAAGAGTTTGAGGACCTTCTGGGAGATCATGATAGTGTATCATAATGAACTCCACTTGAAACATATTGATGTGTCAGAAAGAAGGTATCACACCCTATTAAGTCATGGTGAGATTATCAATAAAATCTAGCTAATCTTACAATTTCTTTTGGGCACATGCTTTACACTAAAATAATGTACCATCTAAAATGGTTCAAAAGACACCATATGAGATATGGCATGGGAAGTGTCCCGATGAGTCTTTTGTAGTGATTGGGATGGAAAGCTTGTATAAGAAAATAGTTTCTTAAAAATTCTTTATCTACAAATCACATGAATGTTATCTTGTTGATTACTACTTATATTCCAGCCCGACAATAATGAGTTTGTTGCTAGGATGGATGAATTCCTAAAAGGAAACTTAGTTCCAAAGGAATCAGTGGGAGTAAAAGTAGAACTTGAAATGTTCAAGACAAACAAGAAAACATTGAACCTAAAGAGGTATAACAAGAAACAAGGAGAATCACAAACTGTTGTGGAATCTCAAGTTCCTATGTAAACACATAACTCATAGTTTTAGTAGAACACCTTGAGTTTGAAAGATTATGATATCTTATAACTCATGAAGGAGGTAAGTTGATCATAGCGATGAGTCAACTACCTACCTAGAAACTATTGAGGGATCAAAATATGAGAAATGTCTTGAGGCCATAAGATCAATAATGGATTCCATGTAACCAACAAGGTATGGCCTTGGTGGATCCACCTGAAGGGGTAAACCCATAGGGTACATTTTGGTCTTTTTAAGAAAACCAACATGGATGGGTAGATTGGTTGCAACGAGTTTCAAACTAGTTCAAATTGTTGAACGTGAGGAAGCCTTTCACCAATTACCATGGTTAAATCCATTTGGATCATGCTTATTATGACTGTGAGATTTGGCATATGGATACTAAAATTGCATTACTTAATTGGAATAATTAAGAGGATGTGTATGTGACACAATCTAATGGTTTTATATTTCTTCTAATACAAATAATGTCTATAAGCTACAAAGGTCAATATGAGGATTGAAGCAATAATCTCAGAGTTGAAATCTTCAATTTGACAAGACAATCAAAGGTTTTGACTTGAGTCAGAATGAAGATGGAATATGTGATTATAAAATATTTAGTTGGAGCATATTGATATTCCACATAATGATGGGGAATAATGTCCTTATCCTATAAATGATAAAACCTGGCAAGGAAAGTACCTTCTTTATGAAGGGTTTAGGCAAATCATCCTACATGATAGGGTCAAGGTCTATAGGGATGGATCTCAAAAGCTTCTTGACCTAAGTAAAAGCACATACATTGGTAAGATGCTAAAGGGTTCAACATGTAAGACTCAATGAGAGAAAACTTGTCCATGTTCCATGGAGTTAGTTTCTCAGGAGCCTAGTGTCCTAGTTCTTATGTAGAATAGGGACACATAGATAGATGCCATTATATCTATATTGAATGCAATGTTATATACTTATCCTGTTATCTCGTATGTATTGGAAATGATGAGAATATATCAAGTAATCTCATATGTATTGGACATGATCATAGGATATCAAGTCATCTCATATGTAATTGACATGGTGAGAAGACATATTTACCTGCCTAGCAATTTCGTATGTATTAGACATGACAAGAGGGTATATGTCAAATACTAGTGAGAGTCACTGAACTACCATAATGAACATCCTTATGTGCTTGTGAAGCACTTAAAGGATTAGTTCCTTGGTTATGGTAATAAGGAAGAGTTGGATGTAAAGGGTTACACCCATGCAAGCTTCCAAACTGAAAAAGTAATCACAATCTAAATTTACGTTTGACAAAAAATGAGAATTATAAGGTAGAAAGAGTTCTAAGCTAATGAAAGTTGTTCAATATGACAAAAGAAGCCGAGTATCTCTGTGTTATGAAAACAACATAGGATATTGTATGGATCAAGAAGTTCATACGGATGAACTTGTGTGAGGTTCCAAACCATTGATGACACAGTACAAATACTGATGACAACAATGGAACAACTAGTTAGGCTTGGAATCTTGGATAGCATACTATGGCACTTCCATATCATATGAGTAGTCATACAACAAAGAGATGTGAATATTGCAAAATACCAACTTAAAGTAAATGTTACTAAACCCGCTATAAAAACACTTACAAAGCAAAAGAATGATGGTCATGTTAGGTCACTCAGGATGAGATTTGTGGGTGATTGGCTCTAAGTGCAAGTGGCAGTCTATTGGTATGTATGCCCAGAGAGCCAATCATGTGATGATTGTAATGGAATAACATATAAATGATTTGATTAATAATAAAGGCAAGCTTCTAATTCATCTATTTCACTTAGTTATGAGATAATGAGGATACAGAGTGAATGTCTAGAGAAATATATTACTCAATGACGTATGTTGTCAAGTTACTATCCTTGTGGATGAGATCATACAAATGTTAAGAGTACATGTACATATTCTCATTATGTCCCTGATCGGTTGTTATTGTGGAAGATTGATAGAAAACAATAACACATAAGATCAGAGTGTGAGTTGTTGATGACTAAATCTCATTAGTCGTGATATGGCAATATCAAACCAAGCACACAAATACATGTTAGAGAATAGTGTATTGGACAGACCCACCACGAGACTGACACATGGAAGCCATTAGCATGGAAGTCATAATCAGCCCTCATAGTGATGGTGGTGGTTGTGGTTCTTAGGCCTGAAATCACTACACTCATCACATGTCATTGGGTACACTTTGACATCATCAAATAATGTCCTAAAACATGGGTTGTTATAACAGTGATGATTGGGTGACTTTGACACATGGGGATTGACTGCGAGTGATAGATACAAGATTTATCCCTCTGATAGGAGTATAATATCCAAGGCCTCTTGATTAGAGAGACTGAGAAAAGTATGTCCATACACATGTGAGTCCATATGTGATATTGAGCTTACATATATCTCATGCAGTCTGCTCTGGTTCAAGAAGCATGATTGAATAATAATGAGGATGACTACTCCATGCCTCTAGTTTAATCAGGATATCAGTGACAAAGGAACTATATACACACTGTAACACCATACACAGATTGTAGGTTGAATTTGCCCCCAACTTTCCATTCATTTGGGTAGCAATGATGTGTGACTAGGCACCACTCTTTGCTTGTGATGTCATAAGCTAGTTAAGGACATTCATTGCCAACGTGATATGGGACCTATAGGGTCACACACATAGGAACTCATCTAGAAGAGGAGTTTGATCTTGAATGATAATTGAATTTATTAATAAAGTGTTTTGGTATTTCAATTCGCACAACGAATCATTTGACTAGACTATCAAACAATCGGTTCAAGTGTTGAGACTATTGTTTGGAGTGTCAGGCTGATTGTATTGTACATTGGTTGGAATTTTGCCTGACTTGGGATGCGAGACGCTTGTCTTGCTTGTGAGAAATGACTGTCTGGCTTAGTGCAAGACACATGTCTTAGTTGTACCAAATGTCTATTTGGTTTGGAGTGAGATGCCCATCTCAGTTACACTAAACGACTATTTGGTTTGGTGTGAGACGCCGATCTCAGTTGCATCAAACACCCATTTTAGGGGTATGTCAAGTTGAGTACTAATTGGAATTGAATTGCCAACATATGTGCATAACTGGAAGGTGCAAAATGGCAGTCTCGTGCATGAGACGACCATTTCATCACACACAGGTTGTTAAACTTCCAAAAAAGTTACAAAAATTCAAGATCTACATATCCTTTCCACTCCCGCTTTAGTCCCTCATTGGCTGGGGACTAGGAATCCAGACCATAACCCCTCCTATATATATAAGGGTACTGGGGGCTTCCCAAAACACAACTACTAAACAGACTATTGAGAATCAGTTACTCTGACAAGTGTTGTCCTCTCCAGTTGTGGTAACCATGAGAGCCTAGGCATGTCCTACCCGACTAGGGAGGGATAGTGTTATAACCTCAAATTTCATAAACCATGTAATGAGATTTGTAAATCTCCTTTTAATTGATAAATGAAATCAATGGTCGAATTACTTGTTTGAACTGAATGATTTTCATTCATAATAGCCTTGATTGTTTTCTTAATGGGCTTTATTGGCTATTGAGCCCAATTGGGAGGAAAAGAAAAAGAAAAGAAAAAGGAATTCAATTGGATAAATGAATAAATAAGAAAATGGATAAAAGATAAGTAAAAGGCTAAGGAATATTCCCAAGATGGGATTACGAGCCATTAAGGTTCCTTGAGGTTCAAGGAACTCAGAATAAAAATTTAATGGCAAGGGAAAGAGAAAATATGTGAGAAATATACATATAATTAAGTGATAACTTGAAACTAAAGAAAAGGACCCATTTTCTTTACATAATGATCCCAATTTTGGCAGAGAGGTAGATTAAGTCATTATTAAGTTTCCCTCAAAATTTGGTATTAATCAGACACTCAGTTTGGGAGTTATGGCTTTTACAAAATTCCCTAAAGTGTTGTGATTATCAACAATGTCACATATTTATCGATTTAAATGAAAATAGTAGGGATGACGCCAGCCGTCGGATCGAGATCTGAAACCAGTTGTGCGTCTCCTACCTTGAGTCTGAAAAGGAAAGATGCCGCAGGACAAAGGGATTTTCCTCTCCACTTTTCTCGTGATCCAGTTCATGTGCGAACTTGGAAAGAACCAGTTAGATTGGGGGTGGGATTCTGAACCCCTTAACCCCTACTTTCTTGTGTTTTTGTGGCGTATAGGAGAAATGCCTAATCCACCCTAAAGGGGTAGACGGTGGCAAGGGTGGGAACCCTAGTTTTGGACCCTCACACCTATAAGTACCTACCCCTCTCGACTCTTCTTGCCCTCACGAACCGAGGCAACACTCCCTCTCCCTCTCTCGTGCCCTAAGTCAAAGAAACCGATATGCTCCGCCGAGCTCTCCACCATGGCGCCACCGCAAAGCCTTGGCTGGATCGGGCAAAGGACGGGGAGCAGTATCCCTCCGATCGAAGACTACCGTGGATACATGAGTAGATCAACGACTGATAGCAGTCGTGTTGTTGGCAAGTGGTGAGTGGGCGCGCGCGAGGAGGGGCGTCAGATGGAGCTCGGTCAACGATGACCAAAAATCTGACGGCTGACGTTTTTCCAAAAAACAAAAAGTAAGTTGCCTCTCTGCCCGATATTTCAGAAAATGATGGAATCTTGATTAAATCGTTAGAAATCATTCCTTTGGCTGAAAAATGCAAGTAGTGCTTTTTTATTAGAAAAATGTGTAGAACATGATAAAACTAAAATTAGAGACTAATTGTAAACGCTATTAAAAAGTATAGGGTTATACACATTTTAATGCATTAAATGACAGAAAAACTCTGGAAAGAAATAAAAACAATCATGATGAATCTTGATTTTGTTTTTGATCAATGTTAACCTATTAAGAGTAAAGGAAAGGGTAAAATCATAAAAGGATGATTAATATGTTGCTTTTAGGGTTTTTATGATCATGTACATGGTTTAATGGACTAAAAACCCTAATTTGGGAAAACATGAGTTTTAGTGGTTATAATCCAAAATTGCAAGTATACAACTGTAATATAATAATTCTGGAACATAGTTTGGATTAGAGAATCCTTAATGAAGATAATTGATATGATTAGGGTTTTGTGAATAAGAAACCTAAGAAACCCCGATTGAGTATAAGGGATGAATCTTTGAGGTTTAATAGGTTAATTTGAGAAGTATTAACCAGTTGAATATTAAAGTTGAGTTTCAATCTGTTTCACATGAAAAGTTGACTAATTTAGGGTTTTAACCTATGTATGAAGGATAATACATTTGGAAACCCTAATTTAGGGAAAAAAAGAGAAAAATCATGTTTTCTGGAAATATGTTACTAAATAATGATCCTAAGCCTATTAGGAGTGATAAGATGAGAAATTGAAGGTTTTATGTAGTTCTGTTGAATAAGGGTTTATGATACTAAAAGTGGAGGCAAAACCCTAATTGAAAAAGAAACCCTAAAATTGGAATAGAAATCCTAAGAAGTAAGATGGGTTTGGATAAATCTTGATAAAAGGAAATTTGTATATTTGTTTCAGGATTTCTATGCATACTTGCTTGCTTGGTTGGATTTTCTCTAGTTGATTGATTCTGTCTCAAAATCTACAATCACAGGTATGTGGTTACGCTTATGGTTAATCGCTTTAGTTTCACAGCGATTCCCAGATGTTTTATCGGTTGCCTGAAAATAACTGCTTGGATGACTTTTATTTCATGCAACTATAAAGTGACTATGATTATCACCTTAAATGTGTATACATGACTAGCTCAGATCCTAGTCCTCCTCTGTGGCTTTGCTAATGATGAAAAGTGTAACCTGGTATAGGGCCTACTTGTTAAGTAGGACATCAGGTTATCATGAGTTAGGAATTGGGCTACCCACGTGCAATACCATGCAACTCTTTAGCACACCATGAGTTAGGGAGTGGGATACCTATGGGTAGTGCCATGTGACTCAACCCTAGATATTGATCTACCTGTTAGGTAGGATCATGCGGGGTTTAATGGGGATCTACCATAAGGAAGGTAGCATCCATGTCCACTGCAGGGACATCACAGAGGTTAGGATATGTATGGATTGAGTAGTTATGTTTAAAATGTAAAGTTGGCTTGTTAAACCATAATTGCTTGCAATATGTTGTTACAGTTAGTTGCATAATTTTGGTTGTCCCCACATACCGACATATTCATTTATGCTAACCGACGTTTTGTTTGTCATCGTTTTAGGTACCATTGAAAAGGACAAACAGTAAAGTGTCATATTGTGATATTAAGAAATAAAGTGCAAGGAGGATTAGTTAGAATAGAGTCCAGATGTGTATCGAAGTTAGATATCCAAGTCTTTGAAAAAGGTATGCAAAGTTTAATTTTATTCCAGCTTTCAGTATAGTCATGGTAGAATTTAATAATTATTACTGATTATTTGTCAAACCTTTGATCTGGGAAATTGGGATAACGACTCTGACCTCTTGGTCTCGCTTAATTGGGGGTTACTAGGAGGTAGGGTCATTACATTTGGTATCAGAGCACTGGTTCCTCATTTAATCTTTAGTAATTATTAAATTTTACAAATTCCATAGAACCAAGGGAGTTATTAGAGGATTTTCTGAAAGACAGAGGTGTCTAGAAAAGGATCACATCTGGGGGCTGGCAAGATTTTCCTCCGCACTACTAGTCGGAATACGATGACTCCCAGATCTGTGTGACTGTCTGGCCAATGTCTTAGGATCTGACTTGAAATAAGATACCTTTAGGACTCTCTCACCTATTTTCATTCCTTCTCAACCCTAATTCTGTTAGGATTATAAGGTTTAGGGTTTTCTCTCTCTGCCTCACCCTCTTGAGGATAGGGTATGCATGATAAGGTTAAGGAATCCTCCACCAAAATTAATAAAAAGCATGTAAATAAGATGTCATGGACATAAGCTTAATAGTTTAAGCGTAAACTAAAGAATAGATGCATGCTTATGTCGTATGACATGTGTTGTCATGAGAGACCTGAGGTTAGACCCTCTGTTCAGGAGGACGAGTAGAGAGTTGGTTTTGGAGGTAGAGATCTCCATTAAAGGCAGAGACCTGGTACATCCTGTGAGGATGATGCTAACCCTAACCCTAAGTGGTGGTTAGAGAGGGATGACACGATGGGTTAGATGTCATGGTAGACCAGGTGTGTGGGTGGACATGCTTTTAGTTTGCATACCCATGATGATATGATCTATGTGAGGTTGGATGACCTAGTACCTTTGGCAACCCAAACCTGGGAAGGGTCATGCATGGTAGAGTGAAGGATAGCTCCTTCATTGATGAGGTTAGTGATGAACATATAGAAACCCTATGAGCTTATATGAGCATGGCAAAGTTGCACCCAAATTACATCAGTAGGGCTGACAGTAGGCTAAAAACTTGGCCAAGGGAGTATGTTGGATAGCTTATGAGATAAGCATGAAGAGGTTTAGATAATCTTCAGCAAACATGGGTTTCACTCATGTAGGTGTACGCTTGTGAGCTTGATCCACCTTAGAGAGAGGACCTCTAGTAGTAAGGTTGTTGTAGGGTTAAGCTCTAGAGAGAGAGAGCATGACCCATACAAGAAGGTTGGAAGTTTAGACTCCGGGTTAGGAGAAACCCTGAGAAGTTGAGGATGATGCGACCAAAGTGGATGGTTGTGGTTGCCTCGTGCATGATCCCTGGAGGCTGATGGTATCTTGGTTTCCTTTATAGGAACCAAAACCCTAAAGAGAGGATGAGGCTATTGGTACCTATGTGCTTATGGTATAGGTGTTTACCTTCTGAGATAGGAAGAAGAGTTCCTTAGACCCTGAGAAGGTATAGTATCAAGTTGGAAGGCCTCATACCTAGTTGGCAGTCCTTGAGGAGGACTCAACTCTGAGGTGTTGCTCAAGTAGAAGTATAATAGGAAGTGCATGCCATACCTTGTACATGCTTGGTTCTTGGTTAAAAGGTTGGGCATGCAGTTGGACATCAGAAAAGTGAACCTAGGGTTCCTAGACCTAAGAGGGGAAGTAGTGTACCTGATGCTCATGACAAGATTTGAGTTTCTATAGATTTGAGCATGACACTCCTCATGTTTAAAGGAATGGGAACCCCTTAGTTTAAGGTATATGGTTGATGAACCCCCAAATTATAGGTTGGTGACATATGCATGCTGATGGTCCAATGTTGAGGAATGAGAACAAGTATGACCTACCATGAAGACCTAGCACGGTTTAGTAAGTGGTCTGTTTGTTGGCTATGTGCCTTAGTAGCTTGCTAGGGATAAGCATGCTCATGTGGATATAAACCTTAGACGTAGAGATGTTTGTGACCTTTATTGCTATTAAGATAAAGTTTTCCTCCCATCCTGGGAGAGGGACCCTTCTGTAGGGTATGGGTCAACTTTTATTAGGTTGAGGTAACCTAAAGAGGTCTCATAGGATCTTGAGAAGCTAAGTGGAGAGTACATGGTATGAGGATAAACATGTAGACCCATAGATAACCATCTCTAAGTGCATGTGGATGTGTTAGCATGGAGGTGGCCAGTATGGGGTCTGACTGAGGTAGATAGGTCGCCATGATCCATATGAAAGGATGTAAGTCAGACCATGAATGCTGAGAGAGATGATGGATACTTGGGTAAGGTTTCATGCTGGATATGTACTATGTTAGAATCCTAAGTCTATCCTAGGGTCAGGAAGGGATAAGACCGATGAGAGTAGGAGTTGCCTAATTCCCTAGTTGCACATGACCATAGGGTCGGGAGGTAACAACTATCATTGTCTGAGGACAATGGGTTAGGAGATTGATCACCTTCATGAACTCATGGAACCAAAGGGAAAATGAGGAGGGCACTCTCTGATGCATAAGGGAAGAGGGATGACCCTAAAAGGGTCGGCACCCTATGGACCTAGAGGAGATGACCAAGGATTGTGTGGTGACCCAAGTGGGTTCGAGACCAGTTTTCCATGGAAGTAACCTTGATATCGAGATGTTCATAATGTAGGAACATGTGATGCACGTTTCAACTTAGATTTGAAGGTGTACTGGCAATGTGGGATGTACCATCTCTACTTTTGGAATAGGAAGAACTTTGTGTTTGGACGGCCACCAAATGCTTATTTCCTCTTATTATGGGAGTGAGAGATAGGACAATATGCATGCCCTACACCAAGAATAAAGATGATGTGAGTGGAAACGTTGCTATGAGGAATGAGGTTAGAGATAATAATGTGCCCTTGTGGAGTGTACAATGTGAGGATGGTTTACATACATCAAAAGAACTAAGGTAGTCATCTTATGAGGATGTTTTTATCATGAGCTATGTGGAATATATGAGTTGTACAAGGTTAGAGGATGAGCTCAGAGTTTTCTTAATGAAGATAGACTTAGAGTTCGAGATGAGATAATAAGTGAAATACATGGAGGTGTATGTCTTTAATATTACCTAACACATAAGGATGTGAAGTGGTTATAGATGCTCTGGTTGAGAGGCAGCTATCTAGTTTAGCTAGTGGACAGGATGAAAGAAGGGGTTAGGTGAACCCTAAGGTTGTGAGATATGTTTGGCTAACACTCAGATGTAACGAGATCTGTTGATCAAGTTAGTGGTTGCGTAGTTATCCAACCTAGGGCTTGTCATGATGGAAGGATAGGTTTAGAACCCTAGATGCACTTGTATGAAAAAGGAGGTGATGAAACCCACGACTAGAGTGTTTTAGGGTTTCTAAGGAATCGACCTTGAGAAATCGTGACATACAGGAGATCATGATTTTAAGTTCACCATACACCATGGTACTAATAATATAATAAGTGGTAGTAGTGCTTTTGATGCCTAAGAAGTGTACGGAGTTGCATGTGGCTTGTCGCCATGCACATCAGGAGGTGAAGGATGAACACCAGTAACCCAGTGAGTTGATATAGAGGATAAAGAGTCCCTGAGAGGGAATGAGATTCGTTACTATGGATGTTGTGGTGAGTCTCCCCTGGACCGAGGAAGGTCAAGATGCAATATGGGTTATGGTAGATTGCCTTACCTAGATGACATAATCTAAGAAAAGAGGGAGTATTGTCAAGGGACAGATCCAATTGAACTACATGTAAGAGAGAGAGAGATGATTCAACTACACCATGATGCGAGTTCAAAAGTTCTTGAGTGTGACCTAAAGATTCACTTCGATGCGGTGGAAGTAGGTACATGACAAACTCGATGCTAGTACAACTTATCACCCCTAACCAATGGTTAGTATAATCCGGACTAGAAGGTATGATGAGAGTGTGCATGCTCGTTTAGGGTGATACATGGAGACAGTTCTTGTCCTATAAAAGATGTGATGATAGCCACCATAGCCAGTATCGAGATATAAGAAGCTATGTAAGGGAGGTTGTGTCGGTCACCACTTCATTAAGATGATGTTGGTGAAGGGACCTCACGAAGGTCAGGAAAAGACCACAGTGGATGCAGATGAAGTCACTTTGATCGTGCAATGGCTGAAGGAGAGCCCAGGGGCGATATGAGTCGCAAGCTTATGCAAAACATATTGACATGCAGTTCACTGTGGGAGAAAATGTGATATGAAAATCCGACCCCTCTGAGCTATAACTGAGAAAGCTGAGCCCCAATACATGGGTCCATTTGGAATGGATCGGTGGAGATGGATATGTTTAGCCTTACTTCTAAGGATAACGTAATGTATGATGTGTTCCATGAGTCCAATCTAAGAGCACTATGTGAGGTACCCAAGCCATGTGCTGAGCCATGAACCTATTGGCTTTGAGAGAAGCTAAAATGACATGAGTTTCCTATAAGGGTACAAGATACCAAGGTGAGAAAGAATTCAGATATAAGAATATAAGAAGATGAAGGTTTTTGAGAAGCACCATGGAGAGGGTAAAGCCACATGGGAGCCATGATGGACATGAGGAAGCATATCCTGATTTGTTTGCTTGATTGTTGAATTTTGAGGGCAAAATTCCTATAAGGAGGGGAGGATGCTATAACCTCAAATTTCATAAACCATGTAATGAGATTTGTAAATCTCTTTTTAATTGATAAATGAAATCAATGGTTGAATTACTTGTTTGAATTGAATGATTGTTGTTCATAATAGCCTTGATTGTTTTCTTAATGGGTTTATTGGCTATTGAACCCAATTGGGAGGAAAAGAAAAAGAAAAGAAAAAGGAATTCAATTGGATAAAGGAACAAATAAGAAAATGGATAAACGATAAGTAAAAGGCTAAGGAATATTCCCAAGATGGGATTGCAAGACATTAAGGTTCCTTGAGGCTCAAGGAACTCAGAATAACAATTTAATGGCAAGGGAAAGAGAAAATATGTGATATATATATATATATAGGATATTTATTCAATGCCCACGCGGTTACTTTGGTTTTGTTACCCGTGCTATCAAAACACGGTGGCATCCATTCATAAATTGGTGCAACATTAGTTCAAGCGACTCCCGTCTCGCATATTCGCTGTCCCAACCATCCGTTCTCATTGTCCCTCGTTCACTGCCCTAGTCTATGAAGAGGTCATGACGGCATTTCCATTGCCAATTGCCATCACCATCCTCCTCACCGGCCACCTTGATTAGTCATGTCGGTCGGAGCTTCGCCTACGCTACTAAAACATCTGTCAGTGTGAATCGTCCGCGCCTCCCTCAAAGACGATGTCCCAAATCCTGTGTCCGACTAGACAAGTTCACCCCATCTTTGTCACTCCAGTGCACCTCATCCTCGTCGACGTCCTCTACATCTCCCTCTGTCAATTGGATGCAAAATCTAGAGCGGAAGAAACCCTAGAGCCGATATGATGACTGAAAGGGTGCAGAAAAGAAGGAGCCAGAGAGAAAGAGGTCTGATTGGATAGTTCAAGACCCATAAACTAGCATGCAGATGACTCTCTGATGCAGGGCAACATCGTCGGCTTCGTTGCATCTTTCTTTGTGTGGTTGTCTTCTCAAAAACCTGGAACGGCTGATGATGATGTTGTAAAAAGGTTTCAGTTGTGGATAATGACTTCTGGGTGACTTATTTCTATTAATAAACACAAATACGTATAGTTGAAAATGTACTCGTCTGGTGATCAAGTTTTGATCTAAAAAATATAAGTACTCCTCGTTTAACTCCTGGAAGTTTTTGGATAAAATGATTAACAACTAACATAAAGAGATCTTTGAGGACAGTTGGCATAAGGGCAAGTAAAGAAGAGTGATTTTATTAAACAACTTACTTCCTCACAAAACAGATGAACTAAAATAATCTTGACGTGAATAAATTCAGGCATTATTTCTCTAAGCAACAATCCAGAGACGTTGCATTGTATCTGACAGGTGGTAGTAGTTCCAGTTCTATTGTTACTAGTGGCCAACATGACAGGAACCATATAAGAGACTAAAGAGTATGTCTATTGCAATTCTCACAGTATTATGAGTTAATCAATATTCTCTCTAAAAAATACATTTCTCTACCGTGCTGTTTGAAATATTTATATTCAAAATGAGATCTACATGATACAAAACAATTATTTTTCAACTAATGTTACAATGATGGGATGTTTTAATTTAAGTCATTCGAATTTGGACCACCGAAATGACTATCCATATTACAAACTGGCACCTATATTACGGTTGACTCTTGCCTATTACGCTGTGGCTTCCCATATTACAGATGACACTTGTTTATTACAATATGAGTATCCATATTGCAAAACTGTCTACTACATTATGGTTGGCTCTTGCCTATTACAATGTGACTAACCATATGGCATATGACACTTGCTTATTACAACATGACTATCCATATTACAAAATTGTCACCTACATTACAGTTGCCTTTTGCCTATTGCAATGTGACTGTCCATATTACAAATGACACTTGCTTATTACAATATGAGTATCCATATTACAAAACTGTCACCTACATTACGGTTGACTTTTGCCTATTATAATGTGAATGTCCATATTACAACTGACGCTTATTACAATATGAGTATTCATATTACAAAATTGTCACCTACATTACAGTTGGCTTTTGCCTATTATAATGTGATTGTCCATATTACAGATGACACTTGCTTATTACAATATGAGTATATATATTACAAAACTATCAGTTGCATGACTATTGGTTGTTGCCTATTACAATGTAATTGTCCATATTACAGATGACACTTTCTTATTACAATATGACTATCCATATTACAAACTATCTCCTACATTATGGTTGACTCTTGCATATTACAATTGATTGTCCAAATGACATGTGACACTTGCTTATTACAATATGACTATCCATATTACAAAACTATCACCTACATTAGAGTTGACTCTTACCTATTACAATGTGACTATTCATATTACAGATGACACTTTCTTATTACAATATGAATGTCCATATTACATATGAATAACCATTTACAACAGCTAAAATGTAGTTTTTGGCGTTGATTTGTTGTAATGTACTAGGAGTAGACTACTTTGTGAAAATTGTGCATTCTATGGATCTACAACTAAGCAATTGTCTTTCTACTTTAAATTTCAGGCAAGGCCACCATCGCGGATCAAATATAAAGTAGATGCAGTCTTGAGAATTATCTCCTTTGGAGCATTGTCCATGTCGTGTTATTTTAATCAACCTCTAATTTACACATTTGTCTCATTGCACTGTTCACCTCGTCTGCCACTCGATAGACCAAGATTCTTTATTTGTAGATTTTGCCCCAATTAAGTATTCATAACCTTGGGATCTAAACAGGGAGGCTACAAGCCAGCAGTACCAATTATAAAGGTAGCATGGATGCACGTCTGAAAAGGGATAGAAAGGATAAGGAAGAGGGACAATCGCTCATAGCGTATTCGAACTCAGGGATCTCCCTTCTTGTGGCGCCGATACTACTAGAATGGCATATTGTCCACGTAGGTGAGGCCTTTCTTGTAGAAATTCCTCTTGGATGTGGTGTCTAGCACTACTAAAATGGAAGATCGTCGATGCAGATGATGTCGTTGTTATAGGAATTGCCCCTGGATTGGATTAGTCAGTGGATTTAGTTCTCCGATAACATCCAAACATATACTATATGATGGAGATACCTCGGAAAAAAAATCCCCTTTTGAAGTTTGTTTCCCGAACAAACTCCACACAAGAATAGCAAATTGCAGTGGCCGAAGAGGTCCATGGCAAGGAGGAGGTGCCACAACAAAATTGTTCACTGGAAGAGTGTTCCACGACAGTGCTCATGAGGACAGAGACTCGCACATTGCACAGGAACAAATGGGGTGTCAAATGTCAAGCAGAGTATTTACAAAGTCTGCCACCATGATTTTAGAACATGGGTAGAATAACTCAGATACCCACGCGGGCAATATAAACACACTCATATATATATAATTAAGTGATAACTTGAAACTAAATAAAAGGACCCGTTTTCTTTAGATAATGAGCCCCATTTTGGCATAGAGGTAGATTAAGTCATTATTAAGTTTTCCTCAAAATTTGGGATTAATCGAACACTCAGTTTGGGAGTTATGGATTTTACAAAATTCCCTAAAGTGTTGTGATTATCAACAATGTCACATATTTATCGATTTAAATGAAAATAGTAGGGATGACGCCAGCCATCGGATCGAGATCTGATGCTAGTTGTGCATCTCCTACCTTGAGTCTGAAAAGGAAAGATTCCACAGGATAGATGGATTTTCCTCTCCACTTTTCTTGCGATCCAGTTCATGTGCGAACTTGGAAAGACCCCCGTTAGATTCGGGGTGGGATTCCAAACCCCTTAACCCCTACTTTCTCGTGCTTTTGTGGCGTATAGGAGAAACACCTAATCCACCATGAAGGGGCAGATGGCAGCAAGGGTGGGAACCCTAGTTTTGGACCCCCACACCTATAAGTACCTACCCCTCTCGACTCCTCTCACCCTCACGAACCGGGGCAACACTCCGTCTCGCTCTCTTGTGCCATGAGTTAAAGAAACTGATCTGCTCCGGTGAGCTCTCTACCACGGCGCCACCGCGGAGCCTTGGCTGGATCAGGCAAAGGATGGGGAATAGTATATAGTCCTCTGATCGAAGACTACCATGGACACAGGAGCAGATCAACGACTGATAGCAGCCGTGTTCTTGGTAAGTGGTGAGTGGGCACACGCGAGGAGGGGCGTCAGATCAAGCTCAGTCAACGACGACTAGAAATCCGACGGCCAACGTTTTTCCAAAAAGTAAAAAGTAAGTTGCCTCTCTGCCCGATATTTTAGAAAATGATGGAATATTGATTAAATCGTTAAAAATCATTCCTTTGGCCGAAAAATGCAAGTAAGTAGTGCTTTTTTATCAGAAAAATGTGTAGAACATGATAAAAATGAAATTAGAGCCTAATTGTAAGCGCTATAAAAAAGTATAGGGTTTTACATCTTTTAATGCATTATATGACAGAAAAACCCTAGAAAGAGACAAAAACAATCATGATGAATCTTGATTTTGTTTTTGATCAATGTTAACCTGTTAAGAGTAAAAGAAAGGGTAAAATCATAAAAGGATGATTAATATGTTGCTTTTAGGGTTTTTATGATCATGTACATGGTTTAATGGACTAAAAACCCTAATTTGGGAAACCATGAGTTTTAGTGGTTAACACCTTCAGGAGTAGGGTGGTGTCAGCTCCACTAGTCTGAATCGTGCGATGAAGTTGACCATCGTAAAGACATCAACCATTCTGCTGACTCTCAGTACTGATCCCCTACAGATGAATCTATGTGTGCCCCTGCTACCGATGGGCCCTCCTAATGTCCTATTGAAGTATGGAGCATAGTGTCATGGTGTGCTCTCAACCATCTCTCATTTGAGAGTTCCTCCAATGAATCACCACTATAAGTGTCCATCAGAGTGGCAGACAAGCAACGGTAGTCT
This sequence comes from Alisma plantago-aquatica, assembly GCA_963693085.1. Classification (NCBI taxonomy): domain Eukaryota; kingdom Viridiplantae; phylum Streptophyta; class Magnoliopsida; order Alismatales; family Alismataceae; genus Alisma; species Alisma plantago-aquatica. Next base: position 212,993,189 of record OY856410.1, on the reverse strand, counting down.
GAATCGATCTCGTGTGACCAGAACTCTACTAAAATGGAGTGCATTGTCTCATCTTCATACACTAGGCTCTTGGTTCACATGGAGTGAGGTGGATATCGAATCTCGTTTCCTACCGGTGATGAAGAGCTTCCTTCACCTATCTTTCATGACACCGTCTTCTTGAGATTCTTGACACTATTTCTCATTGCCTCCAAGAAAATCTCTAACGGTGATGATTTTAGGTTGTTCCTTCTGGGCACAACCATGTAGATCTAGACCCAGGCATGCAAAGGCAAAGAACGGAGGTGAGGCAGAGGCGAAAGTGGTGATAGGGTTGATGGTTGTGCTCATCTTCTTCCTGGCATGGCCGTGCCAAGAATGGCACAGGTGAGCGGAGAAGGGTGGTGGTTAGGCGGAGAGATCTATTTCTACCGACACTTGTCAAGGTCGTGCGGGTGTGGGCACGGTCGGGCGGAGCTTATGGTTGTTGATTTCGCCAGAGTTGATGAGTAGGTCTTTGTGATGGGCATAAAATGTGCAGAAGTCGCTATGACCGTGCGGTGGGTCACTGCTTATCATGGCTAGAGGCGGCAGAAGGTGAGTACGGGGTGGCAGCGTGGGTAGCGTTGTGGCTATGGCTGTGGCTGTGGCAATGCTAGCTCAACTGTTGTGTTACTGGATCTGTTGTTGTGCACGATTGGAGTTGTGGATGTGGCTTCAAGGAAAAGGATGGAGGCACTCAGGTAGTGCCAGAACAACAACCCTATGGTCATCACAGACTTGGGGGGGGGGCGAATTGCGACAGAGGTGTCGCTGGTGGCTGTGGCTGATGTTGTAGTGTGTCATTGTTGCTACGATGGATGTTGTTGCGGCCAGTATTGATGCAGCAGCTGCTTCTGGAACTGCTAGAAGGTGGGGGAAATATGGAAAAAGAGGGAAAATGGGTGCGGCGGTGTTAGGGCTTCACTAGGGGAGGAGAGAAATCAGGCAGAAGGTGTGAGAAAGAATGACATGACCCGAGTATATTTATAGGACGGGATGCGCACGGTCACCCTCTGTCCGACCATGCCAGGTCATGCATGGTCATGTCGGTGTGTCGGGAAGGGCGGTCCAAAGGTGAAAAATGCAGTTAAAGGTGTGAAAAGCCAGTCAAAGCATAACAGTCAGTCAAAAAGGTAGAAAAGTCAGGGACAAACTGACAAGTCAGTTAGTCAAGCTGACATTATTGTTAGTTTGACCAACTTTTGACCATATGACCAAAGACTGCCTACGAAAAGCATCCTATCAGGTAGCGCAGTAGCCGACACAATCATACCGAGGGGAAAAAATTGGAAAATGATCTATTTTTGACCATTGAATGACATGCGAGAGATCCACACACAAACACGGGAGCAGACCAACCGTGCCATCCTGAAACGATCATGTGGACGCTGGCTCGAGTGGGCCCCAGTCTCGAAGAATTCAGATTATGCGAAGAATGAGGGTGGAAGGCGTTGAAAATAGTGTCAGAATCAAACACCATAGGAGAACATAAATATGTACCAAGTAACTTTTTTTTTCTTCAAAAAGATAGACCAATAGCAGCGGCCAGAGTGAAAAAGAGGGAATGCATGCAATAAGGAATAAAATAAATATATATGATTCAAAGGAAACTAGAATTTAAAAGTTAGAGGAAAGATAGAACTTTAATTGACTTTATCTTGCAAAAATATAAAAATTAAAAATTAAAGAAATAATGTGTGGAAAATAGGTGGTGACTGCGCTACAACTCCTACACTTGGATCCCAAATTCATAGTTTTAGGATCTGTGTTACCTGTGTCATGTCGATGGGGTCTGCTACATAGGAGTAAAATAAGTAGAGGTGTAAGCCCTTCCGAGTTTGAAGAAAAGGGATGAAATATGGTGACTCGATGAATTCATATCTATGTTGTGATGGACTTGAACTACACTAAAATGAGTTCTTTGGCATGTCATCGTCAAGGTACCCATCAAGGTGTGAATCTGAATAGGTAGGCCCTAGGATGTCGACACATGATGAAACAAAGGGGAGAGGTTGAAAGTTTTCTGGAGCACTCCTCTCTTCTCTATCCACCTCTAAACTTGAGGTTGGATGCTCAGATAAATTTTTATGTACGGTTCGACTCATCCAATCATCTTATGAACATGAAGTATCCCCAGGTGATTCTATTTCTAGTTCTACTACCCCAAGCCTGTCACATTCCATGGGGTCTGGGGTATCTCATGTTCAATAGCCATGTTGTAGTGGATTGTCCATCCTTCTTTGTCAATGTTCATCAAGCCTTAAAAAGGGGTGGTGGACAATGTTGGATCATGCTTCTCTAGTTCTTCATCATCAGTATACTCACTACTCCAATTTGAATAGTTGTCGTTGTCATCCTCATCGAAAAAATTGTTAGACCATGATTGGTGTACTGCTCAAAGCAAAGTGACAAGTCTCAATATGAGAGGTATCACTCTGGTCTGGATCAACATTAGATTCAGGTTCCTCAAATCAACCTTCTTGTTGAGAGGTTGTACAACTGCCCTGGTGAGGATAAGAATCATAATAATCATCATCATATAACCATTCATGTGTGTTGCTAATGTCTTCCATTGTTTAATCAACTGAATCATCTAGATAAAATGAAGAGCTCCCCCATGTGGGTTGGTCTTCACAGAAAAATCCTAACAAATTCAGTTAGTGGTTTGAATAGGGTGGTGAGGCAAGTTTCAATTCAGTCATAGTGGAATGGATATGATGATTGTAATCTTCATGGTTGTGTGATGGCATTTGCAATTGGATGTTAACCAACTCGATGAGCTCTTGAAGTCTCCTACCCTATTCAATATCTTCGTCATGAAGTTGTTGTACTTGAGCAGTAATGATTTCAAGTTCCCTCAATTTTGCCATAGTTTTATTGGGGATCTGCTATATCAAAATGATGTTTTTGGATGAATCCTTGTTCAGTAGTTTAAAGTATACTTCTACTACAGTTTGCGACCTCAGTGGATAATTGGAGATGATGATCCTACTTTTCTAGTAGCTGTTGAAATGAATTGACTTATTCTTGGAGATGAGGTGCTAAGGAGGAGGCGAGTGCATCAACACTTTCTCCGGCTAGCTCCACTGCTCTAATCAGTTTTGGATCCCATGTCATTGTTGAGGTCAAGGGCTGATTGGCCATCTCCTTTGCTGATACGTCTACGTATGATGACGGAGGAAGTGAGTATAGTTCTACTAGCTGCAGTGCATGACTTTCAATTATTTTCCAACAGTCAGAACTATGGAAAAATTTGGGAGGACAAGTGGACAAAATAACTAGTCTTACTGAAGCAAGATCCATGGCTGAAAAAGGTATAAGAAAAATGGAACTATTCAATATATATGGACAAGTATGTGTAAAACAAAAGAAGAACTATGCATATATATACAAGCTTATGGATGATATAACAAAACCTTTGGGCATGTAAATGTGGAAAATCACGTTCCCGGCAACGACACCAAAATTTGATTGGCCCCAAAGGGGTGATTGGACTTTAAATTTATAACATGAAACCTTCAAGGACACCCGCAACTATAATACGGGGTCAAAGTAGATATACGGGGTCGAACACACAGACGTGGGGACATTTAGGATGCTTAAGATCTTACTCTTAAGTCAGTTAAGCCAATCCGATAGTTGATAAAAGTATGAAACTAGAACTAGTCTAGAAAAATGTCACAAAATAAAATAAAACAAAGTAAAGAAAACAAAAAAGAGTCTGTAGGATTCTACTAATCAATGTAAAGGAGTTTCTGGCTATGTAACCACTAGTTGGATAGTCTGTGCACCTGTTCTTAGGCATAGACAACCCTCAAACACCTCATCAAGCAGCCTACACCCAAACATAGTACGTACTGTGGTGTTTGTTCTTGTGGGGTCATCCCACTCACTTTTGCACAACGTAACTAAAACCCATCAATGATATGAGACCTCTCTCGAGGATGAAAAATTGACACCCTAGAATATCCTAGATACCCTCTCAGTTCTAGAATATTCTAAGATGCTAGGAATAGATGTGATCTAGGTAGAACCTGGTAGTGGGCCTGACTGTGCCAGGCTGGGCCCGATCATGCCTAGGTCTACAATTCTGCACAGATCACCTTGAACCATCCTCCTTTCAGATTCCTATCGAAACTACCTTCTCTTATCAATTTCTATAACAGATCTCTCGATATAGGTAGAAATAGAAGTTCAAGCGAGAAAGAGATCAACCATACTAGCAATCACAACCAAAAATAGAAGATAGAACAAAAAATGTACTAGATATAAAAGAAAATTGCTTTCTTAAGCTAAAAGTACATAAACATGCCCAAAACGGGCTACATAGCCAAGAAGGAGCTCAACTAGCAATGGACAAGCATGGTTGGCATCGAGCAAAGATGAAAAAAATATCATTTGTACAGAAATAAAGGAGAATAGTAGAAGAAAGGAGAAGAAGAAGAAATTTAGCCCATAGAGGAGAGGTGGCTCTCGCTCCTTAGCCTCTGTACAGGTTGGATCTCATCTTTGGGTCATCCTCCTTGGTCTTATAAACTCCATATCCTCCTTTCTCTTTGATTCTACCCCAAAACAATAGCTTGGTGGGTGTATGGAGGTGGAAGATGGTTGGGAATGGTAGGATATGGGTGAATGGTGGTGGAAAATGACAGTGGATAGAAGAAAACTGAAGAGATCGGTGTAGGATGAGCACATTATCCCTTTTAGACCTTGGAACTCTCCCATGGGGCTCTGGGAACCAAAAGAGGTGGAACCACAATGTGGAACCTCCAAATGTTCTGAACCCCTCTCTAGGTAGTGAGGGGTGGGTATTTATAGGTGAAAATGGAGTGTATGTGATAAGTGGTCGCAACACCTATCTTGGTCGCTACACTTGTCTCATCATGGCTGTGTTGGGGGTCACGGTCGATGCAGATGTCGCGGTCGAGGAAGACGTTGTGGTTGAGGTAGATGTCATGGTCGAGGTAGACGTCGTGATTGAGACAGATGTTGTCCCTTATCCTTGGACCGATCATGCCAGGTTGGGCACAGTCGTGTCTAGTGTCTCGGCCACTGTGGATGTAGCGATCACGGTGAGTGTAGTGGTCACGATAGATGTTGTGGTCACGGCAGGTGCCGTGGTCGAGGTAGGTGTCGCAGTCACGGCATGTGTCGTGGGCGAGACACGTGCATCTACTTCTTGTGCTCGACACAGCTGTGTTGGGCTTGGCATGGCCATGTCAGGCATTCGAATAGCGAAGGATGGGATCCTAACTGCTGCAAAAACCATGTATTGGGGAGAAATCTTAGAGAATGTCTTTTCAGATTCGGTGCCTACAAGTCCAAAAATTAGCTAGTTGAGAAACTCTATCTATGAAAAGATATAAATTACTAAAAGATAAGAATTTAGGGTTACTTTGGGCATATTAAGGCTATAATGACACAAAACCATAAATAAATGCTTAACATAAATGCCTAAATTTGGGTGTTATCATCATTGCTCATGGCCCAACCACATGTGCCAAATGCCCATGTTGTAGTCCTAAGAGTGGGGAAAGATTATTTATGTGGCCTCATTGAGGAAAATAATGGTGAAATTTATGGATCATATTATCAGTAGATGTAAGTTGAGAGTATCTTATTCAAAGTATGTTTTATCTTGTATTATTTATACTAAATTGGTTGTAAATAAAAAAGATGCAAACAAGGTACCCTTAGAATCAGAAAATTTATATACTCTCTTAAGGTAGAATTGGATCTAGGCTTTAATATTCTCAAATAGATGAACTTTTTTTAGGTAATATAATACTTGAATTAATGAATGATTGATTGATATACATAGAATATGAAGTGTACAAATCACTAGATTTCCTAAAAATCTTAAAACTGAATATTGAGATATGAATTCTGATCTTTCTATACTCTTGTATATATGACTCTATCTTATGAATCTTATTTAATGGATTATACATTGTTTATGTAATATAATATAGACAAGTAAATAAAAAAATGTAGATGTATTTTTGAAATCTAATAATATTAGAACTGTTAAGTATATAAGTCTATCCATAGTCTTGTATATTGAGATTAGTCCCACATCGTTTAAATGGTATGTAATCCTATATAATCACTAGCCCTCTTATCTATAATACAAAGAACATATTTTCTACCTTATTTTTGACAACATGATATCAGAGCACCACGATCCTTTCTTAGAAAGAGGTAGCCAAGTTCTCTAGGAAGTGACATTATCTTCGCCATCATTATCACCAGCCACTTATTCTCCATGGTGGAAGATAAGTTTCCAAACAAGTCATCTTTATGGGACAATATCTTTAGTGAAAATCATCTCCACATGGATCTATATATTCTCTTGTCACTTCTCCATGGAAGCCATCTATGTGGTAACATATCTTTGGTGAAAACATATCCACCTAGATCCACATCTTCTCATGTCACTTTTCTATAAAACATATCCACCTAGATCCACATCTTCTCATGTCACTTTTCTATGGAAATCATCTTCATGGAAGCATATTTATAGAAATCATCTTCACCATCTATGTGGAAACTGTGTCTAGTCTAGTCTCTTCATCCTTGTGCACTATACACACATGGATAGATATATGAATCTCTAGATCTAGATTCATCTCCAACTACAACTTAAATAGGAAGACATGTTGTGTAATAATCAAACACGACATGTAACTGCTAGGTCTTACCATTTGCTATCGACTTACACATTGTGCCAAGATACAACACGTGGTGTTGCCGCTAGGTTTTGTTGCTGCAACCAACTTGCCTCCATCTTACATGTCGTGTCAGTCTAGCAACATGACATGTTATAGCCTGCCTACACTATATCATGGGAGATGCAAAGCCTCCACAATCTATGTGTGCACCTCTTCTTGTCTAGAACTTTGTCATCACTTCTAGCAAACTAAATGAACACAACATTAATTAGTTGAGTCACAAGATCACTATTAGGTTCAAAAGGTCACATCACAAAAGAACCTCACACTGATGATTCTCTTCTAAAGTGGGAACAACATGATGCCAACCTCCTCTTCACTCTATTAAACTCAATGGGGCCTCATATCAATGATATCATAGATCATCCGACTAAATATAAGTATGTTTGGGATCATCTCTAACTAATGTACGCCAACAACATATCATATATGTATGACATGATGGTTTTGATGTACAATCTTCATTAGGAGGACAAGAGTCTACATCATTATTTTGGAGAGGTCAACAACAATATAGAATATCTAAATAGTCTTCTTCCTATCTCCACTGATCCTCCCAAACTCTAAAAGCAACAAGATAAAATGGTTATCATCAAGTTCTTTGCCAATCTTCACAAGGAATATGACGGAGTTAGAAGCCAAGTTATGTCAGGGACAAAGCTTCCCTCCTTGGAAGAATCATATCAATGTGTCTCCAAAGACTTCCTAAAAAAATTTCCTCATATAATCCTATCAAAAATTCATCTACCTTTGTCTCCTACAACAACACCAATCTATCTTGTAGAGGATGTGGATGTAGTGGAAGAGGAGGAGGATTCTATGGGGGTAGATGAAGACCCAAATGTAGTTATTGTGGAAAAAAGAATCATTGGAAGGAGACATGATACTCCATTCATGGTTTCCCATCTCAGAGTCCAACTCCTATTGTCAATATCACCACCACTGAAGAATATACAAGCAAACTCCTCATCAGATCAAGATGAATGATGAAAAGAATAAAATTAGCTCTTTCAAATCTTATAATCCCAATAAGAATGTTCATTTGTTGTTTCGTATGTTCAAATGTCAGGCACTTCCAACTCTCTTACAACCTACATAGCTTGATCCACAAATACAAATTTGTCATCCTAGATACTTGATTCTGGTGCAACAAATCATAATACAGGTATACCTAGTCTTATTTACAATAGGTCCACCATAGGAGGTAGTATCTCTAAAATCACCATTGCAAATGGATCTTCTATATTTGTTAAGGACAAGGGACCATCTCACCCCTTACACATATAAACCTACCATCCTCCCTTTTTGTTCCTTCCTATCCATTTAATTTACCATCTATTCGTAAAGTAACCCATACAATTTGTGCCTCTGTCACTTTTCATCCCAATCAATTCTTTAGATAGGACCTTTGGACGAAGGCGGTAATAGGATGAGGAAGGTGATCTCTACTATCAGAAAGAGATCTAAAGGCTTGCATGTTTGTGTCTCCTCCACATCCACATTTGCCTTGGTCATTTATCTCTCAAGAACCTTTGCATTTTAGATCCTCAAAATTCCTATTTTGATAAATTTGATTGTGGAGCTTGTCAACTAGGAAATCACCATAGATCTAGTTTTCCATTTGTTGATGTTGTGTGTGCAAACTTTATCTTTCATATTGTTTACTCAGATGTTTGGGGACTGAGTAGGTCCTCCTCCAGACTTGGGTTTTGATATTTTGTTAATTTTATTGTTAAATTCTATAGAACTTCATGGTTGTATCTCATGAAAGATTGTTATGAGATTTTCTCTATAGTGCAAAAAATTGTCTTGAAATCAAAACAAAATTCTCTAAAAGTATTCTTATTTTTCAAATCAACAATGCAAAAGAGTACTTCAGTCATGAACTTACCTCATTTCTTTCAAACAAGAGAATTATTCAGCAGTCTTCTTATAAGGAATGGGACCCGAGAGGGGATAATTTGATGAATAAGCCCATATACACCAAACCCATTAACAAGTATGATGGAATAGGTGCATTTTTCATTTCTCAAAATAATGGAATTCAAGACCAAGGTACAATAGCAAAAAGAATCTAATGGCTATATTCATTTTTACAAGATTTCATAATAATCTCCTATTAAGGGGATTACATGAAAGCAACAACTTCATGGACTAGTTTTCAGTCACTTTTCACAAGCTATTTTCTGGGCATTAATTGCACATATGTTCATTTTGAGATAGTTTTGTGCATTGTTTTCTATCTTTAGCATGTGAATCATTCTTGCATCATGTATTATGTATATTTAATGAATCATGCTAAGTATTATCTATATTTTGGACTTATATCAGGTCTTCCTTATTTCAAGCAATTTGAGCACTGATTAGGTAGCTTGGTGCAATTGACATAAGCATTAGTGGTACCGTAAAATCACAAATTTACAATAGGAATAGAGGAAAAACTTTGTACCACCAAGATGATACTCGGTGATACTAAGAGAGGTTTCAATGATACCAAAGTGAGTCGTCAGTGCTACCAACTCGGGATCCAAAGAGCATCAAAACTTGATATTTATTGTTTTGGTGCCATTGACTCTCATGTCGACAATACTGACTTCAACATCCTAGGAGCATCCAAACTCGAGGAACAACTCGATGCCATCGACACTCATGTCATTGTGTCAACCTAGTCTGAGCAGACACAATTTGTATGTCAACTCATTGCCACTGATACCTTGTCAGTGGTGTCGATGTTGCACAATCAGTTTAGACCTGAAATCAAGTTAGATCCAACAATGATGACTTAAAGATGGGCAAAGACTCTATTAGACCTAAGGGAGTACGTATGAAAACACACACATCAAGGTGGTCACATTCTTAGAGAGCACAAGGAGGAGAGAGAATGAGTTGAAGGATATAGTGACAGAATAGACACTCCATGCACTTATAGAGGACAAATTCATAGTAGGGATACTGTAGATTAGGGGTTCACTAGAGGGGATCACAGAGAAATTCTCTAGGGATTTTCACATTGGTTTTCTGATGGTTAGTCTATTTTCTTCCTCATCCTTTCTTTGTATGATGATAATAATCATGCAGGGCTAAACCCCTCATACCTTAGGACTCGAGAGTAGCCTGGTATTGCATTCTATTTGAATTATGTGAATTAATAATTTGTTTCCTTTATTCTAGACGTGAATCTATGATTCTTCATCGATTCTTTATGCATGATCACCATAATCAAAGCAATAGACCACTAATTTCTTTGAGAGAGGGATTAGGAGTCAGACAAATCATATATCCACATAGCCTATATCGTGCTTTGGGAGAAGGCTTACAACTATGAAAGAATAACTTAGAAATTTTGATAATGCACCTATGTTATTTCTAAACTACCACGGGAATGGAGTTTTCTTTAGTTAGATAGTGCATTATGTTGTGGGAGCAGGTAATGCTTGCTATATGTTTTTAATCTAGAGTAAAGGGTGAATAACAATTGATAAAATAAAATTTTAATAAAATATATGTCATTGTAGAAACACTATTCCTGAGGAATCCATCCATTCTTGATCACAACCATCTTAATTTAGGTTTAATTCTTTTTTCTTTGCTAATAAACTACCAATCAACCCTTTTCTATGTCTAGCTGATTTGGTCTCTGTAAGTAATAGTTTTTGGTGAACGATTCCATGAGTTTGAGATGCGGGCCTCAAAGACCTCTATTACACGACACGTGCACTTATGTGTTACACAAATGGTTTTAGCGTGTTAAGTTTTTGGCAGCGTCTCTAGGAATAAAAAATGCCAACACCACGAATATTGTGACTGACCACTCTAGGCGATTTTTTATTATTTATTTTCAATGTTTTCTTTTGTAATTTGAAATCTTTTTTCTTTTTTCCCAACTTCCTAGTATTCTATGTTCTCACATTGATAATTGAATTCATAGGTACTAGTGTATGGTTCACACTCAGACCATGAACTAGTAGAGAGTCTGCTCCACTGAGTGTAGATCAAGAGGAGATCATGCACAAGGTACGCAACTTTTGATCTTTGTCTAAGAAACTCATTCAAATTCCCATACTATAGGCAGGGCAAGAACATACAACATACATGGAAGAGATTGGTGATGATAATGTGGAGGACTTTCCTAAGGAACTGACAGATTGGGAAACGATAAAGGAATATTTAGTGACATCTTAGCTAACACCAATAAAACGCTAGGCAGTCAACATTGGCATCAATAAAATTGACCAAGGACTGGTATCACTAATAAAGTCTCAATCTTTTCATTGGTACACCATGGAGGATCCAATAGCACATATGAACAACTTTGTGGAGAACCGTTACATGCTCAAACTTGATAGAGTTCCAACCACAATTATTTATTTGAAGCTCTTTTCATACTCATTATCAGATAAAGCTAAGGCATGGTTCCTTAACCTCCTGCTAGAGTCAATTGAGACTTGGGATGAGATCATCAATGCCTTCTTCGAGAGATATTTTCCATCATAGAATACAAATGAATTCGTGGATAAAAACTACAATTTCAAATATGATGCAGAAGAATCTTATTCAAAAGCATGGGAGAGCTTTCAGAACATGCTTAGAAAAGTCCCTCATCATGGGATTGATTTATTCAGCCAAGAAGAGACATTTTATTATGACATACATAAAGGAAAGAGGACTACTCTTGATAATGAAGGGGTTGGATTCTTCCTTAAAAACAAGGTTACAATTTGTCATGAGATCTTGAAGAACATGGTTAAGAACCAATCCTGGGGGGAGGAGCGAGAAGCACAAACACAGTCAAAATTTCTATGAAATCAAGGGAAATCACAAAATTAAAAGCTCAAATGGATAGACTTAGAAGGAAGCTTGATCAGAAATATAGATCTTCATGTGGAGGTGAAGAGGAGGAGTGCATGTACTAGTGATAGCAAAATAAAACGGGTAGCAATGCATATTCATGGCGTCAGGATGCTAAATTTTCTTAGAAGGATCCCAACAATTTTCAGCAGGACCCATCACAAGCACAAGAACCCAAATAGTACCAGGGCAACACTTCACAATAGTATCAGCAACACATGGGTCCTGATAAGATGGACATGATAGAAGATATGCTGGGAAAACTCATGAGGCAAAATGAAGCTTATCTAGACTAATCAAAATGGGAACAACAGAATCAAGGGGATCAAATTTGCAACATAGAAAATCAAATTTTACAACTAGCAGCAAATATGGCAACAATAAAGAAGGCCACTCCATAGGGATTTCTTGGGAACACAAAGACAAATCACTAACATCATCAAGTAAACTATGTCTCTATTTCCAAAAAGATAGAGAATGCTATTGTGGAGACACCAATACAATACACTCCAAATTCTAATGTGTTTATGTGACATGTTTCATTTCCCAATAGTCTGTGGAAAAACTGGGGGGGGGATATAGAACTTGGGTTAATTATTCACACACACACACCTCAATCAATATAGTTTTTATAAAAAATGACAATGATACTTCATCTGCACTAGCTTTGTAAGACAAAGAATTTCAAGGTTCCACCATTGCTATATTCACTCTCCCAGTTCCAGAGGAGGTGCCCGCACAACAAGAACATGTGAAGGTTCTACTCCATAAAGAAGTCAATGTCAACAAGAAAGCACCCACAATCGTGAAGGAGCAGCCACAGGTCACCCCATTGACATGAGATGTGCCATATCCCATCCTAGGGGTGGCATTGATGCAAGCTTATGGAATGATACCCCTAATGTGTCATACATTCCTCCACACAAGTGCATACAGAACCCACACTTGTGATTCCTAGATAGTCTAAAGTCAGGAAAGAAGGGTAAGAAATTCAAGGAATTTCTAGACATCTTCCAAAAGCTCCACATCGTCATCCCTCTTGTGGAAGTAAGAGAATAGATATGGACATATGGAAGATTTTAGAAGGATATCATCAACAAGAAAAGACGACTAAAAGATACAGATGTTGTGCATGTTGATGAAGTGGTCAGTTCTTTGATCCAGAGAAGGCTTTCGAAAAAGAAGGAAGACCTAAGATGTTTCTACATACCTTGTTCTATTAGCAACACACACTTTAAACAAGCACTATGTGACTCTGGGGTGAACATAAATCTTATGCCTCTCTCTACTTCTGAAATGTGAGATTGAAGAAACCAACAAAGACTTCCATGGCTATCTAGTTGGCGAGTGGATCAATTGTTAGGCCTTATGGGATATGTGAGGATGTTTTAGTTAAAGTTGACAAATTTATCTATTCTGTTGACTTTGTGGTCATGGACATGCAAGAGAATTGAGGGTCCAAGATGTTTTCAAGAAGTTCGTTACAAGCTACGCCGGATGTGATCATTTCCATGGGTAGAGGGTACTTGAAACTACAAATAGATTATGACAGAGTGGAGTTTAGATTGCCAAATTATTCTTTACCACCATTATGTGACAACCCAGGATGAAGGTAAGCAACTTCTCGAGCTTAAGATATTAATCAAGGGATCTTATGGGAGGCAAACCACTTTAAAATCTATTTATTTTAAGTCATCTCTTTTGTTACAATTCATATTTTTATAATAGTTGTTTATTTGATCTAATGGGAAAAAGGTGCCTTGATATATTTTGTGTGGTGTGCAGAATTTCACAGTGTTGGTACTATTAACGCCACTTTCAGTACCACCAACCCATGAACCAAAATCACAAGGATTTCTAGAAATTTCAGTCACAAACAGGCAGGCCGATGGCACCGAAGCCTTATCATCTAGAGACTTTGTGAGAATCATTCATCTTGATACTATTGATTCCACAATCTATAGCACTGAAATATTTAGAGAAGAAATCATAGAGATATAAGAAAAATCATTGATACCACCAAAAGGCTGCTTGGTGGTACCAAATCATTAAGCTCACAGAAGACAAAGGACAACATAACTCAGTACACAACCACATATGTCGCTAGCATCAAAAAATTTAGTCGAAGCCCTCCACCTCCAGGAGATTTTTTCTTCATGGTGGGCATGTAGGAGACTTTTCCAGATGTCCTCATCCACATACATGCAACAAACCCTCCTCAGTTCACTGACACATTCTACCCACCTGACCCACAAATGGTGTTAGGAACATTCCACCCACCACCACCATTTTGAGTATTGATTACCCCTATCCCACCTCTTAGTTTTATTTTTGACTATGAGGACGTGGTCAATTTCAATCTTAGGGGGTGATGGAACATATTTCTCTTACATTATTTTCTATCTCATTTAGTATTTCTTGTTTCCAAATGTGGGATCCACAATCTATCTAGTGTAATCATGGAGCTTAGTTTTCATGATTGCATCGTATTATTAGAAAAAATGTGCTTCATACTCTTGCAATGAATCTAAAAAGAAAAAAATCATTAAAATTAAAAAGTTGTTGCTTGAATGCTCATTCTTTTAAGATTATTTCTGAAGTCTAAGACAACACCAACTTGAGGAAGTATTTAAGTTAGTCATCTTGAGGATATCTTATACGAATGAAAATCTTATGTACCAAAGGCTTGTGTATGATGAAAAATCTTGAACGTAAACCAACCAAACAAGTAACAAGATCTTAAATGGGAATTTTGTAATATTCTCTAAGGTCACCCTATACACAGGTTTATAGGAGAGGGCTATATCATAGTTAAGAAAAGCATCATCTCTTAGTCATGTGAGTTCATCCATCCTTCATGCAATTTCATTCACCACCATAAGATAATCAAGTAAATCCAAATTGTTTTCCTCTTGAATTCATTACATGGCATAATAAGTAGGATGTTAGTTCGTTCTTTCCAAGTGTACTAGAAAAAAAATGTTCATGTCCATTTTGTTTAGTTGAGAAATTGTATATTCATACCACTTACATATAGATTGCATTTTCCTTTGCATCATTTTGCATAATGTGTAGCATGTATACATTTAGCTTTCTTCATAAATAAAGAGTGAAAAGGAGCTACATTCATATTCCTCAAATGAAAAAAAATAATTTGTAGTGGAATAGAGGCCCAAGCATGAATCATCAATCATGCTTAGAAAAAGGAAAAGAGGTCAAAAAGTTTTTGGATAAGAAAATGGAATTGAAAAAAAAAGAAATAATGGGAGGAGGAAATGAATTTCATGAACCCAGTCTGAATTTTTCTAAGGAGAAAGTGAAAATAGCTTACATGTGCACGTCCTTCCACCCATACTAATATTTGGGATGTGAAATCCAGTGCATTCATTATCCCATGATAATAGTAGGCATTGGGATTCATGCATCTTCAATCCCTCTGATATGTTGGTGCATCATCATTTATTCCATATATGCATAAAGAATTTGAATTTTATTGATGAATCTTGTTTCATAGCCACCTATACCATTTCCATCCATTGACCTCCACTATAGGCCACATATGTGATTAATCCCCTCATCCATTTCTATACGGGGAACTGCTTCCAACATAGTTTTTTAGGTATATCAG
This sequence comes from Alisma plantago-aquatica, assembly GCA_963693085.1. Taxonomy (NCBI): domain Eukaryota; kingdom Viridiplantae; phylum Streptophyta; class Magnoliopsida; order Alismatales; family Alismataceae; genus Alisma; species Alisma plantago-aquatica. The sequence goes on along the minus strand of OY856410.1, from coordinate 212,977,961 downwards.
AGAAACCTAGATAGGGAAATTACATGGGGCATCAAGAGTATGCCCTATTTGTAGGGAAATACGACATCAGATAGATAGCAGAACCAAAAAAATTTACTGACATATTTCCCATTAACCAACAGATCATGTCAATAACTATGCAATGGAAAGGATGGTTTCAAGAAGATATACCTGATCTTGGAGCAAGTCCAACAACAATCCTCGTCGATGTAGATGTACACTTTGTCTTGGATGGTGTCTGTGCAGCTCCTAGTTTCACTAGGACTCATCTGACTGCTCCTCCACGAATTGCAGACCCAAACATTGTTGTCTATAGTAGCTCCTCTCGTCATGGACTACTGGTTGACATCTCCTCCTTAGAGATGGGAAAAGGCTACCTATCCTTTAGAGAAGTTCACAGACCAACCAGAACTCCTATCGTCCTTCTAGAATGGACAGGAAGGAGTTGTCCCTCCTGTTGGTGGATTAGTCACCAACCATCTCTCCACAACAATGACCCTCAATTGTTTCTCTCCCTTACTGTCCCTCCCTAGTCAGGTAGGACTTTCTTGGGCTCTCTTGGTTACCACATCTAGAGAGGACAAAAATTATTAGAGCAATTAATTCTCAATTGTCTTTGTTGAACTCTGGGAAGCCCTCAGTACCCCTCTATTTATAGGTGGGGTTAGGGCTAGGGTTCCCAGCCTGTTTAGGAGTGGAAGGGACCAGAAGATCTCAAATTTTTGCAATAATTCTGGAAACTTCACAACCTACGATAGATGAAACGGTCATATAGAAACCCATACAGTCATATGGAATTTGAGACGGTCATTTTTCAATTTCCCAAATTTGTAAATGTTTTGACAATTCAATTTTGATTGATACATAGCATGTTGTCAGCACCCATCCTTGATGCAATCAAATTGCCCCCCCAGAAACGGTAATTTTGTGCTTGTGAGATGGGCATCTCACACCACCTGAGACAGTCATCTCACACAAGAGAGATAGGAATCTCACAGGCCAGGTCCGATTGAATTCCAACCAATGCATAATATAATCAGACTGACACTCCAAATGATTGTCTCAACACTTGAAGTGATCATTTGGCAGTCCAGTCAGCTGATTTGTGGCATGAACTGAACACCTAATCACTTTAGTAATAAATCCAATCACCATTCAAGACATTTATGTCATTCAATAATATCATTCTCTAGATATTTATTATGTAATTTCATTCAATAATATCATTTTGTGGATATTTATTATGTTATTTCTTTATCTCAAAAACTGAATAAATAGAATAAATTGGAAGCTTGCCATTAAAAATAATCAAATCATTTACAAGTTATGCAGTTACAATCATCATGTGATTGGATCTATGGGCATATACACCAATATACTCTCACTTTCACTTAGAAACAATTACCCAAGAATCTTTTTCCGAGTGACCTAACATGACCATCATGCTTCTGCAGCAAAAGTGCCTTTATCAATGGGTCAGAAACATTGTTCTCAGTGGGTATTCTATAAATCTTTACATCTCCTCGTTGTATGATCTCTCGTATGAGATGATATCGCCTTTGTATATGCTTTGAGCACTGATGCAATCTGGGTTCCTTAGCTTGTGCAATAGCTCCATTATTGTCACAATATAGCTCAATTGTGTCGTTGATGCTTGAAACAACCCCAAGTTCTAAAATGAACTTATAGATTCATACAACCTCGTTTTCTACATTAGATGCATCAATATACTTGACCTCTATTGTAGAATCAACAACTGTCTCTTGCTTGGAACTCTTCCAGCTTACAGATCCATTATTTAGGAAAACCACAAATCCTAATTGTGATTTATAATCATCTTTGTTAGTTTGGAAGCTTGCATCAATGTAACCTTTTACCACCAACTCTTCCTCTTAGATATAGACCAAGAAATGATCCTTAGTCTTTCTCAAGTACTTGAGGATGTTCCTCATGGCTGTCTAGTGAGCTTCACCTGCATGTGACTGGTATCTTCTCATCATGCTCAAAGCATATGAGATATCTAGACGAGTGCACAAAATCACATACATGATGGATCCAATTGACGTTGCATATGGAGTCATACTCATGCGCTCCCTTTCTTCACAAGAATGGGGACATTGAACTTTATAGATGGTAACTCCATGTAGAATGGGTTGGTTTCCTCTCTTTGAGTTCTCCATGTAGAACCACTTCAACACTTTGTCAATATATGTGCTTTGACTTAGTCTGTGACACCCATTGTCACACAAACACAAGCCACAAGATTAAAACAAAACTCTACAATAGATTACTAAAGAACACTAAAAATTAAAACCAATTACAACAATAACAAACATCAAGAAACTTATTACATCAGGGTAAAAAAAACTTGCCATTTGAAATATATATCATAAATCAGCATTATTTACAACATATCCATACAAGACTACCTGTCATATGTGATATTTCTTCATTTACATAAACATGTACAACAACCAACTATATACAACAAGGGTGCATAAACCAAAAATGCATATCGATAACACCGTCGAGGAACATACACAAATCCCCCAACACCTGAGTGTTAGGGATGACTCTAGGAATCTAACAACAAAAAGACTAGCAATACTTCCAACCTTATCAGCTACTGCCCTTCTTGTTACAACTCTGCCTCAACTGCACGATCTCTACCTCCTCGTGTACGTCCACATAAAAGATGTGGAGAATCGATAGGGTGAGATTCCAAATCTCAGTGGGAGACATAAATCTCCATCAATGCTATTATTAACATAGGTAAGATAAATGAAGAACAAAAGTAAATCTATAATTACAATAAGCAGATTCAACTAATGACATCAGCAGGGCAGTTATTATCATTTAACAATTCTAAAGGAATACGAAGAACATGTATATTCTCTACCAACTAACATGTACCAAAGCAAGGCAAGGCTACAACTAATGTTCTCGTATTTTATCCTAACCAAGTGTACTACATGTCTGGATACATATTTTATTATGCCCCAAGGATTTGATTCATACTACCCAAATTCAATCGACCACTACTAAGTTGAAAGCATACAATGTCTATGGGAGAGTCAAAAAACCTCATGGTCAGTACATGAGTACATAACACAGACATATCATTCAACTGCAACATGTGACATATAGTCAAACATTGAAAGTCCTAGCCCACCTCGGTACATGTCACGACGCTAGTGAAATTGAGCTACGGCCTACAGCCGCACTCATACCAGGGTATGGCCTGCAACCAATCCTATGAAACCTCATAAACATCACTGAGCTACAGCCCACAACTACACTCATACCAGGGTATGGCCCACAACCAATCTTGTGAATGCATATACTCGACAATATATAACTCCAAGCTTCATCTAAGGGAAAGCCTATTTCACCATCCTGCAAGTGCTGACATTGAGATGGATCTATGGAACAAGGCAGACCTACATGATCATATTCAACTTGATTAGTTAAGTCTATTTAAATGCCTTTTAACATCAATCAAGTTACAACATTTAACAAACTCTACAAAAATAAGGGTATCATGCACTTTAGAAGATATATATGTATAAGGAATGAACTTGTTACACTATCACCACATGATGCTTGTATCATTGCCATTCACCACATCATCAATACCAAAGTCATCTACTATGGGATATCAATCCCTCAAGTCATAATTCTTGTAGCACAAATGTTTGAGCATGCCTCTTGAAGGCTCATACAACTTGTATCATGTTTAATCACCATAGAATACACTAGATATGATTACCAAGATCATAACACCTTCATGGTTGGAATTTGATAAGAAAGAGAGAGAGATAACCACAAAACATCATAATCCTTTCATGATAGAGAAAATAAGCAAGATCATTGTTCATTATTAGGGTTAGGGTTTTTTCCTAGTTGATTAGAGTTTACAAGACTAGGTTCAACCATCAACCTTATAACCATCACCCTCCATCATCTTGGAGTGTATAGGGATTAGAAAACATTATTAGAGTAGATTAGATAACATTCTAAACAACATTGTATATGCCTTGTGTATCATTCATATATGAATATGATTAAGTGTTCACATATGCTTCTCATCCACCTACCATCACCCTATATTGACCACATAACCACATAGGTCATGACCACCCATCATGGTCCATGTCATGACCGTGACACTCATGTGTCTCGACCATCCACCAACATGTCACGACCTCCACCCTCTAGGTCATGTTGTGCCCAAAACACTTAGGGTTAGGGTTCCACAAAACATCTTGACCAAAGGTGTCTCAACCTCAACATGTCTCGACCAAACCTATCTCGGCCTCAAGGGTGTCTCGACCTCTACCATTTCGCGACCCAAGACCATCATGGTAGCAAACCTACACTCTAGGGTGAGTTTCAACTCAAGCAAGGCAAGAACAAGACACCAACACCAGGGGTGACTAGACCACTTAACACCTAGAAGCCTGGACCTAACACCGTTAGGTCAAACTCAACCAAAAAGAAGCATCTCAACCAAAAGCTATCAAGTTTGCAACCACTAAGAGGGAAATGTTGCGACCACACCAAGACGCACCATCTAGGTCTCAAAATAGAATTGAAACCAAGGGAAGAACCAAGGTCACCATGAAGGAAAACTCAAGCAACCGATCACCAAACCCTAAAGCATAGGTCAAGAAACCACCAAGGAAGAACCTCTTCCAAAGAAGGGAAAACCATGCTCAAGGTAACCAAGATTGAACCTAACATCTATCCAACTTCTAGGTATATGAACACCATGCATGAAAGCAATATCAAGGGCAAAACTTAGAGAAGAAACTCCACAACTCATCATCTACTAAATCGAGTACACATAGATTAGGACTTCAGATTTCTCCCAAACCAAGAAAGGTATCTTCATCAAACAAGCTCTAGAGATTACCGCTAAGTACAAGCATGATGAGGAAGCAATCTAGAGAGATAAGGCAGTAATGAAAAGCATAAAGAAGTGCAATAATAGAGTGGGTTTAGTGTTATATAACCCACCTTAAGATGATTACCACCAAGAGCTCCAAACTCCAAGATCAAGAGCTCCAAGAACACGATCTAAGGGTTGAAGAAGCTTCACCAAAAGATCCACTATTAGAAAAAAGATCACCTCAATAAGGAGAAGACACCAAGGTCAAAGCTAGACCAAGGAAAGAAGCAAATAATCTCTTGGATGAACCAAAATAGAAAGGGAGAAAGAGAGGATAAATCTTCTTCACAATTGGGTCTACCTTGTCAAAACATGGTCTATGACCCTTGTGATGAGGAGTTTCTCTCCCAAAATGACCACCATGGAAGAAACATGGTCTAGGGCTGAGAAAAGAGAGGAAGATGAAGGTAGGAGGTTAAAAGAAACTTCAACTTAGAATACAAACACTTATCAAGGATGTAAGATGAACTCGGATCACCACCACCACCATCACATGCAAGCAGAGATTGATCCCCCAAGCTCCAAGGACGAACCTCCTGGCTCTAAAAAGCTCCAAGAACAAGCAAAGAAGGAGGAAGAAGACAAATGGCCAAAAGGGTTGCAAGCAAGAAGAGATAAGGGGTTATATAGATGGAAGATGAGGGAGAGAGCAAGGGGTGAGGTGTCAACATACTAAGGGAACCAAAGGACACTTGTCCACTCAAAAGGACAACATGCAACCACTTAAGCATGACAAGAAAGACATGGTGATATACTATAGGTAGTGTCTCAAACACCATGTCAACCCACATGGTTGTGGTCATGACCCATCCATGGGGCACCATCTATGGTCATGACACCACCAACCAACATCACCTCCTGGTCGCGACAAAACACCTCCACAACAATAGGTCAGAACAACCTATGTTAGGGAAACCATCTCGACCTGAGACCACCCTAGACTACCTAGGTCATGACTTCCAACACCAAGATTAGGTGTCTCGACTGTGACACCCTCCAAAACCAACCTTGGTCACAACCCAAGGTCGAGACAACACAACCAACACCTATGGTCACGACACTCAACACTCACATCAAACCTAATCACCACCAGGTGTGATACTCCTCAACCAAGGCTCAAACAAGGCACCCTCCTCTTTCTCTTTCCTCTAGATGATGTCAAGAAAGAGAGGGAACACTCTGGAGGTGGAAAATTGCACATCAACCCCTTACATTGGGTAAATTACAAATTTTGCACCAAAACTAACACAGAAAGCGCAAACTTCATCCAAACAAACTCAAACTTGAAACTTAAGCTCTCCACAAACCCTAAATATATCTCAAAAGATTAGAGCAAGCTTCAAAGCACATGATTAAGCCAAAGCAAATAGAGTTACCCCTAGACTCAAGTTATGGGTCTTACATAGTCCAAGAAGCCTTCTTGATCTATCTATATGGATCTTTATCCCCAAGATGTAGGATGTTTCTCACAAGTATTTCATAGAGAATGTATTTACAAGCCATGTATTTACCTTTTGTAAAGTAGGGATGCCATCAATCATCAATAGTATGTCATCTACATACAATATGAGGAATACTACCATGCTCCCACTAACCTTCTTGTACAAACAAGTTTCATCTTCATTTTGAAAAAAAGACAAAATCTTTGTCTGTCTCATTAAAATGAAGATTCCATCTCTAAGATGCTTGCTTCAATCCGTAGATTGACCTTTATACCTTACAGAATTTATTTGCAAACTTTAGATTTATATAACCCTCTAGTCGTGTCATATACACATAATCAAGAAGATTCCCATTAGGTAATGTAGTTTTAACATCCATTTGCCAAATCTCATTGTCATGATAAGATGGAATAGCAAGCATGATCCTGATGGACTTAACCATGGTCACTGGAGAAAAGGTTTCATCATAGATAACACCTTAAACTTGTTTAAAACCCTTTGCAACCAATATGGCATTATAGGTTTGAACTTTTCCATCCATGTTGGTTTTCTTCTGGAAGATCCACTTGAACCCTATGGGTTTTACCCCTTCAAGTGGATCCACCAAGGTCCATAGGTATACATGGATTCCATCTCAAATCTCATGGTTTCAAGCCATTTCTCAGAGTATGATCCCTCAATAGCATCTTTATAGGTAATTGTCTCATCATCTATGACCAATTCATTACCTTCCTGGGTTACAAGATATCCATATCTCTCAGGTTCAAGGCACGTCCTATTAGATCTACGAGTTTCTTGTGTTACTTAAGGAATTTGAAATTCCACAACTACTTGTGAGTCTCTTTGTTCCTATTGTACATCTATCAGTTCAATGATCTCTTGTTGGTTGGAAACCTCTTTAAGTTCCACTTTCCTTCCACTGATTCCTTTGAAAATAAATTCCTTTGTTAGGAATACAACATTTTTGGCAACAACTATTTTGTTTCCAATTGGGTGGTATACATAGTATCCCTTTGTATCTTTGGGATATCCAACAAAAAAACATTTATCAGACTTAGGGCCAAGATTTTTAGGAAACATTTTCCTAACATAAGCTTCGCATCCCCAAATCTTCATAAAAAACACATTGGGACGTTTCCCATGTCATATCTCATATGGTGTCTTTTGAACTGACTTAGATGGTACTCGATTAAGTGTAAACATAGTGTTTTTAAGAGCATACCCCTAGAAGGAAGTTGGAAGATTAGAAAAACTCCTCATTGATTGCACCATATCTAGTAATGTGTGATTCCTTCTTTTTAACACACCATTATGATGTGGTGTTCCAGGTGGAGTCCATTGTGATATAATACCATGAGCTCGCAGAAGGTCCTCAAACTCTTGGCTCAAGTATTCTCCACCTCGATCAGAATGAAGTGCCTTAATACTTTTACCAAGTTGGTTTTGTACTTCATTCATCAACTCTCTAAACTTTTCAAGAGCTTCTTACTTACGTTTCATCAGGTAAACACAACCATACCTACTGAAATCATCAGTAAAGGTAATGAAGTACTGATACCCACCTCGAACAGTTGTTCTAAAAGGGTCACATGCATCAGTATATATGAGTCGTAATAAATCACTAGCCCACTCACTATTTCTAGTGAAGGGAGTCTTGGTCATCGTGCCCAACAAACAAGACTCACATGTCTCTATTGATTCAAAATTAAAAGAGTCCAGATAACCATCTTTATGGAGTCTAGATATGTGACTCTCATTTATGTCCCTAGATGACAATGCAAAGGTATGTTTTGTTTGAGTTGTTGTCCTTTGTTATTTACATTATATACACTTGTCTCTAGATCTATCAAGTATAGACAATAAGACATTGGGGAACTACCATAAAAGATCTCATCTTTACTAATATATTATCTTCCTTTCTTTATAGGAAACTCTAATCCGTTCTTGTCCAAACAAGATACAAATATGATGCTCATATTAATAGCAGATACGTAATAACACTTCTCTAACTCTATTACTAGCCCACTTGGTAGAGATAACTCATACATTCTAACTATGCTGGTCCCAACTCTTACACCATTTGCAACTCGCAGTTCTACCTCACCTTCCTCTAAAGGTCTACTTCTTTTCAGATCCTTCACATTTGAGTAAATGTGTGATCCACATGCAATATCTACTACCCATGATGAGGAAGTAATAAAGTTAATCTCAATAACATATATACCAGAAGTAGAGATCTCAATCCCTAGCTTCATCTTCCTAGGTTCCCTTGTCCTTCTCCTTATTTTGAGTGTAGAAGACTTGGACTTTGGCTTAGTCACAGAATGCTTATTGGCTTTGCCTTTGTCCTTGGATTTAAGTTTATCGATCATCATCACAGATATGTCCATCTTCATTTGTGCTTTGACACTTATCAAAATATCAAGCAACTCTCACAGTAGTCTAGCCATGTTACTCAAGTGATAACACCCAATAAACTAGCTATATGATTTAGGCAACGATTGTAAAATCATATCCGTGGAAAACTCTTAACCTAAGGAAATCCCAATCTTTCTAGATGCTTCATATGCCCAATCATATTGAGAACATGAGGCTCTACTGGTTCTCCCTCTATCATTTTGCACTCAAATTTCACCTTAGAGACATTATAACTTTCATGCTTATCATGTTATTTATGCAACTCATAGTTCATACAACCCATCATAAGGTTCTTGATGTTCATAACATCATTGGCATGCTTCGAAGAAACATCCATGTCAGTCTTAGGCTAATTTGGATTGGATACTGGCACTGGTGTTTCACGAATATGAAGAACACTTCTCAAGGTCCATAACCAATTATGGAAATAAATCTCATTTAATTCATCCAATTGCGATGATTGAGTGTTTTCCATTTGATTCTATAAGAGAAAAATTGCATTTGTGAAAAACCATTTTTGATTTGATTTGATTTGATTCAAAATTTTGATATTAATTAGGTATTTAATTAACTATCGCTCCCACTATTTTATTCAAATTGATAGCCCTCCATATCAATTCGGAATACTATAACGTACAATATTCTACTGGGCCAAGATCCTAATTTTGTCAAAATCATGAGCCATCTAGGGTTGTCACCCACAACTTGATTCTATCAGGTTGGAAACTTTTTCCAATTGCATCTTATGCAAATCTTGATAGATGACACACATAACTCTTTGTCATTGATCATTTGTATGCTTCTAGGTTCTTAATCCAATTAAGATCACCTAGTTAAGCTTGACCCATAATCCAACACAATAGGCTATGCACCCTTCTAGGGTAGACACACATGTCTACCGTCACACTTCCACGAGATAGACGACACACCACACCAATGCATGCCTACACTTAGTTGTTCAAGCTTTTCATGTGTGCTGCTTATGGAAAGCATCTAAAAATTAATATTTTAATTGAGGGAGTTTGTCTGAATACATATACATTAACCAATCACCACATATATATAGTATGTATCTTATACATGCTATAACCCACAAAGAAAACATGCAATAAATAAAAAGTGGTGGTTATGGCCAGCCTAAAGTAATTTCTTACAGCCACAATTATCACAATATAGGTCTACATCATATGCAAAAACATGTTGATGAAGATTTCTTCTTGCCAATCTGGGTTGACTGGTTCAACCTTTGAATTGGTTGGCTCTCCTCTCGGTCATTCGCTTGGTCACCTCCAGCCGGTCATCTAGATCCTCCAAACAACCAGTTGGTCATCATGTACCCAATCGTTTGGCTCCTCCAAATAGTCATCTCGTCTGACCCTTTGGGATCCTGGTCATCTCGCCAGCTGGTCATCTCGATCCTACCAGACAATCATCTTGGCCCTACCAGTAGGTCATCTTGGCACCTCCGTGTGGTCATCATCTTTCTTCTTTGTCAAAACAAGACAGTAAACTATCCTACTTTTACATATTATTGAGAAACCTCGAGTTACATCTGAGGGGATCAAAGGTAGAAGAGAATAATACATTTACATTGGGAAGATAAAAGAGAGGCTCAGTTCATGGACCGAGATAAATAGGATTAACAAACCACACAACCATTCACATATAATATGGGCTATTGGCCATAACCATGCTACACATCCACCATCAAAACTCATTTTTAGGGTGACGTGTGTAAATTGCATATATCACACACACACACACACACATATATATATATATATATATATATATATATATTCATTTAGGTTATTATCTGGTGATTCATGAAACGTGCACATCAACTAGTTTGAATATTCATATCGTATGCAATAAACAAACTTGATAAAACAAAAAATCCAATCATATTGATTATTCCAAAACATTATTAATTGGCGTAGATCTGATACCACGGTAGGGAAATACGACATTAGTTAGGCAGCGGAAACAAAAATTTTACTGACATATTTTTCATTAACTATTAGATTGTGTCAATAATTATGCATTGGAAAGGATGATATACTTGGTCGTGGAGTAAGTCCATCGACAATCCTCATTTATGTAGATGCACACTCTATCTTGGATGGTGTCTGTTCATCTCCTAGTTGCACTGGGATCCATCTAACTGCTCCTCCACAAATAGTAGACCCAAACATCATCATTTGTAGCAACTCCTCTCATCACAGACTGTTGGTTGACGTTGTCCTCCTTGGGGATGGGAAAAGGCCACCTCACATCTAGAGAAGTCCGCACATACCAAAAAGGACTCTTTCTATCCTTCTAGAATGGACAGGAAGGAGGTGTCCCTCCCATTGGTGTACTAGTCACCAACCTGCTCTCCCACAACAATGACCCTCAATTATTTCTCTCCCTTGATATCCCTCCCTAGTCGGGTAGGACTTGCTTGGTCTCTCTTGGTTACCACAACTAGAGAGGACAACAATTGTCAGAGAAACTGATTCTCAATTATTTGTGTTGTACTCTAGGAAGCCTCCAGTACCCCTGCATTTATAGGTGAGGTTAGGGCCGGGGTTCCCAGTCTGTGCAGGAGTGGAAGGGACCAGAAGATCTCAAACTTTTGCAACAATTCTAGAAACTTCGTAGCATGTGACAACCAAAATGGCCGTATAGAAACCTAAATAGTTGTCTGGTATGTGAGATGGTCGTCTCGCACTGTGAGATGGTCATTTTCTCAATTTTTTACATGTTTCGGCAATCCAATTTTGATTGATACATAACATGACATCAACATCAATCCTTGATGCAATGAAATTTCACCCTCAAAATGGCCATTTGGTACATGTCAGACTAGCATCTCACACCACCTGAGACGGTCATCTTGCAGGCTAGGTCTAGTTGAATTCCAACCAATGCACAATACAATCAACCTGACACTCCAAATGACTGTCTCAACACTTGAACTGATCATTTGGTAGTCTAGTCAGTTGATTTGTTGTGTGAATTGAAACCAAAAAACTTTAGTAATCAACCCAATCATCATTCAAGATCAAACTCCTCTTCTAGATGAGTTCCTATGTGTTTGACCCTACAGGTCCCATATTACATTGGCAGTGAATGTCCATAACAACTTATGACATTACAAGTAATGAGTGGTGTCTAGTCACACATCATTTCTATCCATGTAAATGGAAAGTTGGAGAAAAACTTCAACCTACAATATGTGTATGGTGTTATAGTGTTTGTATGACTCCTTTGTCACTGATATCTAGATTGAACTCGAGGCATGGATATGTCATCCTCTTCAGCATTCAATCTATGTTTCTTGCTATAGCAGACTGCATGAGATATGTGTAAGCTCAATATCATATATTGACTGACACATACATGGCCAAGTATTTCTCAATGTATCTAACTCAAGTGGTCTTGGATATTATACTCCCATAGGAAGGACAAATCTCATCTCTATCACTCATAGTTAGTCCCCATGTGTTACTGTCACCCAATCATCACCTTTATAACAACCCATGTTTTTGGATTGCGTTTGATGATGTCAAAGCATATAGAACGACATGTGATGAGTGTAGTGATTTTAGGTCTAAGAACCAAAAACACCATCATCACTATAAGTCATGATTCTGACTTACCTAGTTAAGCTTTCCATGAATCACTCTTATGATGGGTCTATCCGATACACTGTTCTCTAACATGTATCTGTGTGCTTGGTTTGATATCACCATTGACAAGCCTTAAACGTGGGTCCAATAATGAAGACATGCCTAGGTCATCAGACTTTTGAAATTTATAATACCCAAATGTTTAAGACTCTTGCAACTAGCACATGGTCAAAGTAGTTCGGGGTCAAACACAGGGATAGGAAGAATGGCACTTCAAAACTCAAGTTTCACTTGTCTAAGCACATCGAAAGGTCGAAGGATGAGGTTTGATAAAATGAAGAGAAACATAAAGAATCAAACAAAAAGCCTATCTCCAAGGGGAGTTACCAGGAGAATAAAGATTTTACGGGTTTAGCAGTTTTGTAGGGGTTTTGTATATAGGAAACTGAGGAGATAAAACTATCATCGAGGTAAGACATGAAGGAGGAAAACTTGAGCATAGAAAGCAACAATGGAGTACATCCTGCACCTTCTTCTCTCAAAGATGGTGCATCTAGCTATGTACTAATTCCCTTTCTCAAGGGTACTGGGGATAGGCTAGAGTGGAAAGATATGCTAGGACAGTCCCGATTCTGGGTACTCTCATACACCCGAATCAGACCAAACTCTAGAGTTTGTAACATCCCTCTCTCAAAGGAGTCCAAACGAGAAACACAATCCGATAGCTAGTCAAAAGCATGATCCAAATAGAAGATACTAGAGCTCAGATGCTACAAAGAAATCATCCAAAAAAAGGAACCATACACAGAACAACATGAGATAAATTCCACAGTTTCCATAAGCAAAAAGAGGTAAAAAGGTTTATTTACAATGCAATAGTAAATGAAAGTAAATTTATGAAAAAGGGAAGATAGATATCGACCTCCTTGATGTAGGAGGTCAATATACATAACAGTGGACCCCTAAGGTAGGGCTAACCCAGTACTGGGTAAGAGCGCTATCGGGATACGCCCATGTCGGGTTCTTGACCGTGTCAGGTCGTAAATCATGACGGGTACAGGCTATATCGGGAGAGGACTCCCTACCCAATATTGCCATGTCGAGCAACTGGCCGTGTCGGGCCGCAGTTGTAACGGGTAGACCATATCGAGTTGGGTATCGTGTCATGTTAGGACATGTGTCAGGTTAGCTTTATCTTAGGTTATCAGTTCCTCATGTCGGGTATGGATGGGCGAGCCATCTCAGGTTGAAGCCCAACTAGAGACCCAACACGCTTGAAGTAGCCTCGAAGGTTGTGTCGTGCTGTTGCTGCTACCGGGTCAAGTTCTAAGTGAACTCCTCCCGCCCCTCTCGGGTTGGGGGTGTGCTCACCTAGTATCGCTCGGTAGGCCTTGGGAACTCCACACACAGCTCATGTTCTCTAAGAGTTAGCTCTCGTAGGGTTCCGACCCCACTCCCATCAGAGTCCTATAGCTGCTATTTATAGTCAGCGGGATGGTGGGAGATGCAGCTCTCATTGGGGCATGTCTCCTTCATCTGCTCTGTTTTCATGGCTGTAGGAGAGGGTCGACACGTCTGTCGCTCGACACGGCTGGCGGGGGCCGTCTCATGCCAGATTGTGAGTAAATCATGCAAGGCAGTATCGGGTAAAGATTCTGGCAGGTTGCTGCACCAAGGGGTGGCCGTGTCGCACGATCGGCTCCATCGGCCGACGGACCATGGCGGGCAAGGCTCCATGTTGGGTAATGGCTTGCAGTCCGTCAGGGCTCCCGCGTGACACACCCACGTCGGGTTGCTGCAATATTGGGCAGTGACCGTGACGGGTAAAGGGCGTATCACTTTGCCATTTTGATGGGCCGAGATGGGCCCACTAGCGTTCTTTTGGTGGGAAAATAAGAGAAACTCTGCAAAAGATAGAAAATGTTATCAGGAGCATAGTGAGCATTATATCTATACAATAGATAAGATAAAACAGAGAGGAAGTCACGTTTGGAGGCAGTTTTGAAGGTGAAATATAAGCTCTAGCAGCCATAAAATGGGTGTTATCAACTCCCCCAAACTTAGCATTTTGATTGTCCTCAATCAATCTGTACTTATTTGAAAACTTCATTTGTGGTACTCTTCAAAACCTGGCGTAGTCTTTGGACAAGGGGTTAAGTGAATTTTTGAGATTTTCTGAGGAAAATTACATCTCACTATGAGCAATGGACTTTATTTTTCCTGCCGTATTTAAGCAAAAATTTTCTCTTCAGCTTTGGCGAGACTTTGGTGCATGATTTTGAAGTTAGCTTTCACACTAAACTGCTTGGGGGTAGAAAGTGGGGCTTTTGGGAAACCTTAAGGCTTTTTGGGGTTTTTCCTTGATTCCCATTGGTCCATCTAGGTACGGGTCCATTAACGGGCAAGTGGTCCCTACAGTCCAAGCCAGTTGGATTTAGAACAGTGATTTCACATCCTACGTACCACTGTCCCGGATCTACCATGCCTAAAGATGGGTACTTTTGGGAAGACAAGTGTTTTTTATTAGGGCACAACTCTCATGCTTTTATTCACTCTCATAAGGCTTTCCTCTCCTTTTTTTGGGATTTGATGGGTAGGGAAAAGAAAAATAGTTTACTATTTGGGCAACTTTTTCCTTCACATGCACATCTCTTAGCTTTTGCAAGATTATTTTTCAAAGCTACCATAGAAAAGTTATAGCCTTTGTCATTTAAGACTGCGTTTTCAAAAGAGCATAACAAAAATGTGCACCGCCTTAGATACAGAGAGAACAGACTGGAAGAAGTTGTACCAAATATTTACTATAGAGTGATTTATATAATTTTTGAGAAACAGGAAGGCAGGTAGTTGTGTATGTATTGCTTTTTATAAATGATATATACATGTATATATAGAGTATGGTAAGAAAAGGAAAAGGGCAAAAAGGGAAAAAATTTAGAGTACCTCCCTCACTGGTGCTATGGAGTACGCCCCCCCCCCCCCCAAAAAAAAAAAAACTTACCCCACACTTTGTCCCAGAGTTGTGAGATAAGTAGGAAAGGATAGGCATAGACCAGTGAGGGTTCAGTAGATGCGCGCACCCTCAGAAGATAAGAGATCCATGACATATTCTCCCCGTTGGCTGTGGTAGACAAGGTTTTGGAGGTTATCTTGCGTCTTCTTCAGGGATACTGTGTTTTAGATCCAGTGCAACACGTAGACACCACAGTCATTTGATAACAAAACTTGTTGTGGACTGCGGTGATAGTATTGGAGTTTGTACCACTTGTCCATGAGTCTTCAAGATAAGGCTAGATTAGAGATGCCACCTTGGAGTAATATTTTCTTACTATCCACTTGAGGGATGTTGTCGTCGTAGATGTACACTCTGTCAGATAGTCGATGTTGGCGTCAGAGCTGTTGTAGAAGCAACTGGTGCGTGGATGGGTATACATCATCAGAAGCATCCAGTGGTTGTCGTGCAACATAGGTAGGAAGATGACGTGCGGCAAACACTTCTTTACTTGGAGCTGAAATAGCTGGCATACTCCTGTTTCATCAGCAAGGCACAAGTCATTGAACAACATCGAATGGGCAATGTAAGCATGTTCAGTCTTCTTTTGTAGGATGGGGATGTAAGTTGATGCCACCATCATTGCTAGACATCCTCCTACCTTGACTAAGTCCCACAGATCGTCGAGGGGGACTACTGCATTGTCTTTTTCATATATGACATCTACGGTGTTGGAATTAGTGAGTCAAAGAAGAATTTCATTGACATGTTCCTGAGATAGAGAAGTGCACACAGAACGGTTGAAATTGCTAATTAGAGATTCATTGATGGCAGGCGAAGCAGACTCACTGTCAGTGGTGTCGCCTTTAGGGGCGAGTGTGGTTCGCAGGTGTTTTATCTCTTTGCCTATCATGTATACATCAGAAGTGCCCTTGACTTCATTCCTTGGAGGACTGTCGGGTTAAGAAGAATCGGAGTCAACATCAAAACCACCGTCTATCTCCAACAGCTCCTCTAGAAGCTCTACATCTTGGAAATAGCACTTGTCCTTGATCATCAACAATGTGTATATACTCCTAAGTTGATAAAAGTCTTGATCCTAGAGCTGCCTTATGTATCTAAAGATGTTTTGCAGCTCCATGGCACGCAGGACGATGAAGGCACTATTTTTGCTCCCCGGGTCTTCTTGAACTGGGAAGTCTATGATGCAATAGAAGTTCCAGACGCCATTGTGGCATTGGACTCCTTGCTTGATGACTCGGTGAAGGCACAGAGGAAGAAGTTTTATGTGCTTATCTTCGAGGCGTACGAAGATGTTCCCTCTGTGGGGGACCTCCGCAGTGCAGCAATTGAGTAGTGTGACGTCGTGCGGAGGTCTGCCACACAGAGGAACCATTGCTTCCTGAGCTTGTAGGGGGCTAGCACCAGGCCTGGGTTGTTCTCTTCGATGTGTTGTAGCATATCGACCACCTGCCCTACGTCGTATGCCCCTACTAGTAGTCTTCTTGCCAAAGCCAGGGTGGCATTGTAGATCGGCTGTCGGCCCATCCTGATGGAAATATTTTTGAGCATTGCGCCTTCTAGGACCATGAATACAATCTTCCCTATGACGGCTTCTGAGCGGAACATGCCTTGGAGTGCTCTACGTTGTATTGAGAAGCACCCGTCACTCCAGACGATGGCTTCTTCTTCTTCCTGTGGCCTCAGGACCATGTTCAATAGTTGTTGGTCCCAGATCGATAGGTAGCCGAGGGCACACCTATCAAAACCGGCCATCTCGAAGACAAGGATCTCTGGCAACACAAAAAATGCATCTGCTGTTGAAGTCCTTGCCCTAGGGGGTTGCTCATCAATTGAGATATACATATCCCCCCTTCTCCCTCAGATTCTTTAGAGGAACCCTCTGTTTTACCTATAGATATTTCTTCTTTGTCTTAAATTGGGTCTAGAGGGGTGAGGGAACAGATGTGTCGACACTACAGGCACTCTCTTGTCATGCGGGAGTCCCGTCGGTGGTTTTATTTGTTGTCTCTTCCTCAGGCATTGTGGAAGGCCCACTAGAGGTGGATGACGATGACAAACCAGAGGAGTATGATGATGATGGTGGTGGAGAGCTGGAGGATGGCGGTGATGGTGATCTTCTGGGATGCCTTGAGAGGTGGTGGCCATCCCTCTCATCCAGCCTCTGCTCGATACATTGGAGAATCACCTACATCATGTTGTTCAGTGCTTCTAGTTGGTCGGGAATACCAACTAGAGACATTAGCTGGCGCTCCTGCTCATTCAGCCTCCTCTGGAAGACATGAAACTTGCGGCTCAAGGAAGAAAATGTAGCAGTATGGTTGCTTGTTACCTCCCGCAAGTTGTCAAACTCGAAGCCAAAGGCCTGTCCCAATGAGGAGGGGACCGCCACTGATCGGCTTCGGCTCCATGACACGCTCCTCGCGTTGGCGGCGCAGCCCAGTGAATAAGCATCATCTATTGGTGTCGAGTCCACTTGTACAATCTGCGAGGGTGTGGCCTTCAGATGGGGTGTTGGCACCCTTGTGGTTGCCTCCGTCACTTCAGCTTGAGGTCATGGAGAAGGTTGCGGAGTAGGCGGATGCTGGTCAGCCATATGACTCACAACTTCCTCTTCCATGGCGATCACCGACGTAGATGGTGGTGTTGTCGACGTTGGCAGTATGACCCTGAGTTCTACCTCTAAGAGCTTAGAGAATGTCTCATCACTGTTGTGGGAGGCGTCCGACTGCACCAATGCCTCTGTCATTTCCGACAGGGCTAAAGCTTCAGGTGTTGCGGCTATTTCATCTGCCGCAGCGGCCTCCGGGGCGATGATCGTTGTAGCAGTCCCGGTGGTGTCGAAGTTCTCCCCGATGGTCGACACTTCTTCTGTAGATGTGTCGGGCATTGTTGTGGTTGTCGTGGCTGGTTCGGTGGTGGCAACAATGACCATTAGAGTGACGGCTGCTAGATGTGTGGTGATGACAGTCACCTCAGCGGTGGTGGTGACAGGCAAGTCTTCAATGATCACCGTTGATGATTTGTCCCGCCGAGCATCGAGGGGTGCGAGCCTCCCTGAAGCAACCATCCTTTCTTGGATGGCTGTGGTGGTGGAGTGAGCGCTTCAACAATCACAACTTCGATCTCTGCTATAGTGAAGACTAGCTTGTGTTGTAGTTGACGCAGAGTGGGAGGGGTAGGAGGGTTTCTATCCTCGCAAACTTATAGAAGAAGCGGTGGCCCTCCTTCTTGATGATGTTCACCCTTGTGAGGAACTTGATGTCGATCCTCTTGTCACCCCGAGTGTGCGACAAGTTGAGTGGCTCCTTCGGGTACCCTAGCCCTACCACGATCAGGTTGACGACCCCTCTCATGTTGTATTCCTTGGTGGCATCCTTTATCGGGTGCAGCTGGTTTAGCAAGAAATGCCCCAAGTTGATTGTCTTGCCCTCCATCATGTACCAGATAAGATGGAGCTCTTCAATATATAAGTTGATAGTTTCGTATTTACTGAAGAGGAGGCTTGCCATGAACTTATGTATAATTCTCCAGAAGCACGAGTGAACAGTCGCCACCTTGATCCCCGACTTGAAGGAGGATTCACCAGTCAGTTTCCTCCAGAGCGTGACTGGGTCAAAGCCGTCTCCTTTGGTGATCTGGGTGTCGTTATTCAGCAGCTCTCTCTCAATCTCATTGGAAGAGAATATCTCATTGAGCAGCTCTCCGAGATGTCATGCTCGGCATTGTAGAGGTGCCCTTGTAGTCTGTCTGCTCTGCCGAATCTTTTGGTCTCTTTTGAGGTATTTGGAACTCAACAGAGGGATGAGATGAACTCCTTGGTGAGCTTGGTGTAGGAGGCAGAGTAGCTGAAGCATATCTTCCATAGTCTGGTGGCTTCTAAGACATTCTCTAGTCTATCGAAGATGCCGATCTAGTGGAAGGATGCTTGATGGTAGATTCGAGTTGGCCGGTAGACTTTTGTTGCCAACTCTATATAACTTTGTTGGTGCTCATCATCTCTGGGCACGAACCGGCCCGACGAGTGGGCCAGGACTTCTGGTTCAACTATCGTTGTTGGGGTCGGGGCTGCTTCTATTCTGGGTTGCTTCTCAGCCTCAGAGGGCCCAGTCATCTTAGGGTTTGGGCATTTGTGCCCGGTGATGGCTTCATTTGTGGCCTCGGGGTTGATCCTCTGGCCTTGTTCGTCAACTTGGACGCAGTCTGCTTGGTGCGGGCCATTTTCTGTAATAATTATAAAAAGAAATTAAGTTAAAAGAGGTTGTGCAATCAAACTGTGTTTTCCCGATATCGGGCAGTAGGCGATAGTGAGTGTGTCGCCTGATATGGTTGGGCGATATGCTCAAAACCTGGTATCAGGTCAGGCACTTATATAAAGAAGAAAAAAAACATGGCGTGCAATATGTGAATGCCCGATACCAAAAAGTCGATATATTTGTACATGGTACTCCGCACAAGATGATATCGGGCGGATGGTGAAAACAACGCATAGTTGAAAAAACGACACTAAGGAGACGATAAGGTTTGGAGATATGACTTAAACGCCAAGCCACTATCAGGTGACTCCTCAAAACTGACCTTACGCGGTACAGATGCTCGGTCGGTGTGTCGTGCGATATGGGTGTTGGGCAGCATGGGTGAAAACATGATAACATCTCTACACGATAAAAAGAAGGTTGTGTGATGCGTCGTATCGGGCGATACATCGCGCGATAGGGATTAAAGCATTGCAAAACAAACTGAGCGATACATTCATCATCGCAAGCTCGAGTTCTTTACCCGATAAGATGTGTAGGTCATCGTGTCACGTGATTTGTCTGTTGCATGACATAGGAAAAAAGACCAATATAAAAGAAAGTGTCAAGGAAGACCGACACGCTTATCACGCATCAAATAGAAACTCGATACGCGTTAAAAGATTCTACCCGACACGGGCAAGAACGCAATAAGGTGGTGCACGATAGGGGTTGGCCGATACAATTTGCATGACACAAAATCACGTGATAAGCAGGATAGTACGGATTTTACCTTTATGGGACGAGAGGATCTTGAATGCGACATGAAGGTCAGTAGGCAAAGGCAGGCATGGGAGTTTTTAAAGGCAAAGGAAATGTACGATACAGGAGCAAAAGCAGGTAGCTCAGTAACCCGACACGATAAATCTCGGGCTACTATATATAACTGGCAGTGATCGGGGTAAAATGGGTAAAAACAAGGACACACGTCGCAAGAGAAGGTGAATCGTCTTCTAAAGCTCGGTAAAATTAGTCTAATCTGTCACGTCGTGTAGATTTCGAGAAGCTATACATCACAAGACATGTGTTTAAGGTGGCAAAGAATGTGTTGCCCAATAAGCATTGACCGATGCACTCCTTTTGTGACATCGGTCCGCGTGAGATGCACGTCGTGCAGCTAGTGATGCGCTGGGTGATAGGCCTGTGCGACACGTCTGTCGGGTCCCGTTCAGTCTTTACAAGTGTGGGCGCGCTAGCTGATACAACACCCCGAGCCGCTTATCGCGCGATACATCTTTTGCCCGACACATCTTGGTGAGAAATCATGAAAAACTAAGACCAAGTGGTCACCCAATACTCATCAAGGTGGGTTGGGCGACACAGGTATCACAAAACCTATCGCACTGAGTAAAGAAGAAGCATCATGCATGCCCGATATTCCATCAAAGGGCTTAAAGGGAAAGTTGAAAACAAGGATGGAAAAACCTAAAAATCAGAAGGCATTTAATGGGTAAAATATCATTGGCATAAGGGTAAACTTCAGCCTCAGATAGTATTACTCACCAAGGTGATAAAACTAAGTCAGTGGCCCATGAAAACAGAGTTTGCACCCGTGGCGCGGACACAGACTAAGGCTTATTACAATGAGATTGTTCATAATGTTCTTTGCAGGAAAAGGAAATAACATCCTATTCTTAGGAAAGTAAAAGCTCAGGCTACCTCTCGAGGAGCGCTGTGGTTTGCATTATCAACTTGACATCTTCGAATCATGCTACTCTTCTTTGGTAGGTGTAGCCTCGGTATCTTTCAGGGGCATCTCATATCTCCTCACAAAGGCTTCATCTTCATAGAATCTCTTCAATCAGTGTCCGTTGACTGGAAAAACCTTTGTTGGATCATATTTATCATATAGCTCCATCATCCCAGACAGATATATCTTCGCTACTATGAATGGTCCGGACCACCTAGTCTACAATTTTCTTGGAAAAAGTCGAATGGAAGATTTAAATAATAAAACTTTATCACCTTCCTTGACGTCTTTCGCCTGCAGGTGGGAATCATGCCAGACTTTGGTTCTCAGCTTGTAGATTCTTGCATTTTCATAGGCATGAAGCCTAAGTTCTTCAAGTTATTGGAGCTAAAGAAACCTCTTCTTTCCATCTAGCGTCAGGTCCATGTTGAGACGTTTGATTGCCTAGAATGCCTTGTGCTCCAACTCAAAAGGTAGGTGGAAAGCTTTCCCATATATCAGGCGATATGGTGTAGTGCCGAGCGACATCTTGTAGGAAGTCATGTATGCCCAGAGAGCATCATCTAACTTGGTTGACCAGTACTTGCGAGACTTTCCGACCATTTTCTCTAAGATCTGCTTGATGTACCAGTTAGAAACTTCCACTTGTCCTGACATGTGCGGATGGTACAGTGTGGTGACTTTGTGACGAATTCCATATCTGTGCAAAAGTGATTCAAACTGCCTCTCTACAAAGTGAGATCCACCATCACTGATGACGGTTCTTGGCACTCTGAACCTTAGAAAGATTATCTTAGTAAAGAGATTTATCACTGGCTTAGCATTACATTTGGTGGTGGGTACAACTTCTACCCATTTGGAGACGTAATCTATTGCAACGAGGATGTACTTGAAACCATAGGAGGAAGGGAAGGGTCCCATATAGTCTATCCCCCATACATCGAAGATTTCCACCTCAATCCATTCTGATAGGGGCATCTCATTTCAACGGTAAATATTCATGGTCCTTTGACATTCATTGCAAGCCTTGATAAATGCGTGAGCATCTTTGAAGAGAGTCGGCCAATAAAAGCCTGATTGTAGTACCTTGGTTGTGGTCCTTTCACATCCTAGGTGCCCTCCATAGGGGGAGGAGTGACACTCAAACAGGATCTTCGGGGCTTCATCCTCCGCTATACATCTCCTATATAAGTCATTGGTGCAATGTCTAAACAACAGAGGGTCATCCCAGTAATAGTTCCTCAAATTGGAGAAGAATTTCTTCTTCTGGTTGTAGGACATTTTAGGGGGTAGTTGTTTATAGGCCAGGTAATTATAGAAGTCTACATACCATGGCCCTTCAGGGTTTGCCATCTGGGCAACATAGATCGCTTCATCTGCATAACTTTCATTGATTGGCAGCGGGTGGTCGTCCTCCACTCGGATCCTTGAGAGGTGATTGGCGACCACATTTTCAGAACCTTTCTTATCTATTATTTCGTGATCAAACTCTTTTAACAACAACACCCAACGCAACAGTCTAGGCTTCATGTCTTTCTTTTGCATTAAATACTTGATAGCCCCATGGTTAGTGTGAACAACCACTTTGTAACCCATGAGGTAGGATTAAAACTTATCAAAAGAATATACAATTGCCACCATATCCTTTTCGGTGGTAGTGTAATTCAGTTGTGCCTCATCTAGCATCTTACTAGTGTAGAAGATCACATGGTGCTTCTTATCTTTCTTCTGGCCAAGCACTACACCTATGGCAAAATCACTAGCATCACACATGAGCTCAAAGGGAAGATTCCAGTTAGGGGACTAGAGAATGGGTGCGGAGACCAAAGCATCCTTCAGAGTGGAGAACACTTTCAGGCACTCATCTGTGAAATCAAACTTCACATCTTTCATCAATAGATTTGACAGGGGCTTCACTATCTTTGAAAAGTCTTTGATGAACATTCGATAATACCCAGTGTGACCCATGAAACTTCTGATACCTGTGACAGATGTGGGGGGAGGAAGCTTGGATATCACCTCCACCTTAGATCGGTCAACCTCTATACCTTTACTAGACACCTTGTGTCCCAAAACTATTCCCTCCTACACCATGAAATGACACGTCTCCCAATTAAGGGTAAGACTCTACTCTTCACATCTCTTCATCACCAGAGATAGGTTATTCAGGAAATCATTGAAGGAGCTGTCATAAACACTGAAGTCATCCATAAAGACTTCCATTTTATCCTCTAGAAAATCTGTGAAGATGGCATTCATGCACTGTTGAAAGGTTGCAGGTGCATTGTAGAGCCCAAATGGCATTCTTTTGAAAGCAAACGTTCCATAGATGCATGTAAATGTGGTATTTTCCTAATCGTCGAGGTGAATAGGGATCTGATAGAACCCCGAATACCCATCCAACCAGTAAAAGTAAGAGTGGTGGGCCAGGCGCTCTAGCATATGATCGATGAACGGGAGAGGGAAATGGTCCTTGCGAGTGGTGGTGTTGAGCTTTCGGTAATCAATGCACATCCACCAACCGGTGGCCATCTTGGTAGTAACTTCAACCCCATTATTTCCCTTGATCAATGTTATGCCTCCCTTCTTTGGAACCACTTGAATGGGACACCCATGTGCTGTCGCTAATGGCGTAAATTATTCCTACATCTCAAAGTTTCACAACCTCTTTACTGACCACTTCTCTGAGCTTCTCATTTAACTTACGTTGTGGCTGGGCATACATCTTGGAGTCTTCCTCCAAGTGGATCATGTGCATGCACACAGAAGGGTTGATCCCCCTCAAGTCTCTAATCGATTAACCTAGGGTTTTTCTCTGTAACCTCAACTCCTCAAGCAGCTGTTCTTTCTGGCTGTCTGTCAACTCTAAGTTAATGATCACCAGATTCAGCTTTTCCTCATCTAGAAAACAGTACTCCAAGCCTCTCGGTAAAATGTTCAACTCTGGTGGGGTCTCCTTCTCTTGTTCTTTGGCGGGGTCATTATGGAGGGAAGCGTACAACACTGTCTCCACTGGGTCTTCTTCTTCAGATAGATCTTCTACTTCCAGAAATGCTAATAGTTCCTTACCTCCAGATCCTCGACCTCCTATGCCTCGCCAGATAAGGAACACATCAGTGGGTTAACCATAACCTTTTCTTCCCTTACCTCATTGCAGAGCTGCTGATAGCTCTCGATGAAATAAGAGGACTCAAAGAACGAAGGGGCATTCATACTATCATAAATGTTGAAGTCAATGTGATCTCCTCCAACTTTGATTGTTATCATACCTGCCTCTACATCAATGAGTGCTCTTCCAGTTGCAAGGAAAGGCTGCCCAAAGATAATGGGGCAGCTAGGGTCTTCCACGGTGTCAATCAAGATGATATCACACGGTATAAAGAACTACCCAACTTTAATGGGCACATCCTCAACTACTCCAACTGGCTTGGTGAAGGTATGATCTGCAAGTTGGATTCTCATATTGGTGCTCACCATATCGGTGAGTCCAATCCTCCTTGTAAGGGACAGGGGCATCAGGCTAATACTTGCCCCCAAGTCTGCCAGACCTTTGTGGGTTATGTTATCCCCAATCTGGAACGGAATGATAAAAGCCCTAGGGTCTTTCTTCTTAGCAGGCATACCTTCCTTGACAAAGGAACTGTACATCTATGCTAGCTTCACAGTTTCAACGTCTTCACCCCTCTTCTTCCTTGAAATCAAGTCTTTCAGAAACTTCGCGTATGTTGGCATCTCCTCGATGACATCCAAGAACGGGATGTTGAGGTACAACTTCTTCACGACAACCATGAACTTCTCGTACCTCTTCTTCAATTGGGATTTTACCAGCTTATGGGGGGAAGGTATGTGTGGTGCATACTTGTCCAGATGCTCCTCAGAAGGAACGCCGTCAAATCTTTCTTTCACCACCTTCTTCGGCTTAGCGGGTGCTTCTTCTGCTTCCTCGGGGATAACATCTTTAGTTGGTGATGTTGTAAATATTTCTCTCTTCTCGACGGGTGGTTGTACCATTGTTCCTGACCTTAAAGCAGCCATCTTAGCAGTTTCATTTCCATGTGGGTTCACCTCAATGTTGGAAGGGAAACATCCCACTTGGTGGTTGATACTCTGGGCTAGGCTGGCCAGTTGTTGGTCAATCTATTTGTTATGCTGTTGGAGCTCTCCTATTTGAGCAGAAAAGCCTCCCATTTGTTGTTGCATCAACTTGAGC
This sequence comes from Alisma plantago-aquatica, assembly GCA_963693085.1. Taxonomy (NCBI): domain Eukaryota; kingdom Viridiplantae; phylum Streptophyta; class Magnoliopsida; order Alismatales; family Alismataceae; genus Alisma; species Alisma plantago-aquatica. Next base: position 212,952,328 of record OY856410.1, on the reverse strand, counting down.
AAGGTCGAGTTGTCCACAGAGCTTTTATGTAGCTTTTCATTGAGATCATTCTACTTCTTAGCAAAAGACATCAACTCCGTCTTCATTGACGGTCGCTGCGGATGGTTCTCCTGGAAATTTCTCTACTGTTGGAACCCTACTTGGTGTTTCTAATTTGGTAGTCCTCCTGAGGAAGTTCCACCTACCAGCTGATGAGAATTATCAGCTGTGCTGGTGTTCCCATAGGAAAAACCACCTTGATCAGGGCGTCGGTACTGAACGTAGCTCACATTCTCTATATTGTCCTCATCTTATTCGCCATGAGCAGCTGTGTGTGGGTAGAAGTCAGACAGGTGGTCTGGCTCTCCACAAGTGACACAGCTCCTTACTACCTCCTGTCAGACTTTTCCTTTATATCCCTGCTCCTTCAAGGTTTGCACATCAGTTACTATCTTGTCCAACTTAGCTGCTAGTGCCTCCATCACCTTCGATTCTCTAGGAGTGGGTTGGCTCATCGACTCTCTGTCATACTCACTATCTTGTTGGTTCATAGCCATATTGTCTATAATCTCTCTGGCCCTCTCAGCACTAAGTCCTAAGAAATCGCTGCCAGATGTAGCATTCAGGGATTTCTTTTCTGCGGGACACACCCCATTATAGAAAGTAGTGATCAACTTAGGCTAAGAAAAACCATGGTGTGGGCACTCTCTCTGATAGCTTTGAAACCTATCCTAGGTCTCGTGTAGGTTCTCTGAGGGTTTCTGTGAGTACCTTGTGTTAGATCAATGGGCTCTAGAGGGGGGGTGAATAGAGCTACACACACTTCACAAAATCAATTAGACCACCAATTTAATCGCAGTGCAAAAACTAAAGAAATCAACAATTTTATGTCCTATTCTAGCATACAAAGCAAGGATAAGAGATAATGAATAGCATGCACTTGGACAGGTGGTTTAGAGTGGTTCCACATCCTAAACTTAGGAACGATGTTAGTCCACTACTTAGAGTTGGTTAGACTCTAGGATTTGCAACTTGGTTCTCTTATATATCACTATAAGATTACAAGATACATAAACCACACAACCAAGGGCTTAATTTCTCAAGCTAAGATCTTCTACCTATCCAAGGACTTACCCACAAAGCAAGATTATTCATCCTTCTTCAAAGGACTTACCCAATCTTACCTTTGTCTTCAGCCTTGCAGGATTTACCTATCACACTTGAGCTTTGCCTTGCACCTCTCCTTCACTTGGAGAGCTTCTCCACGTTTTTCCTTCTCCAAGGGATCTGGAGCAACGAGCTATCTTCACTCTTGAAGATCAGAAACACATCTTCCCTTTCACTCAGAGAAGAACAACAACAACTCCTCTTTCACTTGGAGAAGTAGCTTCAATCAATCTTCAATGGGATTTGGAGGTAGGAAGAGAGAAAGGAGAGCTTTACATAATACAAAGGATAGCTCTCATACACAGGGACCTAACTCACTCTTGACTCACAAATTTATCTTGAAGGTAGAGAGAGAAAGGGGCTCAAGGGCTTGGAACACTCTCAACTAAGCTAGAACCAAGTTTGCAATGGAAGAGCAGCTTGGAATGAAGTCCAAGGGGTTCTATTTATAGTTGAGGGGGGGCCTTTATGTTGTGGAACACTTGGGTGCAAAAGTAGTCATTTTTTGTTGAAGAAAACGGCTCTATTTTTGCCCAAAACAATTCACCAACGGTCATATTACTTTTTCTGCAAATTCCGTACAGTGGAATCGGTCGAGTTTTAGTGGGGGTAACTCGACCGATCAAGTAAGAAGCAAACCAATATTCAAGTGATCGATCGAGTTTGTCCTGAGGAAACTCGACCGACCATTTCAACTGGAAATGGCCTGCTACCTGATCGGTCGAGTTCTGTGGGTGCACAACTCGACCGATGCAATCTTCAGAAAATCGATCAAGGCTGATCGGTCGAGTTTTAGGCTAGGGAAACTCGACCAACCAAGTGCCTGTAATTGATTTTCTAATTTGCAATAAAAGTGATTAGCACTTGGTGAATTTTGTCCCAAACATTTTTCTCTTCTAAGTTACAAGACAATTCATCGTTACAAGTGATTACATGGATGTTCTAAGGTCATTTACATGGAAATCCTAAAATGCACACTTGTAGCCATTTTGACTTGAACTTGGCCCATTCTAGGGCATTGTATATGTGATCCTTTTCATGTACTTAATGCCTGCAAACAATCTTAAATGCACATATTAGATACATATGAATGGAATGGTTAAGTCATTATCAAAATATAGGTAATGTATAACCTCTAGGTCAACATTCTCCCCCTTTTTGATAATGACAAACCATTCCTCAAACAAATTGAAAAGGATAAGAAAGGCATACCTTTGCCTTGTGAATTAGGAGGATTCATAATAAGAACAATTTGAATTGCTCCCCCTCAAACTATGCTTCCTCTCACCTGCATGTTAGGTTTTCTATACATGGCAATACTAATATCCGTGTAATATGTAATCCTTTGCATGTCACATGATCAACAACAAATTAATAAGAAAAGGATCACCTAGGCAAGAAAGCAATAGTATAACGACAAGAAACAATATGATTGAGTCTCAAACCATGAGATATTTCTCCCCCTTTTGACATTATCAAAAAGGTAGGGGGGTAGAAAAGAAAAAACTAGGTCTTCTCCAAGACTCAACCTCACATATATGCAAGGTAATAAACAACATTGTAAAAGCATATATCATACAACCACGGAGAACCTACAATCCAAGTCAGAATCAAAATATAGCTCAAAAAGCACCAAGCATAAGATAACACAAATTAAGTAGCCAAAGAGCATAGAAAATATATTTCAACTCAGAAAGATGTCCTCAAGAGCAACTACAACCATAAAGTGAGAAAATAGTAAATAAGAAAATAGTACAACTCAGAATAATGTGCCAGGATGTTGCTTATACAAAAGAGTCTAGAAAGATGTATATAATAGACATGCTAGACTATAAGCTAAGAAAGCCTCCTAGACATCTAAGATATCTATATCAACTGCTTCCTTGTCGTCTCCAGAGTTGTAGTCCTCATCGCCATCCGAAGGCGGAGCAGCTGTGCCAGCAGCAGATCCAACACCATCATCACCATCCTCGTCAGAAGCATCCTCAGCGTCACCAACATCAGCATCATCATCCTCGTCTGCATCCTCAGCCTGGTCGGGCATCTCCTCGTCGTCAGGACCAAAAGAGCGACCGGGCCAACGGGCATTCTGCTTGGCCCACGACATACCAAGAGCAAGGAGCTCCTTGGCCTGTGGGAAGGACGAAGCAGAGTCCCCCAAGGAAGCGAGCAGAGTGGCTAGGGGACCAGCAGGTAACGATAGGAAAGCAGGAGTGGAACTACCAGCAGCATACTGAGGTGGAGCGGCAGCGGAAGGCTCGGCAGCAAACAGTGGTGGAGCAGGGAAGTAATGCTCGTATGCATAAGAGGCATAGGTACTACCCGGGTATGGCTGGTAGACAGGGTAGGGTGAAGCACAAGATAGGTTCATGGTAGACATGATCGAACACAAATCCCGGTGGAGGTAGTCCTGAACTGACGGTTGTATACCTGTTCATGCATCATATATCCCAGAAGGGTTTCATTTGATGCACGGAACGACGCACGGCTAGGGCGGGGATGTGGCTGCGGAGGTGGAGCATGGGTGGAGGAGGGAGGTACACCAGAAGCAGAGGCAGAGGCAGAGTCGGAGGCAGAAGAACTAGGGGCAGGGGAAAAGACAGGTACAACCTTCTGAAGGGTGGTTTCACTAATACACACTCCTTTTCTAGCGACCGGGTAGTGGAAGTCAGAAAAGAGAGATTTATCAGTGGCGAACTGGAAAAGAAAACAAATTAGGGCTGGGTAGGGAGGGTGGGTGCCCTTGGTGTTCTTGCTGGTGTCAAAGTAGGTCATGTGATGTAAGATGTAACGAGCCCACTTGACACCTATATTGTTTAAAAACAATACATCAGGACCGCTGTGTTTTCCACAATGTCCATTTGATTACACTTTGGATGGATATTGCAGTTAATCACAAGGGCCAAGATGCACATCTGGAGGTCAAGGGAGGAGGAGGGTAGGGTTGACCACTTCGTATAAGCCACGTCAGGTTTCTTTAAAAAATGATGAATATCCGGTAGTGTCAATTCATGGTGTTTATAGAAACCTTCCAGGTCAAGAAGATCGAAATACGTGTCATAGTCCTTACGCCAAGTAGTATTTTCTTCGTCTCCGACAAGATAGTAGTTGAAAGTTTCCTTGGAGATTTGAAAACGACGACCGGCGATCATAGATGTTAGGACTACTTTGATATTCGGCGGGGGAACAAGCGAATCGTAGTTCCAACGCAGGTTGGCGTAGAACTCGTGAACAACTTTTATGCTTGATAACGGATTATTGAAGCAGTCACGTTTGATTGCTAGGGCGGACAAGTGGTGTTTGGCAAGAAGCCTCGAAACAGAGGTGATATACTCTTGAAAACGATTTGCATCAACTAAGGGGCAAAAAGGAAAAGGAGATTGTGGAAGAAGATCCTTATACAGATTTACCGCCTCAATAGACACAAAGGAGGTGTTATCGAACGGAATCAAGCGATTAACGGAGGAGGAGGCTGGAGCATTGCGAGGAGCAGCACGTTTTCATCTATGGGAAGCCATGGAAATGAAAACAAGGAGAAAAACGTGCACACAAGCAAGATCAAACCTCAAAAGCCGAAGAAGACACACCACCGACGCCCGGGGAGGTCAATAATAGGTTGCTAAGTCACCCTAGGGTTAGGAATGAGGGAGGGTTAGGGCTTGGGTTGAGAGAACGGGCTAGGAGATGAGGAACCGGTCGGCTATTTTCTAGTTGCAAGGGAAAATAGTCGGCCGATCCTAACTTTTAAGTTAGCGCTGCCCGTCGATCGGTCGAGTTCTGAGGGTGTACAACTCGACCAAATGGTCCACTAAAGACAGTTCTCGGCTCCTGATCGGTCGAGTTTTCTAGGGTGGAAACTCGACCGAAGGTCAACCTGACCTAGCAGTCTAAATCTTAGATTCTAGCCATATACACGTCGATTAAATTTATTTTTCCATTCTATTATGCATAATTAACATAACTAGGCACATTTTTCTCATCATTGGGCACTATTTAGCGATAAAACGCGAAATTCAATAAAACCCAAAAACAAGCATAAAACTACGCATGTTGATAGACAATTTAAGCATAAACAAGCATGTATATGAGCAACATAAGGTGAAGATAGACATGAGCAAGCATATAGGAGAGAGACCACTAGCTAGATCACATAGCAATATCATTTAAATCAACAATGAGTAGTTTAGATCAAATAAAATTGAATTGATCTCTAGCTAGAGGTTTTGTAAAAATGTCCGCCAACTGATTTTTCGTGTCCACATGTGTTATATATATATCTTTCTTGGCAATGTGGTCACGAAGAAAATGATGGCGAACCTCTATATGCTTGGCTCTACTATGCAATATAGGATTGTAAGATAGGTTAATTGCACTAGTATTGTCACAATATATAGGAGAAGCATAAAAAAATATGTTAAAGTCTTGGAGCATTTGCTTCATCCATAGGACCTGTGCACAACAACTCCCGGTTGCAATGTATTCAGCTTCGGTAGTTGATAATGCCACTGTGCTTTGTTTCTTGGAGAACCAAGACACTAAGCATGGTCCTAGAAGGAAGCAAGTGCCACTTGTGCACTTTCTATCAATCAAACACCCTACGTAATCTGCATCACTATATGCTTTAAGAGTAAAATCCCTTGATTTAGGATACCATAGACCAAAATTTTGGGTTTTGGCTAAGTACCTCAAAATTCTCTTAACAGCAGTGAGATGCGACTTCTTAGGGCAAGATTGAAAGCGAGCGCACAAGCCAACACTAAACATAATATTAGGCCTAGAGGCAGTTAAATAAAGTAAACTTCCAATCATTCCTCTATAGAGCTTCTCATCTACCTTTTCACCTTCTTCATCTTTGTCAAGTTTGGCGGTGTTTGCATGGGTGTATCCATTGGCTTCATGTTCTCCATCCCAAAGCACTTGAGTAGTTCACTTGTGTATTTGCCTTGGTTGATGAAGTTTCCTTCTTTTGTTTTCTTGATTTGAAAGCCGAGGAAGAAGGTCAAATCACCCATCATGCTCATCTCAAACTCACTCTGCATAAGAGAACTAAACTCCTTGCAAAGATCAAGATCAGTCCCGCCAAAAATGATATCATCAACATATATTTGAATTATAAGAAAATGGTTAGAAGTGTGTTTTAGAAACAAGGTAGAATCAACTTTTCCCATGACATACCCATTATCTAACAAAAAGTTCTTTAATTTCTCATACCAAGCTCGAGGTGCTTGTTTGAGTCCATAGAGAGCTTTTTGTAACAAATAAACATGATTGGGTAATTTTTCATTTTCAAAGCCCAGAGGTTGAGTAACAAATACTTCCTCCTCGATTGTACCATTCAAAAACGCACTTTTAACATCCATTTGATATAGCAAGAAATTTTTATAACTAGCAAAGGCAAGTAGCATACAAATAGATTCTAATCTAGCAACAGGAGCATAAGTTTCATCAAAATCAATACCTTCCTGTTGGTTGTAACCTTGTGCCACTAACCTTGCTTTGTTCCTTACCACTTTTCCTTGCTCATCTAGCTTGTTGCGGTAGACCCATTTGGTGCCAATGATTTTTCTATCACTTGGTCTTGGCACTAAGGTCTACACTCGATTCTTCTCAAATTGCTCAAGCTCTTCTTGCATGGAAAGGATCCACTCATCATCACCAAGGGCTTCTTTGATGTTCTTTGGTTCTAGTTGAGAGATGAAGGCACTATCTGCTTGTTCTTTGTTGTGAGCAGCTTGTGTCCTCACTCTCTCGAACGGGTTGCCAATGATCAACTCCTTGGGGTGATTCTATGCAAAGCGGGGAGTGGGATCCTTCTTTTCTTCTTCTTTTTCTTCTTCTATCACCTGCTTGCCTTTGTCTTTGATGTTGAGATCTTTTAAGATAGGAATTATTTCATCTGCATCATCATCATCACCAATATGCTTGCCAACAATAGGGTTAGTTTTAATAAACTTAACATTGATAGATTCTTCAATTTTAGACAATTCAATGTTAAATACTCTATATGCCCTGATAGTAGTGCTATGGCCTAGGAAGAAAGCCTTATAGGATTTCAGATCAAACTTGTCGAGAGAATCCTTCATGTTTAAAACAAAGCAAGGACATCCAAAAACATGAAAGAAATCAATAGACGGCTTCCTACCACGCCATAGTTCATAGGGGGTTTTCTTGAAAGACGGATGTGTGAAAACTCGGTTTTGCACAAAACATGACGTGCTGACAGCTTCAACCCAAAACTTCTTAGGAGTGTCATACTCAAGAAGCATGGTCCTAGCCATCTCTTGTAGTGACCTATTCTTCCTCTCAACAACCCCATTTTGTTGAGGTGTGCGAGGAGAAGAGAAATTGTGCGAATAACCCCATTTTTCACAGAAATGCGCAAAAAGATCATTTTCAAACTCTCCCCCATGATCACTACAGATAGAAACAATATGGCAAGAAGCTTCGTTTTCAACCCGTTTACAAAAGCTCGAGAAAACATCAAGAGTATCGCTTTTAGAAACGAGAAAGAAAGTCCAAGTATATCTAGAGAAATCATCAACAATAACAAAACAATACTTGGAGCCACGAAGCGTTTGAGTTCTCATTGGTCCGAATAGATCAATATGAAGAAGTTCAAGAACTCTCTTGGTGCTCATGACTCCTTTGGATTTGAATGGGGATTTGGTTTGTTTCCCTTGTGTACAAGGTTGGCATTCCTCATCCTTATCAAAATCCAATTTAGGAAGTCCTCGAACCAAGTCCTTTTTGTTCAATTTCTTCATTTGATGCAAATTCACATGACCCAAACGACAATGCCAAAGAGAAAATCATTTTTATCCACAACTAAGCATCTATTTAGTATGGGCTTAATAGCATCGAGAACAATAACATAAAGATTACCATTTCTAGTTCCCTTATATATAACATTGTAGGAGAGGGAATCTAGAAGCAAGCATTCTAAAGAAGTAAATAGCACGAGATAACCATTGTCACATAATTGGCTAACACTAATTAAATTGTGATGTAGGCCATCAACAAGCAATACATTTTTAATGCATAATTCATTGCCTACATCACCCTCACCTATAACCTTACCCTTCTTGTTGTCCCCGAAGGTTACCGATCCTCCTTTCTTTTTCACAAATTTGTTGAAATGGCTGATTTCTCCAGTCATATGCTTAGAGAAGCCACTATCAACAATCCATTTCTTTTTAACCTGCAAGAAAAGAGGATGTTGGAACCCAACTCAAACTTTGGGGTCCGGGGTTAGCTTGGGGACCCATTTCATCTTTGGGTTGGTCCCCTTGGGCTTGTAAGGACAATAGGTAGAATAATGGTCATCACATTTGCAATGAATACAAACCATAGGGTTTTTAGAGCCGGAAGACTCTCCATTGAAAATTGGAGGTTCCACACTCTTTTTCTTACCCTTCTTCTTCTTACCTTTGGGAGCAGTCCCAATATATCCTAAACCACTAGTACCAACTTGTTTGGTAGAGTGCTCTAAGACATCATTTAGGGATTTCTTTCCCGAAAGAAACCTTTGCAAAGTAGATCTTAATTTAGCATTATCATCACTAAGATTTACAACAGTAGTAGATAGACTAGCAAGATCTTCTCTAGTATGCAAAAGGTCGGCCTCAAGATAGAGGGCTTTAGTAAGAAGAGAATATTTTTCTAGAGTTAAGCTAGCAACTTCATTTCTAGGCAAAATAGGTCTAGAAGATAGATCATTAATTTGAGCAAGCAATTTTGCATTTTCAGATTTAAGAACAACTATTTCTCTTTGATAAGCATAGATTTCTTCTCTCCTAGCATCATCAATAAGCTTGAGTTCTACATTTTTAGTTCTAAGAGTATCAAGCTCATCTAGGCATTTTTGGTTTTCTATCTTAAGATTTTCAATATTTTTAAGATATGTACCATTCTCAACCTCTACTCCATTGTATTGAAGTTCAAGGTCAAGAAATTGCCCTTGCAAGGATTCTATGCTATCAAGATGCAATTTTTCATTTTCATCAAGAATGTCAATTTTTGCATAAAGATCATCAACTATTTTACCTAATCTTTTCGTCTTAGATTTACATTTAGCAAAAGATGATTGACATTCATTAAGCATATCAATGAGAGTTTCCTTAGATAGCTCAAGTAAATTAACATCACTAACATTGCTTACCTCACTTACCTCAATTACATCTTCACTAGTTGAGGCCATGAGGGCAAGATGGCATTCTCCATCTTTAGAGCTTGAGGAGCTTGAAGAAGACTCCTCCCACGCCGCATGAGCTGCATCTTTGGATCTTCTCTCCTTCTTGTCTTTCCTCTTGTACTTTGCTTCTCTTTTGTACTTGTCATCCTTCTTGTGGCTGCTCTTATGATGGATCTTCTTGGCCTTTGGGCAGTCACTCTTGTAGTGGCCTTTTTGACCACACTCGTAGCACCTAGGAGTTGAGGAGGAGGGCTTGCTCTTGAAGTGTTTCCCTTTTGAGTAGTTAGCTTCATGATAATTGACACCTTCATCTTCACTTGAGGAAGGGAAGGGAGACTTCATGGCAAGTTGTTGTTGTCGGACCATTTCTTCAATTTGAGCTTTGAAGGTTGTGTCCTTTATCTTCTTTGATTCTTTCTCTTCTCTTTTCTCCTCTTCTTCTTGCTTGTCGAGCCTAGGTTCATGGGCTTGGAGGTTACCAACCAGCTCCTCAGTTGACAACTTGCTTAGCTTGTAAACTTCTTCAATTGAAGTGACCTTTGGCTCCCATCTCTTTGGAAGAGATCTCAAGATTTTGGCATTGATTGTACCTCTATCCATGACACTCCCAAGGGCTGCAAGGCTGTTCAAGACGACGTTTAGCCTTGTGTACATATCCGCCACTCTTTCATTTTTCCCCATCTTGAAGTTCTCAAGAAGACCACCAAGCATGTAGACTTTGGCCTCCTTGACTTGCTCGGTCCCTTCATAGGTGACACACAACTTGTGCCATATCTCATGCGTCGTGTCCCAAGAAGAGATCCGGTTGAACTCGGATGGAGTAAGGGCGGCGTAGATGATGCTCACGACTTTGGCATTGAGTTGAGCACACTTCATCTCGGCTTCCGTCCATGTGGTGATGTCCCCTTTTGGATCTTCATACTTGAGGTGGACAATCTTCCACATTTCGTAGCTCACCCCTTGGAGGTAGAATTGCATTCTCCTCTTCCAATATAGGAAGTTTGTGCCATCGAAGACCGGGGGTCTCATTAAGAAGCTTCCTTCGAGGTTGAGTGACCCAAGAGCCAAATCACCCATCTTCTCCTACTTGTTGAAGTAGCTTGGAGAAGACCTGCTCTGATACCACTTGTTGGATCAATGGGCTCTAGAGGGGGGGTGAATAGAGCTACACACACTTCACAAAATCAATTAGACCACCAATTTAATCGTAGTGCAAAAACTAAAGCAATCAACAATTTGATGTCCTATTCTAGCATACAAAGCAAGGATAAGAGATAATGAATAACATGCACTTGGACAGGTGGTTTAGAGTGGTTCCACATCCTAAACTTAGGAACGATGTCAGTCCACTACCTAGAGTTGGTTAGACTCTAGGATTTGCAACTTGGTTCTCTTATATATCACTATAAGATTACAAGATACATAAACCACACAACCAAGGGCTTAATTTTTCAAGATAAGATCTTCTACCTATCCAAGGACTTACCCACAAAGCAAGATTCTTCAGCCTTCTTCAAAGGACTTACCCAATCTTACCTTTGTCTTTAGCCTTGCAGGATTTACCTATCTCACTTGAGCTTTGCCTTGCACCTCTCCTTCACTTGGAGAGCTTCTCCACATTTTTCCTTCTCCAAGGGATTTGGAGCAATGAGCTATCTTCAGTCTTGAAGATCAGCAACACATCTTCCCTTTCACTTGGAGAAGAACAGCAGCAACTCCTCTTTCACTTGGAGAAGTAGCTTCAATCAATCTTCAATGGGATTTGGAGGTAGGAAGAGAGAAAGGAGAGCTTTACATAATATAAAGGATAGCTCTCATACACAGGGACCTAACTCACTCTTGACTCATGAATTTATCTTGAAGGTAGAGAGAGAAAGGGGCTCAAGGGCTTGGAACACTCTCAACTAAGCTAGAACCAAGTTTGCAATGGAAGAGCAGCTTGGAATGAAGTCCAAGGGGTTCTATTTATAGTTGAGGGTGGCCCTTTATGTTGTGAGACACTTGGGTGCAAAAGTAGTCATTTTTTGTTCAAGAAAATGGCTCTATTTTTGCCCAAAACAATTCACCAACGGTCATATTACTTTTTCTGCAAATTCCGTACAGTGCAATCGGTCGAGTTTTAATGGGGGTAACTCGACCGATCAAGTAAGAGGCTAACCGATATTCAAGTGATTGGTCGAGTTTGTCCTGAGGAAACTCGACTGACCATTTCAACTGGAAATGGCTTGCTACCTGATCGGTCGAGTTCTGTGGGTGCACAACTCGACCGATGCAATCTTCAGAAAATCGATCAAGGTTGATCGGTCGAGTTTCAGGCTAGGGAAACTCGACCGACCAAGTGCCTGTAATTGATTTTCTAATTTGCAATAAAAGTGATTAGCACTTGGTGAATTTTGTCCCAAACATTTTTATCTTCTAAGTTACAAGCCAATTCATCATTACAAGTGATTACATGGATGTTCTAAGGTCATTTACATGGAAATCCTAAAATGCACACTTGTAGCCATTTTGACTTGAACTTAGCCGATTCTAGGGCTTTGTATATATGATCCTTTTCGTGTACCTAATGCCTGCAAACAATCTTAAATGCACATATTAGATACATATGAATGGAATGGTTAAGTCATTATCAAAATATAGGTAATGTATAACCTCTAGGTCAACACCTTGTTATCTTGTTTTGGCATTTGATCGTTCTTTCTATAGGGAAGAACTTGGCGATAAATGCATTGGCTAGATGTTCCCAATCAGGAAGGCTTCCATCCTGTAGACTTGTGTACCACTCCAATGCCTTATCTCTTAGAGAGAAAGGGAAGCATTGGATGTAGATGTGGGCTATCAGAACTCTATTGATCTTGAAGGTGTTCTAAGTCCTCTTGAATGTAGTCAGGTGGTTGTACGGATTTTCTTCAGTAGTATTCCTGCCAAACTGGTTGTGCTGTAGCAGCTGGAGGAAAGCAGACTTCAACTCGAAGTTGGCAACATTGAGGGGTTACACAACCACTGGATTCCTCTCTTCATTTGCCCGAACATGGACAAACGAGCACAGGAAGCGAGCCTCACGAGGTTGCTCATCCATGACTTGTCAGAGAGAAGGATGGATTGAGAAGATGAAAAAGTATCTGGAAAGAAAGAAAAGTGTAAAATATTAGTATGTTGTATGAACTATGTGCAGTAAATATTTGCAGTATTATATGCATGTCTACAAGGTTTTTGGCAAAGTGCAAGAAAAACTTGAGTTCATAGAATGGTTTTTGTTGCCTATCCTCAGCAACAACGCCAAAAAGTTGACAAGCCTTAAATGTGGGTCCAATAATGGAGACATGCCTAGGTCATCAAACTTTTGAAATTTATAATACCCAAATGCTTAAGAATCCCGCAACTAGCACAAGGTCAAAGTAGTTTGGGGTCGAACACAATGATAGGAAGAATGGCGCTTCAGAACTCAAGTTTCACTTGTCTAAGAACATCGAAAGGTCTAAGGATGAGGTTTGATAAAATGAAGAGAAACATAAAGAATCAAACAAAAATCTTATCTCCAAGGGGAGTTACTAGGAGAATTAAGATTTTGCGGGTTTAGTAGTTTTTGTAGGGGTTTTTTATATAGGAAAATGAGGAGATAAAACTATCATCGGGGTAAGGCAGGAAGGAGGAAAACTTGAATGTAGCAAGAGACAGCGGAGTACATCCTGCACCTTCTTATCTCAAAGAGGGTGTCTCTAGCTATGTACTAATTCCCTCTCTCAAGGGTATTGGGCATAGGCTAGAGTGGAAAGACGCCAGGGAAGCCCCGATTCTAGGTACTCTCATACACCCGAATCAGACCAAACTCTAGAGTTTGTGACATCCCTCTCTCAAAGGAGTCCAAATGAGAAACACGATTCGATAGCTAGTCAAAAGTGTGATTCAAAAAGAAGATACTAGAGCTCAAATGCTATAAATAAATCATCCAACAAAAAGGAACCATACACAGAACAACATGAGATAAATTCCACAGTTTCCATAAGCAAAAAGAGGTAAAAGGTTTAGTTACAATGAAATAGTAAATGAAAGTAAATTGTTGAAAAGGGGAAGATAGGTGTCAGCCTCCTTAATGTAGGAGGTCGATATACATAGTAGTAGACCCCTAAGGTAGGGCTAATCCAGTACCGAGCAGGATCCCTATCGGGATACGCACGTGTCGGGTCATGAACCGTGACGGGCACGGGGCATATCGTGAGAGGACTCCCTACCCGATATTGTCGTGTCGGTCTACAACCGTGATGGGTAGCCCATATCGGGTTGGGTATCGTGTCGTGTTAGGACATGTGTCGAGTTAGCTTTATCTTAGGTTCTCGGTTCCTCGTGTCGGGTATGGATGGGCGAGCCATCTCAGGTTGAAGCCCAGCTAGAGACTTGACACGTTTGAAGTAGCCTCGAAGGTTGTGTCACGCTGCTGCTGCTACCGGGTCAATTTCTAAGTGAACTCATCCTGACCCTCTCGGGTTGGGGGTGTGCTCACCTAGTATCGCTTGACAGGCCTTGGGAACTCCACAGACTAGCTCCTGTGCTCCAAGAGTTAGCTTATGTATGGTTCCGACTCCCTCCCATTAGAGTCATGTAGCTTCTATTTATAGGCAGTAGGCTGGTGGGAGATGTGGCTCTTGTTGGGCCACACGTCCTTTTTCTACTCCGTTTTTGTGGCTGCGGGAGAGGGTCGACACGTCTGTCACCCGACACGGATGGCAGGGGCTGTCTCGTGCCAAGTTGCGAGTAAATCATGCAAGACTGTGTCAGGTAAAGATTCTGGTAGGTTGATGCACCGAGGGGTGGTTGTGTCGCGTGATCGGCTCCATCGGCTGACAGACCATGGCGGGCAAGGCTCCATGTCGGGTAATGGCTTGCAGTCTGTCAGGGCTCCCGCACGACACACTCCACGTCGGGTTGCTGCCATATCGGGCAATGACCGTGATGGATAAAGGGCATATCACTTCACCATTTTGATGGACCGAGACGGTCCCACTAGCATTCTTTTGGTGGGAAAATAAGAGAAACTCTACAAAAGATAGAAAATGTTATCAGGAGCATAGTGGGCATTATTTTTATACAACAGATAAGATAAAACAAAGAGAAAGTCAGGTTTGGAGGTTGTTTTGAAGGTAAAATATAAGCTCTAGCAGTCATAAAATGGGTGTTATCAACCATATCACAACTAATGAGATTCTATCATCAACCGACTCACACTCTTATCTTATGTGTTATTTCTATCTATTTACCTTCGATAATAACAGCCAATTGGGGACATAACAAGCATACATATACTCTTAATATTTGTATGATCTCATTGTTCAGGTCCTCAACCTGAAGACATATGTAATTGAGTAATATCATTCTCTAGAAATTTATTATGTTGTTTCATTATCTCAAAAACTAAATAAATAGAATAAATTGGAAGCTTGCCTTTATTAATAATTAAATCATTTACAAGTTATGACATTACAATCATCATATGATTGGCTCTCTTGTCATATAAACCAACACTATTGACTATGATGATATCTTTTCCATTTTAATAGTGTTGCATTGATGTTATTGTGGGTATCTTTAATGAACTTTTTTGGTCACTTCAGAGTAGTTATTTATTCAGTGGTGGCCATGGCTGATTCGCGACCGTCAGGTGGGGGTTATTGAGAAAATTATTTCAAAAGATTTGTCCTCTTGTAGACTCTTTCAAATAGATCCAAAAGTAGCTTTAATCAAGTAAGAGGAACATTTAAGCTTAGGGGATTTATATACAGTGCTTTTCAAACTCTTCTATAGGCTATTTCTGGGAATTAATTGCATATATGTTCACTTTGAGATAGTCTTATGGATTGTTTCCTATCATTAGCATTTGAATGATTGTTGCGTCAAGTATATAATATTTTTACTGAATCATGCTAATTTATTATCTATACTTTGGAATTATGTTAGTTTTCCCTTATTTAGACAATTTGAGCACTGCTTGGACATCTCAGTGCCATTGGCATATGTGTCAGTGGTACCAACAAATCAAAAATCTAAAATAGGGAAAGAGGACAAACTTGATGACTCTAAGATGATACTTGGTGCTACTGAGAGAAAGTCATCAATGCTACTGAAGTGAGTCATCGGTGCTATCAAATCACAATCTAGAGAGCATCAGAACTTGAGATTATTGTCTCGGTGCCACTGACTCTCACGCCGGTGGTACCGACTTCAACATCATGGGTGAATTATAACTTGAGGAGCCACTTAGTCCTATAAACACACATGTTGGTAGTACAAATCCAATCCAAGTAGACACAATTGTCCATCAACTTGGTTCCAGCAACATCTGTCAATGGTTTTGATGTGGTGTGATCTGTTTAGATCTGAAATAAAGTCAAGTTTTATGGCCACGGGTTAATGAAGACCAAAGACTCTCTTATGACCTAAGGGGTGTTGACTCAAGGTCAATTAGGTCAATGTTGACTCACGTCTAAATTGACTAAACCTGTGTTTTGATGATGACTAACCATTCCACATATTGGTGTCTAATGTCTCTACTTGAGTGATTTTAGATTAGGTATAGACACACTCCAATTTCCCTAACTTGCGCATATCAAATTGGAGAAAAGACAAGTCAAAGTCATACAAGTGCACATTTTTGTAATATGATGTAAATCCATTAGAATCATGTTGTAAATCACTTATAATGATTGTATGACTTGTAATTAAGCTTAGAAAAATATCAGGATCACTTAGATCGAATATTAGAGCACTTTAGATGCAACTTTGAAAATTGATTACAGGCACTTTGTCAGTCAAGTTTCCCAGCCTGAAAACACGACCGATCATCCTTGATCAATTTTCTGGAGATTGCATCGGTCGAGTTGTGTTTACACAGAACTCGACCGATTAAGTAACTGAACATTTCGATTCCTAATGGTCGGTTGAGTTTTGTCAGGACAAACTCGACCGATCATTTGAGTATCGGCCTTGTCATTTACTTGATCGGTCGAGTTACCCTTATAGAAACTCGACCGATTGCACTGTACGGAAAAGTGCAGAAAAGTGATTCTAGCCGTGGGTGGAGTTGCAACAAGTGAAAATAGATCCGTTGCAAGCCACAAAATGGATAGTTTTCATTCTCAAGTGTTCCCAAAGGCTAAGAGGCATCCCCAGATATAAATAGGACCCCTTGGGCTTCATTCCAAGGTTGAGAATTCATTGCAAACTCTATGTGAGGTTCCTATTCTATAGTTGAGTGCTTCCTACAACCTTCTCTCTCTCTCTAAGCTTAATCACTTGCTACATCCATTAGAGTGAGTAGGAGATCTATAAGAGAGCTAGTCCTACATGTATATCTTGTGAGGCTCTCACTTCCACCACCTCCCCATCTCTCATTTCAATCATGAAGATGAAGGCTCTCTCTCTTGTCCAAGAGAGGTGAAGAAGAACAAGGGAAGGCGTCCCTTGGTGAAGATCAAGGCTGAAGACTTGGAGCTAGAGTGGGTAAGCCATTGGTGAAGGCAGAAGACTCCTTGCTCAAGTGGGTAAGTCCTTGGTGGAAGCTTCTCCGAGTGAAGGTGAAGTCAAAGGCGGAAGATCCAAGAAGAGTAGGTAATTCCTACAAGGTTGAAGACTAGTGCAAGAGTAGGTAAGTCCTTGGAAGAAGGCGGAAGACTCCTTGTAAAGTGGGTAAGTCCTTGGTAAGGTTGAAGACTCTTTGTATTGGATAGGTAAGTCCTTTGTTTGGTCATGTATTGTAAGTCTTATGAATGAATATAAGAATGCAATGGTTAGGAAATCCTAGAGGTTGACCTCTCTAGGTAAGTGGACTGACATACTTCTAGTTTGAAGTGTGGAACCACTCTAAATAGCTTGTCTACTTGTGATTTATCAATCTCTCTCATCCTTGCTATGCATATTTTAGTTGCACTCAAATTACCTATTTAGCAACCTTATCTTGTGATATATCTTGAAGGTCTAATGAATTTTGTTTAAGTGCATTCATCTCTATTACCCCCCCTCTAAAGCATCTAATCACCCATCTAGGATCCAACAATTGGTATCAGAGCGAGTCTTCTCCAATCATACTTCAACAAGTAGGAGAAGATGGGTGACTACCAAGGAGGGAGATACTTGACCAGCCTACCAATCTTTGATGGGAGAAATTTCCTCTATTGGAGAAGAATGCTTCAATTATACATCCAAGGATCAAGTCTTGAGATGTGGCAAATGGTGAATAACCCATACATTCTACCAAAAATAAAGATTAAAGAATGGGATGAATCTACCTTGAAGAAAACAACCTTGAATTCTAGACCCATGTACATCCTCTATGCCTCCATGACACCCACCGAGTTTAACCAGATTTCTTCTTGTGAGATGGCCTATGAGGTATGGAGAAAGCTATGCATCACTTATGAAGGGACAGATCAAGTGAAGGAAAGCAAAGTCTACATGCTCAAAGGGCTTCTTGAGAACTTCAAGATGGGAAAGGAGGAGAGCATAGCAAACATGTACTCAAGGCTTAACACCATTGTGAATGGTCTTGTTGTTCTAGGACATCCTATGTCTAGTGGAGAGATCAACTCAAAGATCCTTAGAACTCTCCCCAAGAGGTGGGAACCCAAGGTGACTTCCATTGAAGAAGCAATGTCTCTTAAGGATATTCCTATTGAAGAGCTAATTGGAAATCTACAAGCACATGAAGCCACACTTGACAACAAGGAGGAAGTAGAAAGACAAAAGGAGAAAGAACTCCAGAGAATGAAGAAGGCTAAAATCAAAGCTCAAATCAAGGCTATTGTTGGTCAAGCTTCTCCATCCTCTCAAGTTGAAGAAGATGCCATGTACTCCAAGGGTAGATTCTACAAAGGCAAGCCCTCCTCCATCTGGTGCTTCACATGTGGAAAGAAGGGTTACTACAAGGAAGATTGCCCACAAGGCAAAAAGACCCATCTTCACAACAAGAAGGAGAAATGGCACTCAAGCTCAAGTGGCTCCTCTGACTCAAGCTCAAGTGAAGATTCAAGTGAAGGATCAAGCTTAAGCTCTAGTGATGAAGGAGAATGCCATTTTGCTCTTATAGCATCAACAAGTGAGGACTCAAGTGAGGTAAATCTAAACTCTTTAGATAAAGAATATTTGATTGCTATTATTCATGATACTTGTGCCTCTCTTAAGTCTTCTAAAAAGAAAAAGAAAAAGCTTGCTAGAATTGTTGATAATTTGCATGTAGAATTTATTGATCTTGAACATGCTAATTCTTGCTTGCTTGATGATAAAAATGCTTGTCTTAGCCAAGTAGACTCTCTTAAACTTGAAAATGCTAGTTTTCTTGATAAGATTAGATTTCTAGAAGCTCAACCTCTCATGCCTAGTTCTAATGAAGAGCATACTTTAATTGTTGATTCTATAATGCATGATATTGATGTTCTTAAATCTGAAAACAAGGACAAAGATTTTGTTTTGCAAGAATTAGAAATAGAAAATGCCTCCTTGCTTGCTAAAATCAATGTGCATGAATCTTGTTCTAGTTCTACTATTAGAGAGAATGATGATGTTGCTCTTCATATTGATAGAGATTCTTATTTAACTAAAGCTCTTTGCTTAGAAAATGATCTTTTGCATGCTAGAGATAATATCAATCATTTTTCTTCTACTATTGCTTCTCTTATGCATGATAATGATAGTTTGAGATCTTCTTTGCAAAGATTCTTAGTTGGTAAAAAGAGTCTGAATGACATCCTACACCATTCTACTAAACAAATTGGTAGACATGGTTTAGGATATGATAGTAGTCAAGGGAACAACAAAGATAAAGGACCTCCAATATTCCATGGAGAATCCTCTAGTTCCAAGACTATGGGCACATGCAACTATTGTAATGAAATTGGTCATTATTCTACTTGTTGTCCTTTTAGGAAAGCACCCAAGAGAAGTAGGACTTGGGTTGCTAAACTAACCCCTCCGGACCCAAAAATATGATTGGGGACCATTTCATCTTTCTTCTTGTAGGTACTTGCAAATGGATTGACTTGAGCTATTGAATTGCAAATTGTCTTCTCAATCCATATGATAGAAGAAAGGTGGGATGTGTAGAGGGTGACGACAAGTGGAAAAAGGAATGGTAAGCACAAAGGTAATGTTTCTCTTGCTTATAACCTTTTCTAACTTGTTTTTGTCAAGTTAGTGTGCAATATACATATGGTTTTTGGGTCAAAAGTGGTAATTTGTGTTTCTCTTCACACTCTTACTCAAAAACTATTTCTAATGTTTCTATAGTGCATTACTAACTTGCTTAGACATGTTTGGATATGGTTTGTATATTTAGCATGCCTTTAAATATGTTTTTATGAAATATATGTGCTTTTTGACAGTTGATCTGTCGGTCGAGTTTGCCTTGTTTGAAACTCAACCGATAGGCACCAATGGGTGTTTCCAACAGTTGTCATTGGTCGAGTTGTCAATGCACAGAACTCGACCGATAACACTATGCACAAAATATACATTTGGCTTATTAAATGAGAATTTCCCTCTCAACTAGATTTTCTCATACAATAGCCTTATTATTTGGCACTCCTTTGGTACCTTTTTATATGCATATTGCCATGTTCTAAATTGCCTATCTTGCTTACAACTCTATCTCTCTAATTTTTCTAAATTGGTATATCTAAATCTTGCAATTACTTGCTTTGAGTTGTTTTGCACGTTTTGATGATGATCTCTTTGGATCTCTTGGTTGTGTATAAAATTGCTTCCGTTGTGCTATAACTTGCTACATCTATCTAGGTGTATATCTTGTTGTGATACAACCTTGAGGTTCTTAGTGGTAATCATCTTATGCTACGGATGCATATCTATGTGAGTTATATCCTTTCATGCTTCTAAAATTGCATATCTCTTTGTTTGGATATATCTCTACATCTACTCATAGCTTGCTTTATCTTATGTATCTTTTGGTATCTCTTGCTATGATCTAGATCCTACTAGTAGTCCTAACTTGTGATATCATCTACTAGTAGTTCATATACATAAGTTCTAACCTTGTTTATAATTGGCATCTTTGCTCATCTATATGCTATGCTTGTATCTTATCTCATACATGCTCAACTTTGTTCCTTAAATTGCATATCTACTATCTTGAGTTGCTTGCATAACATTGTGATGCAGGGTACATAGATCTACATTATGTGTAGAAATTGGAGTATTTTTGGATTTTATGCAGATTTTGCTCCTGTTTCAGTTTTTGGTGCAAGACTAGTGTTTTTAATGCAGAAACGACCTTCTGAGCAAGGCTCATCGCTTTGCTATGAGCCCTGGCCCGTTTTGGGCAACTACTGTCATCTTGAGGATCAAAATTGTATTTTATTGTTTTTCTGCAACACTTTATCTTGCTTTTTGGGTTGTTCAAGTATATGCTTAAACTTGCTTTTCTTTCTATGCTTGGACAAGCCCCTATCTATGCTTTTCTACTCTCCTTATATAACTCTGTGTTATCTCCTTTCTCTTTAACAAGTGATGTTTCTTATTTCTTCATAACCCCACTTTTTGAAATGACAAAGGGGGAGAAAGGTATGTCTTCTTTTGACAAAACGGAGAGAAGACATGTCTTACATGAAGAAGAGAAGTATGTCCATGTAAGGGGGAGAAGGTAAAATGGGAGAATACTTATATTTGTAGAAGATATATGAGTAGAAGACATAGAATTCTATAAATGTTGTGAAAGCTAACCATGTAGGAGAAATAGCATCAATTGAGGGGGAGTATGAGAACTCTACTAGCATCAATTGAGGGGGAGCATATGAACTCAATTCTATTGAAACCCCTAGGTTTCTCCGAAGGTGTCTTTTTACTTGAAACCTTTCAATACATTTATGGAATGGTTTGTCATCTTCAAAAAGGGGGAGATTGTTGACTCAAGGTCAATTAGGTCAATGTTGACTCACGTCTAAATTGACTAAACTCGTGTTTTGATGATGACTAACCATTCCACATATTGGTGTCTAATGTCTCTACTTGAGTGATTTCAGATTAGGTATAGACACACTCCAATTGCTCTAACTTACGCATATCAAATTGGAGAAAAGACAAGTCAAAGTCATTATAGTGCACACTTTTGTAATATGATGTAAATCCATTAGATTCATGTTGTAAATCACTTTTAATGATTGTATGACTTGTAATTAAGCTTAGAAAAATATCTGGAGCACTTAGATCAAATATTAGAGCACTTTAGATGCAACTTTGAAAATTTATTACATGCACTTTGTCGGTTGAGTTTCCCAGCTTGAAAACTCGACCGATCATCCTTGATCAATTTTCTGGAGATTGCATCGGTCGAGTTGTGTTTACATAGAACTCGACCGATCAAGTAACTGACCATTTCGATTCCTAATGGTCGGTTGAGTTTGGTCAGGACAAACTCGACCGATCATTTGAGTATCGACCTTGTCATTTACTTGATCGGTCAAGTTACCCTTATAGAAACTCGATCGATTGCACTGTACAAAAAAGTGCAGAAAAGTGATTCTAGCCATTGTGGAGTTGCAACAAGTGAAAATAGATCCGTTGCAAGCCACAAAATGACTAGTTTTCATTCTCAAGTGTTCCCAAAGGCTAAGAGGCATCCCCGGCTATAAATAGGACCCCTTGGGCTTCATTCTAAGGTTGAGCATTCATTGCAAATTCTATGTGAGATTCCTATTCTATGGTTGAGTGCTTCCTACAACCATCTCTCTCTCTCTAAGCTTAATGACTTGCTACATCCATTAGAGTGAGTAGGAGATCTGTAAGAGAGCTAGTCCTACATGTATATCTTGTGAGGCTCTCACTTCCACCACCTCCCCATCTCTCATTTCAATCATGAAGATGAAGGTTCTCTCTCTTGTCCAAGAGAGGTGAAGAAGAACAAGGGAAGGCGTCCTTTGGTGAAGATCAATGCTGAAGACTTGGAGCTAGAGTGGGTAAGCCCTGGGTGAAGGCAGAAGACTCCTTGCTCAAGTGGGTAAGTCCTTGGTGGAAGATTCTCCGAGTGAAGGTGAAGTCAAAGGCGGAAGATCCAAGAAAAGTGGGTAATTCCTACAAGGATGAAGACTAGTACAAGAGTAGGTAAGTCCTTGGAAGAAGGCGGAAGACTCTTTGCAAAGTGGGTAAGTCCTTGGTAAGGTTGAAGACTCTTTGTATTGGATAGGTAAGTCCTTTGTTTGGTCATGTATTGTAAGTCTTATGAATGAATATAAGAATGCAATGGTTAGGAAATCCTAGAGGTTGACCTCTCTAGGTAAGTGGACTGACATACTTCTAGTTTGAAGTGTGGAACCACTCTAAATAGCTTGTCTACTTGTGTTTACTCAATCTCTCTCATCTTTTCTATGCATGTTTTAGTTGCACTCAAATTACCTATTTAACAACCTTATCTTGTGATATATCTTGAAGGTCTAATGAATTTTGTTTAAGTACATTCAACTCTATTCACCCCCTCTAGAGCATCTAATCACCCATCTAGGATCCAACAATTGGTATCAAAGCGGGTCTTCTCCAAGCATACTTCAACAAGTAGGAGAAGATGGGTGACTACCAAGGAGTGAGATACTTGACCAGCCTACCAATCTTTGATGGGAGCAATTTCTTCTATTCGAGAAGAAGACTTCAATTCTACATCCAAGGATAAAGTCTTGAGATGTGGCAAATGGTGAACAACCCATACATGCTACCAAAGACAAAGATTGAAGAATGGGATTAAGCTACCTTGAAGAAAGCAACCTTGAATGCTAGAGCCATGCACATACTCTATGCCTCCATGACCCCCACCGAGTTCAACCAGATTTCTTCTTGTGAGATGGCCTATGAGGTATGGAGAAAGCTATGCATCACTTATGAAGGGACGGATCAAGTGAAGGAAAGCAAAGTCTACATGCTCAAAGGGCTGCTTGAGAACTTCAAGATGGGAAAGGAGGAGAGCATAGCAAATATGTACTCAAGGCTCAACACCATTATGAATGGTCTTGCTGTTCTAGGACATCCTATGTCTAGTGGATAGATCAACTCAAAGATCCTTAGAACACTCCCCAAGAGGTGGGAACCCAAGGTGACTTCCATTGAAGAAGCAAGGCCTCTTAAGGATATTCCTATTGAAGAGCTAATTGGAAATCTACAAGCACATGAAGCCACACTTGACAAGAGGGAGTAAGTAGAAAGATAAGAGGAGAAAGAACTCAAGAGAATGAAGAAGGCTGAAATAAAAGCTCAAATCATGGCTATTGTTGTTCAAGCTTCCCCATCCTCTCAAGTTGAAGAAGATGCCATGTACTCCAAGGGTAGATTCTACAAAGGCAAGTCCTCCTCCATCCGGTGCTTCACATGTGGAAAGAAGGGTTACTACAAGGAAGATTGACCAAAAGGAAAAAAGACCCATCTTCACAACAAGAAGAAGAAATGGCACTCAAGCTCAAGTGGCTCCTCCGACTCAACCTCAAGTGAAGATTCAAGTGAAGGATCAAGCCCAAGCTCTAGTGATGAAGGAGAATGGTATTTTGCTCTAATAGCATCAACAAGTGAGGACTCAAGTGAGGTAAATCTAAACTCTTTAGATAAAGAATATTTGATTGCTATTATTCATGATACTTGTGCCTCTCTTAAGTCTTCTAAAAAGAAAAAGCTTGCTAGAATTGTTGATAATTTGCATGTAGAATTAAATGATCTTGAACATGCTAATTCTTGTTTGCTTGATGATAAAAATGCTTGTCTTAGCCCAGTAGACTCTCTTAAACTTGAAAATGCTAGTTTGCTTGATAAGATTAGATTTCTAGAAGCTCAACCTCTCATGCCTATTTCTAATGAAGAGCATACTTTAATTATTGATTATCTCATGCATGATATTGATGCTCTTAAATCTGAAAACAAGGAAAAAGATTTTGTTTTGCAAGAATTAGAAATAGAAAATGCCTCCTTTCTTGCTAAAATCAATGTGCATGAATCTTGTTCTATTTCTACTAATAGAGAGAATGATGTTGCTGCTCTTCATATTGATAGAGATTCTTATTTAACTAAAGCACTTCGCTTAGAAAATGATCTTTTACATGCTAGAGATAATATCAATCATTTGTCTTCTACTATTGCTTCTCTTATGTATGATAATGATAGTTTGAGATCTTATTTGCAAAGATTCTTAGTTGCTAAAAAGAATCTTAATGAGATCCTACACCATTCTACTAAACAAATTGGTAGACATGGTTTAGGATATGATAGTAGTCAAGGGAACAACAAAGATAAAGGACCTCCAATATTCCATGGAGAATCCTCTAGTTCTAAGACTATGGGCACATGAAACTATTGTAATGAAATTGGTCTATATTGTACTTGTTTTCCTTTTAGGAAAGCACCCAAGAGCAATAGGACTTGGGTTGCTAAACTAACCCCTCCAGACCCAAAAATATGATTGGGGACCATTTCATCTTTCTTCTTGTAGGTACTTGCAAATGGATTGACTTGAGCTATTGAATTGCAAATTGACTTCTCAATCCACATGAAAGAAGAAAGGTGGGATGTGTAGAGGGTGACAACAAGTGGAAAAAGGAATGGTAAGCACAAAGGTAATGTTTCTCTTGCTTATAACCTTTTCTAACTTGTTTTTGTCAAGTTAGTGTGCACTATACATATGGTTTTTGAGTCAAAAGTGGTAATTTGTGTTTCTCTTCACACTCTTGCTCAAAAACTATTTCTAATGCTTCTATAGTGCATTACTAACTTTCTTAGACATGTTTGGATATGGTTTGTATATTTAGCATGCCTTTAAATATGTTTTTATGAAATATATGTGCTTTTTGACAGCTGCTCTGTCGGTCGAGTTTGCCCTATTTGAAACTCGACCGATAGACACCAATGGGTGTTGCCAGCAGTTGTTATCGGTCGAGTTGTCAATGCACAAAACTCGACCGATAACACTATGCACAGAATATACATTTGGCTTATTGAATGAGAATTTCCCTCTCGACTAGATTTTCTCAACCAATAGCCTTATTCTTTGGCACTCCTTTGGTACCTTTATATATGCATATTTCTAGGTTCTAAATTGCCTATCTTGCTTACAACTTTATCTCTCTAATTGCTCTTAATTGGTATATCTATATCTTGCCATTACTTGCTTTGAGTTGTTTTGCAGGTTTTGATGATGATCTCTTTGGATCTCTTGGTTGTGTCTAAAATTGCTTCCATTGTGCTATAACTTGCTACATATATCTAGGTGTATATCTTGTTGTGATACAACCTTGAGGTTCTTAGTGGTAATCATCTTATGGTAAGGATGCATATCTATGTGAGTTATATCCTTTCATGCTTCTAAAATTGAATATCTCTTTGTTTGGATATATCTCTACATCTACTCATAGGTTGCTTTATCTTGTGTATATTTTGGTATCTCTTACTATGATCTAGATCCTACTAGTAGTCCTAACTTGTGATATCATCTACTAGTAGTTCATATACATGTAGTTCTAACCTTGTTTATAATTGGCATCTTTGCTCATCTATATGCTATGCTTGTATCTTGTCTCATACATGCTCAAGTTTGTTCCTTAAATTGCATATCTACTATATTGAGTTGCTTGCATAACATTGTGATGCAGGGTACATAGATCTACATTATGTGTAGAAATTGGAGTATTTTTGGATTTTATACAAATTTTGCTCCAATTTCAGTTTTTGGTGCAAGACTAGTGTTTTTCATGCAGAAACGACCTTCTGAGCAAGGCTCATCGCTTTGCCATGAGCCCTGACACTTTTTGGGCAAATTCTGTCATCTTGAGGGTCAAAATTGCATTTTATTGTTTTTCTGCAGCACTTTATGTTGCTTTTTGGGTTGTTCAAGTATATGCTTTAACTTTCTTTTCTTTCTATGCTTGGACAAGTCCCTATATGTGCTCTTCTACTCTCCTTATATAACTTTGTGTAATCTCCTTTCTCTTTAACAAATGATGTTTCTTATTTCTTCATAACCCCTCTTTTTGAAATGACAAAGGGGGAGAAAGGTATGTCTTCTTTTGACAAAACGGAGAGAAGGCATGTCTTACATGAAGAAGAGAAGTATGTCCATGTAAGGGCGAGAAGGTAAAATGGGAGAAGAAATATATGTGTAGAACATATATGAGTAGAAGACATAGTATTCTATAAATGTTATGCAAGCAAACCATGCAGGAGAAATATCATCAATTGAGGGGGAGTATGAGAAATCCACTAGCATCAATTGAGGGGGAGCATATGAACTCAATTCTATTGAAACCCCTAGGTTTCTCCGAAGGTGTGTTTTTACTTGAAAGCTTTCAATACATTTATGGAATGGTTTGTCATCTTCAAAAAGGGGGAGATTGTTGACTCAAGGTCAATTAGGTCAATGTTGACTCACGTCTAAATTGACTAAACCCTTGTTTTGATGATGACTAACCATTCCACATATTGGTGTATAATGTCCCTACTTGAGTGATTTCAGATTAGGTATAGACACACTCCAATTGCCCTAACTTGCGCATATCAAATTGGAGAAAAGACAAGTCAAAGTCATACAAGTGCACGTTTTTGTAATATGATGTAAATCCATTAGAATCATGTTGTAAATCACTTGTAATGATTGTATGACTTGTAATTAAGCTTAGAAAAATATCAGGAGCACTTAGATCGAATATTAGAGCACTTTATATGCAACTTTGAAAATTGATTACAGGCACTTTGTCGGGCGAGTTTCCCAGCCTAAAAACTTGACCGATCATCCTTGATCAATTTTCTGGAGATTGCATCGGTCGAGTTGTGTTTACACAGAATTCGACCGATCAGGTAACTGACCATTTCGATTCCTAATGGCCAATCGAGTTTTGTCAGGACAAACTCGACCGATCATTTGAGTATCGGCCTTGTCGTTTACTTGATCGGTCTAGTTACCCTTATAGAAACTCGACCGATTGCACTGTACGTAAAAATGCAGAAAAGTGATTCTAGCCATTGTGGAGTTGCAACAAGTGAAAATAGATCCGTTGCAAGCCACAAAATGGCTAGTTTTCATTCTAAAGTGTTCCCAAAGGCTAAGAGGCATCCCCAGCTATAAGTAGGACCCCTTGGGCTTCATTCCAAGGTTGAGCATTCATTGCAAACTCTGTGTGAGGTTCCTATTCTATAGATGAGTGCTTCCTATATGCTTCTCTCTCTCTAAGCTTAATGACTTGATACATCCATTAGAGTGAGTAGGAGATCTGTAAGAGAGCTAGTCCTACATGTATATCTTGTGAGGCTCTCACTTCCACCACCTCCCCATCTCTCATTTTAATCATGAAGATGAAGGTTCTCTCTCTTGTCCAAGAGAGGTGAAGAAGAACAAGGGAAGGCATCCCTTGGTGAAGATCAAGGCTGAAGACTTGGAGCTAGAGTGGTAAGCCCTTGGTGAAGGCAGAAGACTCCTTGCTCAAGTGGGTAAGTCCTTGGTGGAAGCTTCTCCGAGTGAAGGTGAAGTCAAAGGCGGAAGATCCAAGAAGAGTGGGTAATTCCTACAAGGCTGAAGACTAGTGCAAGAGAAGGTAAGTCCTTGGAAGAAGGCAGAAGACTCCTTGCAAAGTGGGTAAGTCCTTGGTAAGGTTGAATACTCTTTGTATTGGATAGGTAAGTACTTTGTTTGGTCATGTATTGTAAGTCTTATGAATGAATATAAGAATGCAATGGTTAGGAAATCCTAGAGGTTGACCTCTCTAGGTAAGTGGACTGACATACTTCTAGTTTGAAGTGTGGAACCACTCTAAATAGCTTGTCTACTTGTGTTTTCTCAATCTCTTTCATCCTTGCTATTCATGTTTTAGTTGCACTCAAATTACCTATTTAGCAACCTTATATTGTGATATATCTTGAAGGTCTAATGAATTTTGTTTAAGTGCATTCAGCTCTATTCACCCCCCCTCTAGAGCATCTAATCACCCATCTAGGATCCAACAATTGGTATCAGAGCGCGTCTTCTCCAAGCATACTTCAACAAGTAGGAGAGGATGGGTGACTACCAAGGAGGGAGATACTTGACCAGCCTACCAATCTTTGATGGTAGGAATTTCCTCTATTGGAGAAGAAGGCATCAATTCTACATCCAAGGATCAAGTCTTGAGATGTGGCAAATGGTGAACAGCCCATACATGCTACCAAAGAGAAAGATTGAAGAATGGGATGAAGCTACCTTGAAGAAAGCAACCTTGAATGCTAGAGCCATGCACATCCTCTATGCCTCCATGACCCCCACCGAGTTCAACCGGATATATTCTTGTGAGACGGCCTATGAGGTATGGAGAAAGCTATGCATCACTTATGAAGGGACGGATCAAGTGAAGGAAACCAAAGTCTACATGCTCAAAGGGCTACTTGAGAACTTCAAGATGGGAAAGGAGGAGAGCATAGCAAACATGTGCTCAAGGCTCAACACCATTATGAATGGTCTTGCTGTTCTAGGACATCCTATGTCTAGTGGAGAGATCAACTCAAAGATCCTTAGAACTCTCCCCAAGAGGTGGGAACCCAAGGTGACTTCCATTGAAGAAGCAAGGTCTCTAAAGGATATTCCTATTGAAGAGCTAATTGGAAATCTACAAGCACATGAAGCCACACTTGAAAAGAGGGAGGAAGTAGAAAGATAAGAGGAGAAAGAACTCAAGAGAATGAAGAAGGATGAAATCAAAGCTCAAATCAAGGCTATTGTTGGTCAAGCTTCTCCATCCTCTCAAGTTGAAGAAGATGCTATGTACTCCAAGGGTAGATTGTACAAAGGCAATTCCTCCTCCATCCGGTGCTTCACATGTGGAAAGAAGGGTTACTATAAGGAAGATTTCCCACAAGGCAAAAAGACCCATCTTCACAACAAAAAGGAGAAATGGCACTCAAGCTCAAGTGGCTCCTCCGACTCAAGCTCAAGTGAAGATTCAAGTGAAGGATCAAGCTCAAGCTCTAGTGATGAAGGAGAATGCCATTTTTCTCTTATAGCATCAACAAGTGAGGTCTCAAGTGAGGTAAATATAAACTCTTTAGATAAAGAATCTTTGATTGCTATTATTCATGATACTTGTGCCTCTCTTAAGACTTCTAAAAAGAAAAAGAAAAAGCTTGCTATAATTGTTGATAATTTTCATGTAGGATTTATTGATCTTGGACATGCTAATTCTTGCTTGCTTGATGATAAAAATGCTTGTCTTAGCCAAGTAGACTCTCTTAAACTTGAAAATGCTAGTTTGCTTGATAAGATTAGATTTCTAGAAGCTCAATCTCTCATGCCTAGTTCTAATGAAGAACATACTTTAATTGTTGATTCTCTCATGCATGATATTGATGTTCTTAAATCTGAAAACAAGGACAAAGATTTTGTTTTGCAAGAATTAGAAATAGAAAATGCCTCCTTGCTTGCTAAAATCAATGTGCATGAATCTTGTTCTAGTTCTACTAATAGAGAGAATGATGTTGCTGCTCTTCATATTGATAGAGATTCTTATTTAACTAAAGCTCTTTGCTTAGAAAATGATCTTTTGCATGCTAGAGATAATGTAAATCATTTGTCTTCTACTATTGCTTCTCTTATGCATGATAATGATAGTTTGAGATCTTCTTTGCAAAGATTCTTAGTTGGTAAAAAGAGTCTTAATGACATCCTACACCATTATACTAAAAAATTGGTATACATGGTTTAGGATATGATATTAGTCAAGGGAACAACAAAGATAAAGGACCTCCAATATTCCTTGGAGAATCCTCTAGTTCCAAGACTATGGGCACATGAAACTATTGTAATGAAATTGGTCATTATTCTACTTGTTGTCCTTTTAAGAAAGCACCCAAGAGCAATAGGACTTGGGTTGCTAAACTAACCCCTTCGGACCAAAAAATATGATTGGGGACCATTTCATCTTTCTTCTTGTAGTTACTTGCAAATGGATTGATTTGAGGTATTGAATTGCAAATTGACTTCTCAATCCACATGAAAGAAGAAAGGTGGGACGTGTAGAGGGTGACAACAAGTGGAAAAAGGAATGGTAAGCACAAAGGTAATGTTTCTCTTGCTTATAACCTTTTCTAACTTGTTTTTGTCACGTTAGTGTGCATTATACATATGGTTTTTGAGTCAAAAGTGGTAATTTGTGTTTCTCTTCACACTCTTGCTCAAAAACTATTTCTAATGCTTCTATAGTGCATTAATAACTTGCTTAGACATGTTTAGATATGGTTTGTTTATTTATCATGTCTTTAAATATGTTTTTATGAAATATATGTGCTTTTTGGAAGATGCTCTGTCGTTCGAGTTTGCCCTGTTTGAAACTCGACCGATAGGCACCAATGGGTGTTGCCAGCAGTTGTCATCGGTTGAGTTGTCATTGCACAGAACTCGACCGATAACACTGTGCACAGAATATACATTTGGCTTATTGAATGAGAATTTCCCTCTCAACTAGTTTTTCTCAACCAATAGCCTCATTCTTTGGCACTCATTTGGTACCTTTATATATGCATATTTCCAAGTTCTAAATTTCCTATCTTGCTTACAACTCTATCTCTCTAATTTCTCTAAATTAGTATATCTATATCTTGCAATTACTTGCTTTGAGTTGTTTTGCAGGTTTTGATGATGATCTCTTTGGATCTCTTGGTTGTGTCTAAAATTGCTTCCGTTGTGCTATAACTTGCTACATTTATATAGGTGTATATCTTGTTCTGATACAACCTTGAGGTTCTTAGTGGTAATCATCTTATGGTAAGGATGCATATCTATTTGAGTTATATCCTTTCATGCTTCTAAAATTTCATATCTCTTTGTTTGGATATATCTCTACATCTACTCATAGCTTGCTTTATCTTGTGTATCTTTTGGTATCTCTTGCTATGATCTAGATCCTACTAGTAGTCCTAACTTGTGATATCATCTACTAGTAGTTCATATACATGTAGTTCTAACCTTGTTTATAATTGGCATCTTTGCTCATCTATATGCTATGTTTATACCTTATCTCATACATGCTCAAATTTGTTCCTTAAATTGCATATCTACTATCTTGAGTCGCTTGCATAACATTGTGATGCAGGGTACATAGATCTACATTATGTGTAGAAATTGGAGTATTTTTGGATTTTATGCAGATTTTGCTCCAGTTTTAGTTTTTGGTGCAAGACTAGTGTTTTTCATGCAGAAACGACCTTCTGAGCAAGGCTCATCGCTTTTCCATGAGCCTTGACACTTTTTGGGAAAATTCTGTCATCTTGAGGGTCAAAATTATGTTTTATTGTTTTTCTACAGCACTTTATCTTGCTTTTTGGGTTGTTCAAGTATATGCTTTAACTTGATTTTCTTTCTATGCTTGGACAAGCACCTATCTGTGCTCTTCTACTCTCCTTATATAACTTTGTGTTATCTCCCTTCTCTTTAACAAGTGATGTTTCTTATTTCTTCATAACCCCACTTTTTGAAATGACAAAGGGGGAGAAAGGTATGTCTTCTTTTGACAAAACAGAGAGAAGGCATGTCTTACATGAAGAAGAGAAGTATGTACATGTAAGGGGGAGAAGGTAAAATGGGAGAAGACATATATGTGTAGAACATATATGAGTAGAAGACATAGTATTCTATAAATGTTGTGAAAGCTAACCATGTAGGAGAAATAGCATCAATTGAGGGGAAGTATGAGAACTCCACTAGCATCAATTGAGGGGGAGCATATGAACTCAATTCTATTGAAACCCCTAGGTTTCTCCGAAGGTGTATTTTTACTTGAAAGCTTTTAATACATTTATGGAATGGTTTTTCATCTTCAAAAAGGGGGAGATTGTTGACTCAAGGTCAATTAGGTCAATGTTGACTCACGTCTAAATTGACTAAACCCGTGTTTTGATGATGACTAACCATTCCACATATTGGTGTCTAATGTCTATACTTGAGTGATTTCAGATTAGGTATAGACACAGTCCAATTGCCCTAACTTGCACATATCAAAATGGAGAAAAGACAAGTCAAAGTCATACAAGTGCATGTTTTTGTAATATGATGTAAATCCATTAGAATCATGTTGTAAATCACTTGTAATGATTGTATGACTTGTAATTAAGCTTAGAAAAATATCAGGAGCACTTAGATCGAATATTAGAGCACTTTAGATGCAACTTTGAAAATTGATTACAGGCACTTTGTCGGTCGAGTTTCCCAGCCTGAGAACTCGACCAATCATCCTTGATCAATTTTCTGGAGATTGCATCGGTCGAGTTGTGTTTACACAGAACTTGACCGATCAAGTAACTGATCATTTTGATTCCTAATGGTCGGTCGAGTTTTGTCAGGACAAACTCGACCGATCATTTGAGTATCGGCCTTGTCGTTTACTTGATCGGTCGAGTTACCCTTATAGAAACTCGACCGATTGCACTGTACGAAAAAGTGCAGAAAAGTGATTCTAGCCATTGTGGAGTTGCAACAAGTGAAAATAGATCCGTTGCAAGCCACAAAATGGCTAGTTTTCATTCTCAAGTGTTCCCAAAGGCTAAGAGGCATCCCCAGCTATAAATAGGACCCCTTGGGCTTCATTCCAAGGTTGAGCATTCATTGCAAACTCTATGTGAGGTTCCTATTCTATAGTTGAGTGCTTCCTACAACCTTCTCTCTCTCTCTCTCTAAGCTTAATCACTTTCTACACCCATTAGAGTGAGTAGGATATCTGTAAGAGAGCTAGTCCTACATGTATATCTTGTGAGGCTCTCACTTCCACCACCTCCCCATCTCTCATTTCAATCATGAAGATGAAGGTTCTCTCTCTTGTCCAAGAGAGGTGAAGAAGAACAAGGGAAGGTGTCCTTTGGTGAAGATCAAGGCTGAAGAATTGGAGCTAGAGTGGGTAAGCCCTTGGTGAAGGCAGAAGACTCCTTGCTCAAGTGGGTAAGTCCTTGGTGGAAGCTTCTCCGAGTGAAGGTAAAGTCAAAGGCGGAAGATCCAAGAAGAGTGGGTAATTCCTACAAGACTGAAGAATAGTGCAAGAGTAGGTAAGTCCTTGGAAGAAGGCGGAAGACTCCTTGCAAAGTGGGTAAGTCCTTGATAAGGTTGAAGACTCTTTGTATTGGATAGGTAAGTCCTTTGTTTGGTCATGTATTGTAAGTCTTATGAATGAATATAAGAATGCAATGGTTAGGAAATCCTAGAGGTTGACCTCTCTAGGTAAGTGGACTGACATACTTCTAGTTTGAAGTGCGGAACCACTCTAAATAGCTTGTCTACTTATGTTTTCTCAATCTCTCTCATCCTTTCTATGCATGTTTTAGTTGCACTGAAATTACTTATTTAGCAACCTTATCTTATGATATATCTTGAAGGTCTAATGAATTTTGTTTTAGTGCATTCAGCTCTATTCACCCCCCTTTAGAACATCTAATCACCCATCTAGGATCCAACAAGGGGATGCGGCCAAAAACACACACACATCATAGTGATCATGTTCTTGGAAAGTATTGAGCTAAGAGAGGAGGAGACGAAGGATATATCCATAGACTGGCACTCCTAGCACTTCTGGAGGTCAAAATTGCATCCATAATACTACATATCAAGGTGTTCATCAGAGGGGAACACCGAGACAACTTCTCTAGGTTTTTCACTTTAATTTTCTAATGTTTAGCATGTTTTCATCCTCTTCCTCTATTTGTATGATGATAGCAATCATGCAGGGTAAACTGCTTATTCCTTAGGGCCAAGGAGTAGCTCGTTATTGCATTATATATGATCCCTTTGAATTGATGATTTATTTCCTTTATTGTGGACATGAATCTATGATCTCTTCATCGATATGTTTATGTTTAATTACCATAATCAAATTAATAGACCACTAATTTCTATGGGAGAGGGATTAGGAGTCATCCAAATCACAACTTTGGATAAGTCTTACAACTATAAAAGAATAACCTAGAGATTTGATTGTAAGACCCCTAACCTTTCTTTTTGGTTGAACATGCTTGATTATCAAAATTAGATGTTTAAAACCTTAATCTAACTATACTATGTGCTTTGATATCATGAGATAATGTTAATTTTCAAGTTTGGTCCGGTTTGGACACTGTTTGAACAAGTTATGCATTTATATGCTTGTTTTGGACTTTTATGAAATTTACCCATATTTAAGGTTTTTCTTGTAATTTGTCTCATTCTTGTTGTTCCTCACATGTTTTCTTATCATGCTTGAGTTATTTGTACCTTGGGGTGCCTTGTTACACCTTAGTTTGGTGGTGACATCTACCTAGGGTTGAACTTAGGGTTTCCACTCATGGATGAGCTACTTGAGTGCTAGAACTCGATGGTTCTTCTTGTGAGTTGGGACCCAATGGCTTTTGTGGTGTGTTGGAATCCAATGGTGGTCCCTAGAGGTGTGAGTTTTGATGGTTATCCCTCTTGTATATCCTTGAATCGATGGTTCACCAAGTAGAGGTGCAAACTGATGGTGGTGCTAGGGTTCCACCCTTGTGACCAAAGGGTCCAAATCCGATGGACACCCTACTGTTGGAGGTCGATGGCTGGCTGAGGAGCCAATATTTGATGGTCTACCTGACTCCCACAACTGATGAACCTTCTGGTTTGCATGGACATGATGCTTTAGACCTTGGACACATGGAAAACATGGTTAGACACCTTAATCTTCTCTTCTATCTCCCTCATAGTTTTTATACCTACCTCCTTGCAAGAAAATGAGTTCTTTACATACCTATCTCTCCCTCTTAGTCTTCTTTCTGCTTCAATCTCATCCTTCTTGTTCTATGGTGGAGAAGGAGCCCAAGGTAGAAGAAGCTTGGTCGATATGCTTGCATGTGCACCTAGGGTTAGGATCTACCCTCTCTTCAAGCTTGTAGAGATTCCTTAGCTTGTTCTTGACATAAGAAAGTAAGGTCTCCCTCCTTTCCTTCATTTTATTCTCTATCATACCTTCTTCTCTCTTCCTCTTGGTCGGATCCATGGTGGATCTTGTGCTAGAGCTTGAAGAACACCTCTTTCTTGCTACCTTGACCTAGGGTTTGCTTCCTTTTTGGAGAAGGATCTAGCTTGGCCGATTGGAGTGCTCAAGATAGGGTTTTCTTCTCTCTTCCTCGAGATACCCTAAAATTTGGAGATTCATCTTCATCCTATAGGTGAGTTATATAACTTTCTCCACATTTATTGGCTACTCATACCTTGCATGCACATGATCTTGCTCTAAAATGAAGTTCTAAGTGGAAATATGCTATCTTTGCCTAGGGTTTAAGACTAAATGACAATTCTTTAGTAGTATATCTTCTTGGATGGATCGTAAACCTTGTGCATGAACCTTCCTTGGTAGATAAATATCTAGACCTTGCTTGCATGTGTAAAATGATGGCTTTTGCTCTCAAACAATGGTCATTATTTAGGGTTTTGAGCTGTTTTTCCTTCTTTTTTGCAACCAATGGTTTGGTTCTTGATGCTATTTTGCTTGACCTTCTTGTGTCAACCGATGTCCTTCACTTAGTTGTTGTTTTGGGTTTTCTCTTGAGTACACAACTGATGGTTATGTTTTTGTGATGACATGAAAATTCACACTTCGATTTTGACTTCTACTTTTGACCTTACCCTTGTCTTCACCATCAATGTCATGTATATATGTGGTTTGATTCACAATTGATCCATCTAGTATGCTTTTACCACCTTAGTGATACTATTCATGATAAAAATGAAGTTCCAATTGATATCATGCACCCTCAATTCTTCTCTTAAATTTTTCTCATATCCTTGTGTGAGTATATACTCGTTTCCTATTTCATGTCGTAGAGGGCAATCTCACATTTCCAACACATCTTTTTTCACTCATTTCTGAGCTCGGATGAGGAAGCTGTGCCCATTTGAACTTGCATTGATGAAACATTTATTTAAACATCTTTTAAATCAGTTTGTGCCCCTTTGGGCCTTGAACCAGCAATTTGGGCCCAAGATCTGGGGCCGGCCAACCCGACATCCCTTCCTTTTCCCTTTTCCCTTTTCCCTTCCCCACACCTGGCTCCTCACACAGTCACTTGGGCCATTGGATCTAGTGTGCCATGGATATTGGCATGATCTGATAGTTGGGGAGTTGTCTCCCTTCCTAGGTACAACTATCCAACAACAACTTTATAGAGGGGACCAATTCCACCAGTGCCCTCTCCTATTCCCTCCTTTCTCACCTATGGGGCTCTCTATTGGCCCCTTGACCCACTATGTAGGACAATGAGCCATGAGTAGGGTAGGTGGGGTGCTAGCTGACACTCCTCCCTTGCCCACTGACCCATCCTCCTCAAACCCTAAAATCACCCCATGTTTCCCTTCTCGGCCCTTATATAGACCCCTTCTCTTAGTTTTGACCTCCTCTCCATTTTTGCTTTCTCGCAAAAGCACTGCTGCACCCTTTAATGCTCTCCTTCTCATGACCGCAGCTAGCCACCTCATTGGGAAGTCGTAACCAAGGTTAGGGTGACCCCTGGGGCCATTTGATCAGTCACCAATGGACTAGATCAACGCATCCTCAATGCCACCCCTTCACAATGTTCAGGTTGCAGCCAAACTCTCCCACACACATCGCCATTCGTGCATGACCACACATCACTACTCTCATGACCTATCTCTGGTCATCCATCACACCTCCCTAGCCCGCTCACTACCACTCACGATAGAAGCATCCAGACGCTGCCTGATTCCAGCCACCACTCGGAAATAGCAGGAGTCAGGAGCCTGACCGCTGCTCAACCCTGAGCCAAACAAGGCCTCCGACCTGCTTGCTCACCCACCTAGCTAGACTGGATCTAGTGGGCACTGAGGAAAGGACCAGCATCCCAAATTGTAGCCTGGTACAAGTACATCTTGACCAAAATCCCTCAAAATACCCTAATTTGTGTACAAGCTTCAAAACCTTGTATCTTCCTCATATCTTAACCAAATGTAAAAGTATTATATACCATTTTGGTCAGGATATCATAACCTTTCTAATGACGCTAGTACATCCTACTAATTTTGTATGGCATTTCACTCTTTATCTAAAAACGTGACCTTGGTGACATTTTGAACTCTAATCACCTTCTACCATGCTTAACATGTATGTTTAATGATCCATTGGTGACCCTTCATGCAAATCAACAATTTTAGTTCTTGTGAACATGATGTAGTTTCTGGGATCATCTATATACACCCTAATGCCATCTTGACCTACCTTGACCTAAATGGTGCATTTATGTACTTAAATGATGTAACTTGATCTTATGTCAAGTCATGGACCTAATTGCCCTCTATGATATGGTTGAAACTTGAAATCAGTGAATTTTGTAATGCTTGGTGACATAATGAACTAAGATATCTTGCTGAGTGGCGCACTTCTAACTCTTGACACCCCAAGTACATATTTTGTGCATTAAACGATCTAGTTAACCAAATTTGTTCTATATTGATTAAATGCAACCTTTGTGTAAATGTCTTGCTCTATCTAGTTAAAATTAGTAGGTTTACCATTTTGATAGCACTAAAATCATGCTTGATGTATTTATGCTTCTATGACTTGGAAATGTGACTCTGTTGCATGAAATTGATCTAGTATGACTAGTCATGATCTTATAAGATTAAACCTTGATGGGAATCCAAATGTCATGTTTATTAACCCCAAATTAGAAATGATCTCTTGTTCATATCTAATCTAATGTGGATGGTTCTCTTAGATCTAGGACTGATTGTTGATACTTGTGCTATATGGATTCATGGCATGCATGTTGGGACTTTGGAAACTATGTTTGAATTAAGTGAAATATTGATCTAGGGAAGCATCCACATGACTCTCATGATGTTTAGATTATTAAAACCCTACTGATCTAAGACCCACTTTATGTCTTCTTGAATCTAGGTCCCCAATGGATTGGACCTACTACTCATGGATCATAAATTTTACTCTTAAGGTATGCTTAATCTATTGACCCTACTATGTTATTGGCTTCTTCGTATGTATGCTCGTATGAATGCTTGGCTAGATAAATACTTGTTTGAGATACTTGTTCCCTATGATCAGTACATTTGTTTTGCTCGAAATATGTTGAACAAACCTTGAACATAACTGAATTTGTCTATTATAAAAACCTAGTGTACCTGCCTATATTCTCGGGGTAAGGGCAAAAGGTGGGGTGCCAAACTGGAGATGTCTAGATAAGGAGGACCATGTCCATGAAAGGGTTGGCTAATATTGAGCACCCTTATGGACCCTTGCAATGGGAAGCTGGTCAATGGCCATATTATGTTGTTGAGTATAATGGAAATATAATTAAAACACACTTTGTATAAAAGAATGTCATTAAGTGTTTCACACCTTGTTTCTAAATCTTCCTTATATGATGTTTCTGGCCAAACAACTTTTACGATATTTGTAAACTGTTTACTTGCCTTTTCATAGCATACTTAATGCTTTAGCATTAATATGTTTTGTTTATCAAATTTGTAGTTGCCAAATGAAGATCCACTATGCCAAAAACTCCAAGATCTCAAATGAAACACCAATGGGGTATCTTGAATATAGAATTGGGTGCATGTTTCTCTATCCCCCCTTCTAGTATATTGTTATATCTTGTTGTTACTACTTTTACATATATATTGCCTCTGTGATACATGTGATCAGATCAATTCTAGGGACAGACACCCCGATCCACTCACCTTTGGTTGTGTAGACATTAGGAGTGTGCACTTAGGGTAACAAATAGTTCTGTGACAAATGGTATCAGATCCATACACGTAGGCTTCTATATGTATTTAAGGCATAACACATCTTAAGAACCCAGGGAGGACTAAAATCCTTCCCTCTAAACTTAGAGAGTCTTATAGCATCTCATCACTTATTTAAGGACTAGGTAAACCACCCAAGTAGATGATGATTAGCTAGATTTCTTGTCTCCTCATGTGATTCTTCTCTCATGACTATTAATCACATGAATTCTCGATTTTGGGTAGCCTATGCAATGGAAAGCTAAAATCCTCTTGAAATCATAAAAGTTGATTAAGATGATAATGTCATGATATAATATTAAATTGAAAACCCTATTTGTGAATGGAAGTACTCTTGAAAGTAACGTACGCATGTGTAAAGTTCACACAGACTCAACGTTACCCGATCAGATATAAGTGATTTCTATGTGTGAGGTAAATTCTTGATATGGTGAAATAAGGTGGAACTCATGATTTACACCTCATGTTTGATGAGGTCCCTATTGACTAAATCCATGTTTCCCTATTATTGATCAAACCTCAAACATAGCTAAGGCAATGTTCCTCCTATTTGATATGTGCAATGATCATGCCATGAAATGACCATGTCTTTGGAACCCTAGATCATGATGTGAAAACTTGTTACAAGAGGAAAATCCTCTATTGGCCACTATTCCTCTTTGTAGGCTCAATTTGAATAATATGATAGACCTAAATCCCAATTTTGCATTATTATACTCAAACTCTTGGGTTCTCAATTTGACTTCTAGATTTCCAAAATATACCCTTACCTTGATCATCAAAAGAAGGTAACATGATTATGACCATGATCTTGCAAAGTATTGATTATGGTTTCCCTATTACAACCTTGACCTTGTAGAATATGGAAATATGATTTCTTTACTATGATCTTAAGGTTTGACTCATGATCTTATGAAATATGATTTAGTAGTCGATACTCCCCTATTTGAAAATGTTTGACGACTCATGATTGTTATGGGAAAATGTGTTGGATTAGGATAGTAGTTGACTCATGACTCCCCTAAACCAAGTCACATCCCTATTTGGACTACTTCTAAATTTTCATCTCTTTGATTATTTAGAGTTTGTGAAAGTAACCCCTTCCATACAATTTTGAATTCTTGACCTAGGTCTCTAATAGGTCAAATCTATGATGATATTGATACTCAACTTTCAGTCTCAATTTAATGATGATCTTGAAATAGGATGTTGTTGACCATGTTTAGTGGTTACGTTCCTAGAAAGACCTATGTGTGGATCATTCATCAACCTTGAACACCATGACAATGAGCTTGATGTTGATACCACAAAATGTGAAAATATGCTTGAAATGTTGCTTGATTGTTGTA
This sequence comes from Alisma plantago-aquatica, assembly GCA_963693085.1. Lineage (NCBI taxonomy): Eukaryota > Viridiplantae > Streptophyta > Magnoliopsida > Alismatales > Alismataceae > Alisma > Alisma plantago-aquatica. Next base: position 212,911,896 of record OY856410.1, on the reverse strand, counting down.
TATAGTTGTATGATCGATGATCACTCCTAAGATCTAAATGGGAATCTAAACCCTAGCTTCAAAATGATTGAACCTATGAATTTCATGTCCAAACTCGACTCTCAGTATTGATGTATGAAATCTTTACTTGTGACTATTGATCTTAGTTTTGACTTGGCTCCTATAATCACTCTATTTGGACCTTGATATCACCCTCGATATGTTAGTAATAACTTTCATGTTCTCAAATATCCAAATTTTGAAATGATGATTATGTTGACTCACTCGATTTATGACTTAGAGTTAATCTCCATGAGGACTAGGGTGGGCCCTTCCATCAATTGGAGCACAAAATCATGATGTTGAAGTATTATATTGGTCTATAATTGTTGAAATATGAAATCTCAATCATGGATGTATAATCCCACCTAGGCCAATGTAGATTCTATAATCCTAAAGGTCGGAAAAGAAAGTCATTCCTTACTCTTGAACTCTATTCGATTGACTTGAAAGGGGATCTTGCCAAATTTGGTGATTGTAGGATTATATCTCCAAATTGTGACTCATGGGATGAAACTTCCAATGTGATGACTAATGTGACTATGATTTGACCATGATGCTCAAATCCTCAATTTTGAAATAATGTTCATATTGAAGGAGTACCAAATTGACTGTGATATTGAATATGGAAACCCAATCTCAATTGATGACTTGATTTAATTTTGAGGACAAAAATTCTTTTAAGGTGGAGAGGAAGTGATGACCTAGAAATTCACACCTTGATTTTGACTTTTGCTTTTGACCTTTTCCCTTGTCCTCACCATCAATTTGATTTATATGTGTGGCTTGATTCACAATTTATCCATCTAGTATGCTTTTACCGCTTTGGTGATACAATTCTTGATAAAAATGCAGTTTCCATTGATATCGTGTGCTCTCACTTTTTCTCTTAAATTTTGATCATATCATTGTGTGAGTATATACTCATTTCCTATTTTCATGTCATAGAGGGAAATCTCACCTTTCCCCAATGCATCTTTTTTCCCTCAATTCCAAGATCAGACGAGGAAGCTATGTCCATTTGAACTTGCACTGATGAAACCTTGATTTAAACATCTTTTAAAACGGTTTATGCCCCTTTGGACCTTGAACCAGCGTTTAGGCCCAAGATCTGGTGTTGGCCCACCCGGCCTCCCTTCCTTTTCCCCTTTCCCTTCCCCACACCTGGCTCCTCGTGTGGATCACGTGAGCCACTAGATCTCGTGTGCCATGGATCTTGGCATGATCTGACAATGGGGATGTGTCTCCCTTCCCAGGTATGACTGCCCAGCAGTAGCTGTGTAGAGGAGACCAACACCACTGGAACCCCCTCCTCTTTCCTCCTTTCTCACCTATGAGGCTCATTATTGGCTCCTTGACCCACCGTGTAGGCCAATGAGGCACAAGTAGGGTATGTGGGGTGTTGGTTGCCACTCCTCCCTTGGTCACTGACCCATCCTCCTCAAACCCTAAAATCACCTCATGTTTCCCCTCTCGCCCCTTATATAGACCCCTTTAATTAGTTCTGAACTCCTCTCCATGTTTGCTTTCTCGTGAAAGCACTACCGCACCCTTTAGTGCCCTCCTTCTAAAGACCGCAACTAGCCACCTTGCTGGGAAGCCATGACCAAGGTTAGGGATGACCCTCGGGGCCATTTGATCAGTCACCAACATACCGAACCAACACATCCGCGATGCCACCCCTTCACTATGCTCAGCTCACAACCAAACTCTCTTGCACGCATCGCCATATGTGTGTTACCGCACATCACTACTCTCGTGACCTCGCTTCAGTCATCCATCACACCTCCCTCGCCCGCTCTCCACCGCTCATGGTAGCAATGTCCAAAAAGGAGCCAGACACTGCTCCGAAATAGCAGGATTCAGGAGCCTGACCGCTGCTCAACCCTAAGCCAAACAAGGCATGTGACCCACTTGCTCACCCATCTAGCTGGACCGGACCTAGTGGGGGCTAAGGAAAGGACCAACGGCCCAAATTGTGGCTTGGTCTAGGTACATCTCAACCAAAACCCCTCAAAATACCCTAATTTGTGTACAAACTTCAAAGCCTTGTATCTTCCTCATCTCTTAACCAAATATAAAAATATTATATAATTATTTTGATCAAGAAATCATCACCTTTATAATGATGCTAGTACCTCCTACTAATTTTGTATGACCTTTCACTATTTTGTTAAAAATGAGTCGTTGGTGACATTTTTAGCTCTAATCACCATCTACAATGTTTAACTTGTATGTTTAATGATCTATTGGTCACCCTTCATGCAAATCAGCAATTTTACTTCTTGTGAATGTGATGTAATGTTTGGGACCATCTATATGCACCCTAATGCCATCTTGACTTACCTTGACCTAAATGGTGCATTTATGTATTTAAATGATGGAACTTGATCTTATGTGAAGTCATAGACCTAATTTCCCCCTGTGATATGGTTGAATATTGAAATCAGTGACTTTTGTAATGCTTGGTGACACAATGAACTAAGATTTCATTCTAAGCGGCCACTTCTAACTCTTGACACCCCAAGTACATATTTTGTGCATTAAATGATCTAGTTAACCTAGTTTGTTCTATATTGATGAAATGTAACCTTTATGCAAATGTCTTTCTCTATCTATTTAAAATCAGTATCTTTACCATTTTATAGCACTAAAATCCTACTTGATCAACTTAATGCTTCTATGACTTGGAAATGTTTGCATGGAATTGATCTAGTATGACTAGTCATGATCTTATATGATTAAACCTTGATGGGAATTCAAATGTCATGTTTTCCTAACTCTAAATTAGAAATGATTTCTTGTTCATATCTAATCTAATGTGGATGGTTCACTTAGATCTAGGACTTCATGTTGATACTTGTGCTATACGAATTCATGGCATGCATGTTGGGACTTTGGAAAGTATGTTTGAACTAAGTGAAATCTAAATCTAGGGAAGCATCCACATGAATCTTATGGTGTTTAGATTATCAAAGCTGTACTGATCTAAGACCCACTTTATTTCTTCTTGAATCTAGGTCCCCAATGGATTGGACCTACTCTACGATCTACTCATGGATCATAAATTGTACTCTTAAGGTACGCTTAATATCTTGACCCTACTGTGTTATTGGCTTATTTGTATGTATGCTTGTATGAATGCTTGGCTAGATAATTACTTGTTTGAGATACTTGTTCCCTATGATTAGTACATTCATTTTTCTTGAAATATGTTGAACAAACCTCAAACATAACTGAACTTGTCTGTTATACAAACCTAGTATACCTACCTGTATTCTCAGTATAGGGGCGCCAAACTATAGATGTCCAGATAAGGAGGACCATGTCCATGAAAGGGTTGGCAAATCTTGAGCACCCTTACAGGCCCTTCCAATGGGAAGCTAGTAAATGGTCATATTATGTTGTTGAGTATAATGGAAATACACTTAAACACACTTTGTATAACATAATGTCATTAAGTGTTTCACGCCTTGTTTCTAAATCTTGATTATATGGTGTTTCTAGCCAAGAAACTTTAATGGTATTCTTAAACTATTTACATGCCTTTTCATAGCGTACTTAATGCGTTAGCATTGATATGTTTCATATATCAAATTTGCAGTTGCCAAATGAAGATACACTATGTTCAAGACTCTAAGATCTCAAATGAAACACCAATGGGGTATCTTGAATATAGAATTAAATACATGTTTCTCTATCCCCCCTTCTAGTGTCTTGTTATATCTTTTTGTTACTACTTTTACATATATATTGCATGTCCTATACATGTGATGAGATCCATTCTAGGGATGGACGCCCTAGTCCACTCACCTTTGGCTGTGTAGCCATTAGGAGTGTGGACTTAGGGTAACAAATAGTTCTGTGACTATTTACCCTATGCACAGGATGGTTTGGTTCCCCTCAAACAATGGTTTTGATGCTTACTTTTTGTGGTTTCATTCGAACGTTTCCTTCCTTCCACAAAACAATGGGTTCACTTGGGTTTTGGATATATTTTTTCACATGTTGACAACAACCAATGGCTTCACCGGGTTCCACACTCGATCGTCCCTCTAGGTTATCAACCAATGGTTCTTCTAGTTCCAAACTTGATGGGTTTTTTTACTCTTTGGTTAATGGTACACAACCGATGGTGGCATTGGATGGCACAACCAATGGTGGCATTAGATGCCACATCTGATGGTGGATCACATGTCCACATCTGATCACTTGACTAGTTCACATGTAATGACTCTTCTAGATCATAACTCGATGGTTTCCCTAGATGAATGGTTCAAGGTTTTACTTGTATTGCATCCTATGTGTCTTATCCAACATTCGATGGTCTTGGGTGAAGCCCATGATTTGATGGTTTGGTTATCATGATGTAGAATCATTTGTTCTATTCCCATAACTATGTAGTATTACCTTTGCCCTTGTATGAATGTAAACTAATAGTCATAATAATGAGCTGATGTGTAACACGAATCCATCTTACTTATTACACCTTACCCTAATACAAATAGGTGATGATGATTAATCATACTTAGCTTCCTTGTGTAATTAGTATGATGATGGAATATTCTCTTAATGTTGTTGTAACCCTAATATGTTGCCATATGAACATCATAAGATTCTTAATGCAATGTTATGCTAAACATGTGTTTCACAAGTATGATGATGGTTTGTTGAGCCTTGTTACAAGGTATGGAAAGATAATTCCATTATTACAGGGAATGATGTGATGGTCTTAGTGAACTTTAGGCATGGTTGACCATAATGGAGGTGTGATCCTATTCATGATGTGAAAAGGATTGGTATCCTACGTTGGTGTGGTGATAAGTATAGTTTCATGAATGGCAATGAAATTGTAGCATGTGGTGTTGTGATCAAGAATTACATCACATAAGTTTTATATCTTCTAGAGTTTTTATATATCTATGCTTGTTATAAATGAATGAGGGTTTGTATGTCCATTTGTTTTATGCAACCTTAATTCACCCAATTGGCATTAACTAATCAAGTGAAACCCTAATCATGTAGTGCCATGTGCCGTAAAGTCATTCCAGTGTTAGAACTTGTTGGATGGTGGAACTAGTATACCTAAGGGAAACTCATAGCACATACTATTGAGTGTGTGAGGTGCAAGGAGTGTACATCCTTGACATCTGGATCCCAAGGTTATGGAGGATGGTTGTACATGTGGTAATTGTGGATAATGTTCTTCTATATGTACATGTTGTGGGTAGGGCCATAGAGTAGTTGTACAAGATTCTTGGTATGATATATAAATACAAGCAAGATTTTGAGCATTTATGTAAGAGTTCTTGGACATGTTTGGAATGTTTAATCAATTTTAATTATCTTCTTTTTCTTCTATGTGGTTAATTAGTGATCTATCATGTTTTGAGTTTTAAGTAAAGTTTTTTAGCGTGACATGCTATCACAAGTTGGTATAAGAGCTCTAGGTTCTCGAGTCTACAGGGACACTAGAACTTAGGACTAGGATGATGACCAAATAATGAATATGACTTGTGTACATGATACATACTTCCTAATATTGGACTTGGATGCCCTATCTAGGTATTCAATTATTGTTATCCTTCCAATTATTTTGATTAGGTAGTTGGTTTAAACAATCTAAAGAGCATAATGAATAAGAAATCATGGTGAAAATATCTTAATTTTACTCTAAAGAAAAATGAAAGCACATCGTAACCTATCCAATTTTGAATGTTTAGTAACTAAAAAGAAAGATACGACACCCTGAAACCCAAATCTAAATAGAAGTGAGTTGAAGAGGAGTTCTTGAAGCTATAATTATAGAAGATAATGAAGTAAAAGAAAGATAAATTTGTGCTAATAGAATTATCCAAGGCATAAAATCCACATAGAAAGAAGAGAACTCCTGAGATAAATGTGATATGAGAAGATAAAAAAGTACAATGGTAGATGCATAAAGTGGAACCGAGTAAAACTCAAACCAACCTATGTGTATAAGAAAGTGTTAAAGTAAAATTTTCATGACACGTGGAAAACATTAAAGGGAGGTGATCCATGTTTAATGAAGGAAATGTGAAATATAATGAGATACCCCTTGATAAGTTATTAGAAAACATGAATAAAATAAGAGCACTTACACAAGAATGATAAACAGTTAATGAGAAAGGCCAATGAAGTACAATAATCATGATAATTCCTATCTTCATGGCTAAGAACTCAAATTGAAAAAAGGTAAAATGATACATAAAAAGTTGTAACTTGCACGATGAAGATAGAATCAGTAACCCGTAGTTAATAACCCCTGGACAGTGTTGATGTGTTGTGGGAAGTGTGTTTCCCTTTGTGTTCTTTCTTTTTGGGACACACTCTCAAGTGGATCTTATTCCACTTGGTATGTGTGGATTCACTATAATCCTAGGGGTGGATGCCTTGGTGTAGCACGTGGTCATTTTAGACTATAGTTCCAAGACCATGATGTGTTGTCATGAGCATTCTTTTTGAGCCTTTGAAGGGATTGGAAGACTCCTCCTATAAATTTTGAGTTGATTGTGATGACATAGAATATGATGAGGTTAGGGCGTGAGTTCCTTTTGGCACCTGAAGTGGATCCCATGGCGATGAGTTCTAATATCCAGGGTGTACAAGTAGTATGTGATTTGAAGTGTTTATCAGATGAGTTTTCTAGTGTTTCTTTTCCCTGAGAAGGAGAGTTTTTGATGTTGAGATCCTTCAAGCATTGTTTGGTAAGGAAGAGGAGTGGCTTTGTGATTATGTATATGGGATATCGATAGTTGGACAACATCACTACCAAGGTTAGATGGTTTGTGGATTAGTCGATAGGTGCTACAGTGTACCTCCAGATAAACCTGAGGTCAGGATATCATCAGATAAGATTTAGAGTGGATTACATAAGTTTCATGGTCACTATGAGTTCATAGTTGCATTGTTTAGACTAACTAATGCATCAAAAACATTTATGGACTTGATGAATAGAGTGATAAGGTTGTGGCCTTGTGAGTCGTGGCAAGTTTTGTGGATAACATCTCTATGCACTTTTGAGATGGTCATCGATAATAGTTGTGTGTCAATTTCAGCAAGAGTGAGTTCGGGTTTGACTAAAATATCTTCTTAGGGCTATGATATATCTTCTAAGTATGTTGTGTAAATACAAATAAGATAAAGGTGGTGTTGGAATGGGAGCATCCCCAGACACTGACTGAGATCTGAAATTTCATAAGCCTAGCAAGACTCTACTAGAAAGTCCATTCAAAATGTCAGCATTGTTGATTTACCCCCAACAAGGTGGACTAGGAAAGGTGTTCACTTTTGTATGGAATGACATGTGTAAGTGTTCATTCCAGATGTTGAAGTTCAAGTTATAGAGTGTTCCAGTGTTAGTATTTTCAGAACAAAGGGAAGGATACCTTGTCTCCCGTAATGTTTTGAAGAATGGTTTGGGATATGTGACAATACAATATACAAAAATGATTCCTTTTGCTTCATGACAATGTAGGAATGACAAGGAGGATGTGAAATTTGATGCACACAATAAGATGTCATCTTTGTTAGCAGTTGCAGACAAGGCATAGTTATGCTCTTCGACATAGCACGAATAACACATGCCAACATCACTTCAACAGGAGGATGTATAGTTGGAAGTATCTCAGTTGGCAAGACTTGGACACATCTATAAGTCATATTGACACCACTACAATAGATCTAAAGTATACAATTGGATGGTACCATAATGTAAGACATCAGATCAGAGTAGCACAACGGAAAGCATGATGGCTTTCATAGGTTAGGTGATAAGACTGTGTGGATCCACCACCAGACAGTGATTCCAGATATTGACAATTTGAGCGAGATAGTATTTGGGGAGACTAATTTACAACACATATGATGTATCCAAAAAATACACATATGTATCATAATTTGAAGAACATGCAATGACAACCAAGTGTGAAGCAGGGTATGGCACATGTATGATCAAGTGTGCTTAATGACAATAGTCTCCAGAAAAGCTTAGACATGACACCTTGTAAAGCTCCATAGGGTAAAAGATACAAGACATAGTGATGCAGAAACATATGGAAACAATTCAGGATAGACAAACAGAGTTCCAAGTCAGAGTTATGAACAAAGTTGCACATATTGCATAGTAGTTTTTGTGTTCCATGACTGGGGAAGTATCTCCTTGATACAGGACAAGTAATATAGACAATTGCGGTGGAGTTGGATGAGCATGTTTTCTTATATGGAAGTTTCTATGTTGACCCAAGGACACATACATGAGTTGAGGGAGAAGAAAATATGGCTTCTATGAGATTGTTATGACATCACCATGGGATGGAAGTGCATATGTGGATGTTAGTATATTAGGTGCATAGGAGGTACCCATCTTTGTTTGCCTTGGATTCGGGGAATCCCTGTTAGAGGTTTATGGTTGTAAAACCCATGACCTTGCATTTTGGTTGAGCATGATTTCTTATCATAATTGGATGCTTAAAACCTTAATCTATATCTAAGATGTTCTTTGATATCATGAGACAAAGTTAAGTTTCAAATTTTGGGCTTTTATACAATTTACCCATATTTAAGGTTTTTCTTGTAATTTGTCTCATTCTCATTGTTCCTCTCATGTTTTCTTATCATTTGATTTAGTCGTATCTTGGGGAGCCTTGTTACACCTTGTTTTGGTGGTGACATCTACCTAGGGCTGAACTTAGGGTTTCCCCTCATGGAAGGGCTATCTTGGGTGCTAGAACTCAATCGTTCTTCTTGTGAGTTGGGACCCGATGGTTTTCCTGGTGAGTTGGGATCGAATGGTGGTCCCTAGAGGTGTGATGGTTGATGTTTATCCCTCTTTGAGCTTCTTGGATTGATGGTTCACCAAGTAGAGGTGCAAACTAATGGTGGTGCTAGGGTTTCCACCCTTGTGACTAAAGGGTCAAGATCTATGGTCACCCTGCTGTTGGAGGTTGATGGATGGCCTAGGAGTCAACATTCAATTGTCCTCCTATCTCCCACAACTGAAGGACCTTCTGGTTTTCATGGACATGATGCTTTAGACATTGGACACATGGAAAACATGGTTAGACACCTTAACCTTCTCTTCTCTCCCCTATAGCTTTTTTGTACCTCCCCCCTTGCTTACAAGCAAGTTCTTTGCACACCTATCTCTCCCTCTTCGTCTTCCTTTAAGCTTGAAGCTCATCCCTCTTGTTCCATGGTGGATAAGGAGCCTAAGGTAGAAGAATCCTAAGGTAGAGCTTGGCGATCTGCTTGCATGTCCACCTAGGGTTCAGATCTACCCTCTCTTCAAGCTTGTGGAGCTTCTTTAGCTTGTTCTTGACCTAAGAAACTAAGGTATCCTTCCTTTCCTTTGTTTTCTTTTCTTTCCAACCTTCTTCTCTCTTCTTCTTTGTTGGATCCATGGTGGACCTTTTGCTGGAGCTTGAAGAACATCTCTTTCTTGATTCCTTGACCTTGGGTTTGCTTCCTTTGTGGACAAGGAGCTAGCTTGGCCAAGCAGACTACTCAAGCTAGGGTTTTCTTTTCTCTTCATCAAGCTACCTTGTTGTTTGGATCTTCATCTTCATTCTAGAGGTGAGTTTTAGAACTTTCTCCATGTTTATTTCTTACTCCTACCTTGCATGCACATGATCTTGCTCTAAAATGAAGTTCTAAGTGGAAAGATGCTATCTTTTCCTTGGGTTTAAGATTAAGTGATGATTCTTGAGTAGTTTATCTTCTTTGATGGACCCTAAACCTTGTGAAAGAACCTTCCTTGGTATAGGAGTCTCTAGCCTTGCTTGCATGTTGAAAATGATGGCTTTTTCTCTCAAACTATGGTCATTATTTAGGGTTTTTGAGCTAATTTTCCTTCTTGTTTTGTAACCCGATGGTTTGGTTAATGTTGTTGTTTTTCTTGACCTTCTTATGTCAATCGATGTCATTGACTTAGTTGCTATTTTGGGTTTTCTCTTGAGTAGACAACTGATGGTTAAGTTTCCACTCCACAAACGATGGTTTGGTTCCTCTCAAACTATGATTTTGATGCTCACTTGTTGTGGTTTCATTTAATGGTTTCCCTCCTTCCACCAAATAATGTTTTGTTGGATCAAAGGGATCTGGAAGGGGTGTGAATAGAGCTAAAATCACTCACACAAAACTTGTTACACCTTCAAGTTACTTAATCTAGCACAGTTACAAATAGTGAATATGATGGCAATCTAAACATACATATCAAGGATGAGAGAGATTGAAACAAGAACAAACTATATAGAGTGGTTCCAATCTCCAAACTAGTAGAAAGTTAGTTGACTATCTAGAGAGGTCAAGCTCTAGGATTTTGCAACACATTTATACTTATATTTCCTTATAAGACATACAAGATGACCTTCCTTTTTTGGGCCAAGGATACCCAGCTTCCCTTTGAGGTCAAAGGAGCCAATAGCCTTACAAATAAGGACTTACCTATCCATGAGCCAGTGTCTTCTACCTCACCAAGGTCTTACCCACTCTTATAAGAAGTTGGATGCCTTCACCAAGGAGATCCCCCTCTTGCACTGAGTCTTTTTCCTTGAAGGATTTACCTACTCCACTCTAGGATCTTCAGCCTTGACCTTCTCCTTCACCTTGGAGAACCTTTGTACACCTTCTTCTACATCTTGAAGAAGCTTGCACCTTTTCCTTCACTTGGAGAAGCTTTCACCAATAATGCACTTGAAGAAAGGGGTTGGGAAAGGGAAGCTTTGAGATCTTTACAAGAGTACAATGGAGTATCTCTCGCACAAACAACCTATCTCACTCATATGGACGTCTACCTTATAAACAAGAGAGAGAAAGGGGGCTCTAGTGGACTGGATGCAATCAACTATAGCATGAAAGTGAAACCTTGGAATGAATTACAAGAGGTCCTATTTATAGTTGGGGGAGTCCACTAGTGTCTAGGAATACTTAAGAATGAATTATAGTCATTTGGGGTGTTGCAACATATCTATTTTGATATTTGCAACATCCCAACGGATAGAATCACTTTTTCTGCACATTTCATACAGTGCAATCGGTCGAGTTTTAATAAAGGTAACTCGCATATTGTACTATGTGACAAACCTAATTTGAAGCATCTGTCGAGTTTATCCTAGATCAAACTTAACTGAACCGCTTAAATAAATTTTGGTCTGTGTAGGGATCGATCGAGTTCTATGTATGGTAAACTCGAACAAGCCTAAAGTTTCTCAAAATGCATCAAAGGAATGGTCGAGTTTATCATAGGTAAAACTCGATCAAAAAACACCCTTTAATGAACTTTGGAAAATGTCATTAAAGTGATTAAACATTCAAATTAAGGGATAATGATTTTTTCACATCTTAGTTACAAGTCATTACATCAATACAAATGATTACGAAAATTATCCTAAGGGATTTAGGGCGTTTTCCACAAAATAGCATTTGCATTGCTTTTGACTTGAACTAGATCAAGCTAGGGCATGATAGAAATGATCTTTTTCATGTACCTAATGCCTAAAATCAATTTCAAATAGACATATCAGATACATATGAATGGAATGGTTTAGTCATTATCAAAATATTGACAATGTATAACTCTCAGGTCAACATTCTCCCCCTTTTGAAAATAACAAACCATTCCTCAACATATTGAAAAGGATATGAAAATTGAACCTTTACCTCTGAGAAGGATGTGATAGTTAAACCTTTACCTTGTGAATTGCAAGGAGATACATGATTGAACAATTTGAATTGCTCCCCCTCAATTCATGCTTACCTATGCCTACATGGTTAGTCTTTTCACAAACAACCATAGCACATATATATACTATATGGTCCTCTAGCAAGTCAAATGATATCTCAGATAATTGATAAGAAAAGGATCACATTAGCAATAAATTCAATATGGCTCAGCTCATTTCTCCCCCTTTGTCATATGAAAAAGGCAGGGGGTAGAAGGGATATAAAGAATAAGTCTTCTCCATAGGCACAAACTACACTAGTAACCACACATAGCACGCGCCAAAGAGAGATAAAATAGAGAAAAATAAGAAATCTAGAGTCATAATCAAAATATGGGATAATTTACCAAGAACTCATAAGATATAGTCAACTGAAGAGTTAAGATACATAAGATTAAGATTACAACACCAAATATGTCCTCTCGGAATAAAAACTACAAACCAATGAAAAAATAATGAGATGATAAAATATTATGCCTTAGATACAATGACCAAATGTCTAATACATGATAGTATATATATATATATATATATATATATATATATATATATATATATATATATATATATATATATATATATGAGCACCCTAATAGACTACAAAACTAAACATTTATGACATTTAATAAATCAACTATGTACTCATCTTCATCCTCATCCTCAAACTGGTAGTCCTAGTCTCCATCAGATGGTGCATCAATGGCAGCCACCTTAGCCTCACCGTCATCACCAATAGAAGATTCATCATCACCATCATCATAGTCATCATCCTTAGCATCCTAAGCATCAGCCTCATCCTCACCATCTTAATCTGGCATGTCCTCATCAGTAGGAGTCCCAAAAGCACATATACCAGGCCACATGTCATTCTGCTCAGCCCAAGACATGGGACATGCATGTAATCCATTGGCTTACGGAAAGGTAGGAGTGAAAACTCCATCATAGATAGAAGGCAGAGTGGCAGCAGGGACAATAGGAAGATCTAGAAGAGGAAAAGCACCAGGGGTAGGGTAGGTCCACCATTAGCAGTAGTAGTGGGTGCAGCGGAAGCAACAGGAGGTGGGGGTCTGATTGTATGCATAAGAGGCATAGTCAACGTCGGGGTACACTTGGTAGAGTGGGTAGGGATGGTTGTAGGATAGGTTCTTCTGTAACATGATCTAGCAGAGATCCCAATGGAGATGATCTTGAACCCTAAGGTTTTACGCCTGTTGATGTATCATATATCCCATGAGGGATTCATTTGATATAGAAAATGAGGCATAGTCAGGTCCAAGTGGTGGTGATGGAGGGGCTTGGGTGGAGATAGAGGAACCTGGTGTGGTGGAAGAAGAGGTAGGTAGAAAGGTCTTCATGATGGTTGTCTCACTAAAACAAACCCCTTTATGACTTGGTTTGTATCCAAGGACCTGGAATAGGGATTTTTCACTATGGTGAGTAAACACACCACATATCAGGTTTGGATATGGGAGATTGGGTGTCGGTGGTATTCTTCCCAAAGTCAAAGTAGGTCATATGATGTAGAATGTAATGAGCTCACTTGACACCGATGTCATTCAAGAGACAATACATGATCACTATCATGTTCTCTGCAATTTCCATTTGATTCCTCTTGGGATGGATATTCCAATTGACCAATAAGGCGATTAGTTTTGTCTTGATATCAAGGGAAGAGGAGGGTAGGGTTGACTTTTTCCTATATGGACATCTAGTTTATTTAGGAACTTATGGATGTCGGGAAGGGTAAGGATAGGACCAAAGCTCTTATAGAAATATTCAGGGTCCAAAAGGTCATGATATCATAGATAAGAAGCCACTCAAGAAGTAATGCCATCACTATCAGAGAAATAGGTATTTAGAGAATCCACTGATGTTATTATCTTAGTATTGGAGATCATTGAAGTCAAAATGACTTGGATATTTGGTGGTGGGACTAGGGTGGTTTAGTTCCATGTTATATTGGTGTAGAATTCATGGACCACCTCCATGCTTGACATAGCATTGGTGAAGCACAAATTCTCAACACATAAAACACTTAGGTGATGTGCTTTCAACACCCTATCTACCTCCTTAATCACCCCATTCATTGCAAACTGGGGTTCAAACAAAGCACAAAAAGGAAAGGGATTCTTAGGAAGGAGTTCCTTGTACTTATTCATGGCTTGAGTGAAGATGAAAGAGGCATTATTGAAGGAGATATGCCTTGGAGAAGCTGGTGTGGATGTTGCTCCAGTTGGGGAGGTTCTCATCCCACAGTTCAAGGCCATGATGTCAGATATGGAGATGATAACCACCAAATGAGAGAGGAAACACACAAGGCAGGTCACAAAACCGCCTAGGTTGCGGGTGAGAGAAGTAATAAAGGTTGATCTAGGGATAGGAAGGGAGGAGTGGTCGGTCTAGCCTAGGGTTTGAGGAGGAAGCACTAGAGGTCGAGTGTCATTTGACTTTCTCTAGTTGAGAGGAAGAAAAGTTGGTCGATCTGCTTTTTAATTTGTGTCCAGTCTTGCAATGTCAAAAACTTGATCGAACTGACATTTTAGTTCAATCCTCAAATAGCGATCAGTCGAGTTTGTATCAGGAGAAACTCGATCAAATGGTCAGCCTGTTCAAAAGATAAGAAATTTAATCCTAAGCCTCTAGAGTGCTATATAATTTTTTTTTTCAAGCCTATCATGCATTTTAAACATATTAAGGCACATTTCACTCATCATTAGCTACCATTTTGCGATAAAATATATGTTTGAAAAAAAAATAGCAAAAAAAGAGAAACAAGGCATGAAAACATGTCAATAATAACACTTTTCAATTAAGAGATGGTCAAATTTAATTAAACATATAGGTATGATAACATCTATCTAGATTTCATGTCAATATCATCAAGAGAATCTATAAGCAATTTTGATCTAATGAATGTAAATTGCTCTCTAGCTAGGGGTTTTGTGAAAATGTCCACAAGCTAATTCTCTATATCCACACTCATGATATAAATATCCTTATTGGCAATGTGGTCACGAAGAAAGTGATGACAAACCTCAATATGTTTATATCTACTATGTAATATAGGATTATAAGAAAAATTAATTGCACTAGTATTATCACAATAGATGGGAAAAGCATCATAAAACACATTAAAGTCTCGAAGCATTTGCTTCATTTATAGGACTTGGACACAACTACTTCCACCTGAAATGTATTCAAAATTGGTAG